>JARQOC010000007.1:85405329-85845488 GCA_033576535.1 Allobates femoralis
AATAGTTATGAAATAATATTTCCCACATTTCTACTTTACATCAGCACAATTTTGGAAAAAAAAAATTTTTTTGTTAGGACGTTATAAGGGTTCAAAGTTCATGAGCAATTTTTCATTTTTCCACCAAAATTTACAAAACCTTTTTTTTAGTGATCACATCACATTTGAAGTCCCTTTGAGGGGTGTAGATGACAGAAAACACCCAAAAGTGACACCATTCCAAAAACTGCACCCCTCTAGCTACTCAAAACTACATTCAAGAAGATTATTAACCCTTCAGGTGCTTACCAGGAACTAAGCAAATTGGAAACAAAAAAAATTGATATTTTAATTTTTCTAACAAAAATGTTCTTTTAGCCTCAATTTTTTCACTTTCACATGGGCAACAAGATAAAATGGATCCTAAAATGTGTTGTGCAATTTCTCCTGAGTATATCGATACCTCATATGTGGTCATAAACCACTGTTTGGGCGCACGGCAGGGCTCAGAAGGGAAGGAGCGCAATTTGACTTTTGGAGCTAATTTTCCATTCAAAAAGTGAAATTGCGCTCCTTCACTTCTGAGCCCTGCCGCGCGTCAAAACAGTGGTTTATGACCACATATGAGGTATCGGTGTACTCAGGAGAAATTGCCCAACAAATTTTAGGATGAATTTTATCCTGTTACCCATGTGAAAATGAAAGAATTGAGGCTAAAAGAACATTTTTGTTAAAAAAAGTACTTTTTCCATATCCACAGATCAATTTGTAAAGCATGTGTGGGTTCAATATGCTCACCACCCATCTAGATAAGTTCCCTGGGGGGGTCTAGTTTCCAAAATGGGGTCACTTGTAGGGGAGCTCCAAAGTTTAGGCACACAGGAGCTCTCCAAACGCGACATGGTGTCCGCTAACAATATGAATGGAAAATCACCTCAAATTGTTAGCGGACACCATGTCGCATTTGTAGAGCTCCTGTGTGCCTAAACATTGGGGCTCCCCCACAACTGACCCCATTTTGGAAACTAGACCCTCCAGGGAACATATCTAGATGCATTGTGAGCACTTTGAACCCCCAGGTGCTTCACAAATTGATCCGTACAAATTAAAAAAGAAAATTTGTGTGAAAAAAAAGTATTTTTACCTTATTACGGATCAGTTTGTGAAGCACCTGGGGATTCAAAGTGCTCACTATGCATCTAGATACGTTCCTTGGGGGGTCTAGTTTCCAAAATGGGGTCACTTGTGGGGGAGCTCCAATGTTTAGGCACACAGGGGCTCTCCATACGCAACATGGTGTCCGCTAACAATTCCAATTGTTAACGGACAGCATGTCGCGTATGGAGAGCCCCTGTGTGCCTAAACATTAGAGCTCCCCCACAAGTGACCCCATTTTGGAAACTAGACCCCCCAAGGAACTTATCTAGATGCATAGTGAGCATTTGAACCCCCAGGTGCTTCACAAATTGATCCATAAAAATAAAAAAGTACTTTTTTTTTCCACAAAAAAAATATTTTTTCATTTTTACAGATCAATTTGTGAAGCACCTGGGGGTTCAAAGTGCTCACTATGCATCTAGATACATTCCTTGGGGGGTCTAGTTTCCAAAATGGGGTCACTTGTAGGGGAGCTCATTCATATTATTCTGATTTATTAATCTAATCAGAGATTTTTTCTAAAATCATAAAATAGTATTTATTTCGTATTATGGGTCTTATTAGGTACAAAAGTACTTTTACAATGCCAAATATCCCTTCTCTTGTTAACTTTCTTTACCCTTAAGGTTTCTGCCTTTTATATTTTAACCCTTCACCCAGGGTTCCCCTGCTATATACCATCTGCCATCTGCCAATAAAGGCAGATGGTAATAAAAAAGGAGTGCTGCAGTCTTTTTGTTGAATATATATATGTATATATATATTTTTTTTTTGCAATATACCCCATTGACCCTTAGGGTACCGTTACACGTCGCAACATTGCATGCAATTTCACTTGCAACTTACTGGTTGCAGTGAAATCATGGACACTTTGTTCCATATGTACACAGCAACAAGTTAGAACAATGTGTCCATGATTTCACTGCAACCAGTAAGTTGCAAGTGAAATTGCATGCAATGTTGCGACGCGTAAAAGGTACCCTAATGGCCACTTTACACACACCAACTTATCTGTCCAACTTCTGAGCAACTTGCTGGTTGCAGTGAAATCATGGACACATTGTTCCATTTGTACACAGCCACAAAATGGAGCAATGTGTCCATGATTTCAAATTCAAATTCAAATTCAAATGAGCTTTATTGGCAGGACTAAGTACATATCAGCATTGCCAAAGCAAATAGTAAAAATAGGGGGACGGGAGTGGGGAGTGGGTAGGCATATTGAAGTCCATGATATATCGGGATCCTTTTAGGATGGAAGGATAAGTTGGTGTGTGTAAAGTGGCCTTTAGGGTATCCACCCCTGTTGGGTGATTTATATGCAAGAAAAGTACCTGTTTCAGACATTTTCTTTTCCCTCCTCCCAATTTTTGGTTTATTTTTCTTCTGACTTGATGTAGCCATGCTTGGAATGCTATGTACTATGTCATAACAGCCTTACCATGTATATTTCGAGTAATATTTACACTAATGTATGAAAACTTTTTTTTTTCCCTCAATAAAAACAAGGCTTAAAATAATAATAATAACTTAAAAAAAAAAATTCACAAAAATTTCCTTAAAAATATAAAGCTCTCATAGGGCCACGTCACACACACAGATATCTGTGCAGATATTGTTCACACATCTCTGGTTGCAGTGAAATCATGGACACATTGTTCCATTTTGTGGCCGTGTACAAATGGAGCAATGTCTCCATGATTTCACTTCAACCAGAGATCTGCGAACAATATCTGCACAGATATCTGTGTGTGTGACGCGGCCCTTAAACGGATGTTTTAGACATTGTAAGCTTCCTGGATTTCCCAGCTGCTGCCACATCTGACATTATTTCCAAAATTCAGACTCTCCAGGTGTCAAAACACCTGCAAACTCCAGGAAGCTTAAAGGTACCTTTACACGCCGCAACCGCGGCTGAGAATCCTGACGGCGATATGTTGCCCTGGATCAATCGCCATCAAATTGCCTCCCAGTTGCCTATCGCCTGATTTCAGAGCAGTCCTCAGGAATCAGGAGACAGGCGATTTATCACCGCAAAGTTCCCCAATTACACGCCGCAACTGGGAGGCAATTTGACGGCGATTGATCCGGGGCAACATATCGCAGTCAGGATTCCCAGCCGTGTTTGCGGCGTGTAAAGGTACCTTAAAAGAATCCCATAAATTCTACAGGTTAACACAAGCCAATAGACCTGATGGCTGGTAACTCCTAACCAGTGGTGTAACTTGAAGCTCATGGGCCCCGATATGAAAGCTGCAATGGGGCCCCCAATATTTGCAAATATTTAATAGCAGTAGTCATTTTCTATAAGCCTAAGGGACTTTTGGGGCAACCCCTGCACCTATTGTAGTTACGCCTCTGCTCCTAAGCTTAGGTTAAGTGTAGCCTCCAGGCAACGGGTTTTCCGGCAAGCAGTTTGGCCCCAAATAAACAGGTAATATATTTAGGGCCATTTTAAATTTTTTACTTTTGGGGAAACTGTTTGGGTTTCTGATCACCGAACCAAATCAGCCATGTCCTTGCTATATTTGAAATTGGTGAACATGTTCCAGCAAAGTTCACTCATCTCTTGTTCACATGATTGTGAAAGAGAACTATGATATGCCATGGACTTCTATAGCCCCTTCCCTGGATCTACCCCCATCAACCTTCCCTATGCCATGGACTTCTATACCCCCATCCACCTTCCCTATGCCATGAACTTCTATAGCCCCCACCCCGGATCTACCCCCATCCACCTTCCCTATAGTCCCTATCCTTTTTGTACACTTGCTTTGGCAAAACTAATGTGTATTTAGTCCTGCCAACAAAGCTTCTTTGAATCTTTGATTGTCAAGTGTCTAATAAAAAAAAAAAATAAAATAAAATATATATATATGTACAGTACAGACCAGGGGTCTCAAACTCCAGGCCTCGAGGCCCGCACACAGTCCAGGTTTTCAGGATTGCCAAAGCATTTGACAGTTGGTAATCAAATTACCAACTGTCAAACTCCAAGGAAATCCTGAAAACCTGGACTGTGTGCGGGCCTCGAGGCCTGGAGTTTGAGACCCCTGGTACAGACCAAACGTTTGGACACCTTCTCATTCAAAGAGTTTTTGTATTTTCATGACAGGCATCAAAACTATGAATTAACACATGTGGAATTATATGCTTAACAAAAAAGTGTGAAACAACTGAAAATATGTCTTCTATTCTAGGTTCTTCACAGTAGCCACCTTTTGCTTTGATGACTGCTTTGCTTTAATGATGGTTTAATAAAATGTGTATTTTATTAAATAAGCATTGTGTTATATATTGCATAAGATTAGGATACCTCTTTTTGTCTTGTCTCCCTTTCTCTTCCTACGTTTCGGCATGTCAAATTTGGGCTGAGGAAGGTCCTCTCTGCCTCCAAAGTCCTCCCCCAGGGAGCCTGGAACGCCTCCTCTAACTGACCTTCTGCTAATCGATATCCTGTGTAATCTAGAACACAAATCTGGCAAGAGCAAGACAAGTGGTCTTCTCTCACCAACTGTTCCAAGGCAAATGACTGAGAATGCGGTTTCAGCCTTCTTATAGTCTCTCTTCTATGACATCACAATGGGCATCACATGACCATCATATTCAAATGAGTCACATGACCATCATATGCAAATGAGGCACATGACATCATCATATGCACATGACCTCACAGGGAAAAACCAAAGCAAGAGATCTACTCAGGGACAAGATTTCTTTTTGTTTTTCTTCCAATAATTTTTATTACAGGAAAGGAATCAAAATAAAATATATCACAGCAATACAAACTACAATATACAGTAAGGAGGAGGGAAATCAGGGGTCTGGAAAGGGACTAGGACTGTGAAGGGAAGGGAACAAGATGACCATGATACATTCCTTATTAGTATGTTGCTTAGGATGAGTCCAATTGTAATGGATGAAGCTTAGTTCATAATAGTCCAATAAAACGTTGGTCCATGAAGGAGGTTGCTTAATCTTTGACCTTATTAATATGTTGCTGATGAGTCCAGTAATGGTGATGGCAGAGGCTTAACCCCTTCACCCCCGGGCCTATTTTGACCCTAAAGACCTTGGCCTTTTTTGCAATTCTGCCCAGTGTCCCTTTATGAGGTTATAACTCGGGAACGCTTCAACCGATCCTAGCGATTCTGACATTGCTTTTTTCGTGACATATTGGGCTTCATGTTAGTATTAAATTTAGGTCGATAATTTTTGCGTTTATTTGTGAAAAAATCAAAAATATGGCAAAAATTTTGAAAATTTTGCAATTTTCAAATTTTGTATTTTTCTTCTGGTAAACCAGAGAGTTATGTGACACAAAATAGTTATGAAATAATATTTCCCACATTTCTACTTTACATCAGCACAATTTTGGAAAAAAAAAATTTTTTTGTTAGGACGTTATAAGGGTTCAAAGTTCATGAGCAATTTTTCATTTTTCCACCAAAATTTACAAAACCATTTTTTTTAGTGATCACATCACATTTGAAGTCCCTTTGAGGGGTGTAGATGACAGAAAACACCCAAAAGTGACACCATTCCAAAAACTGCACCCCTCTAGCTACTCAAAACTACATTCAAGAAGATTATTAACCCTTCAGGTGCTTACCAGGAACTAAGCAAATTGGAAACAAAAAAAATTGATATTTTAATTTTTCTAACAAAAATGTTCTTTTAGCCTCATTTTTTCACTTTCACATGGGCAACAAGATAAAATGGATCCTAAAATGTGTTGGGCAATTTCTCCTGAGTATATCGATACCTCATATGTGGTCATAAACCACTGTTTGGGCGCACGGCAGGGCTCAGAAGGGAAGGAGCGCAATTTGACTTTTGGAGCTAATTTTCCATTCAAAAAGTGAAATTGCGCTCCTTCACTTCTGAGCCCTGCCGCGCGTCAAAACAGTGGTTTATGACCACATATGAGGTATCGGTGTACTCAGGAGAAATTGCCCAACAAATTTTAGGATGAATTTTATCCTGTTACCCATGTGAAAATGAAAGAATTGAGGCTAAAAGAACATTTTTGTTAAAAAAAGTACTTTTTCCATATCCACAGATCAATTTGTAAAGCATGTGTGGGTTCAATATGCTCACCACCCATCTAGATAAGCTCCCTGGGGGGGTCTAGTTTCCAAAATGGGGTCACTTGTAGGGGAGCTCCAAAGTTTAGGCACACAGGGGCTCTCCAAACGCGACATGGTGTCCGCTAACAATATGAATGGAAAATCACCTCAAATTGTTAGCGGACACCATGTCGCATTTGTAGAGCTCCTGTGTGCCTAAACATTGGGGCTCCCCCACAACTGACCCCATTTTGGAAACTAGACCCCCAGGGAACATATCTAGATGCATTGTGAGCACTTTGAACCCCCAGGTGCTTCACAAATTGATCCGTACAAATTAAAAAAGAAAATTTGTGTGAAAAAAAAGTATTTTTACCTTATTACGGATCAGTTTGTGAAGCACCTGGGGATTCAAAGTGCTCACTATGCATCTAGATACGTTCCTTGGGGGGTCTAGTTTCCAAAATGGGGTCACTTGTGGGGGAGCTCCAATGTTTAGGCACACAGGGGCTCTCCATACGCAACCTGGTGTTTGCCAACAATTGGAATTGTTAGCGGACACCAGGTTGCGTATGGAGAGCCCCTGTGTGCCTAAACATTGGAGCTCCCCCACAAGTGACCCCATTTTGGAAACTAGACCCCCCCAGGGAACATATCTATATGCACAGTGAGCACTTTGAACCCCCATGTGCTTCACAAATTAAGCCGTATAAATGAATAAAGAAACTTTTTGTGAAAAAACATACTAGTCTAGTAGTTGCAATTCACAGCATAGGGGTCCCAAAACATTTGAGTCTCTACATGCTGAGGATTCCAGCCCCCTAGCTGCCAAGTTGTACCTGGCTGGCAACCAAAAATACAGCGAAGCCTATTTTTTTTTTATTTCTAGAATTATTTCTAGAAAAAAAAATGACATAGAGCTCCGCCATATTTTTGGTCCAGCCAGGTATAACTTGGCAGCTACGGACTGCCACCAGCCCCCAGCTGCCTCGTCATACCTGGCTGGAACCAAAAATACAGCGAAGCCCATTTTTTTTTTTATTTCTAGAACTAATTCTAGAAAAAAAATTACGTGGGGCTCCGCCATATTCCTGACGAAGCCTGGACGGGAGAAACACGTGTTGAGGCGGGGGGCGCTTGATCTACTGGTTCACCATGTCTCAAGGTAACTGGCTAAATTAATAATGTAATTTTGACCCCAATTTTGCTTGTGGTCCCCTTATTGGAGGGTTCTAATGTGAATCACACCTTTGTAATAGATTTCTGTGATTGTCTGTTCCTTGTAGTACTACTTATACCATTTTGTTGGTTTTGATATTCATCTAGTTTACCAGCGATCCACATTGGTATCCTAATGGGATGCTGCTGGTGAGCCAGTACTTTGAGTGCCCCCTTTCTTACATGGTGATCAGATCTGTTTTTAATGGGTTTTCTTGCCTGTTGTTTTTTCTATCACCAAATATGTATGTTTGTAAAATGAATATTTTTTTCTTATACTTCTAATTAATAATAAAAACTTTATAGCATTTGGATTGGCTCAGAGGCTTTCTACTTCTTATTACTGTATAGGAGGTATTTATGCCCCTGCTTGTAGGTATTCATATTTGATTGTCCATTCCTTGGACCCTGGAGGTCCAAAATTGTAGGTTTTATTCTTATTAGTATGTTGTTTAGGATGAGTTCAATTGTAATGGATGAAGCTTAGTTCATAATAGTCCAATAAAACGTTGGTCCATGAAGGAGGTTCCTTAATCTTTGATCCTATTAATATGTTGCTGATGAGTCCAGTAATGGTGATGGCAGAGGCTCAATCCGTTTTGTTCCAAAAATAGTTGGTTAGTCCTCATAAACCTGTAAAAAAAAAAAAAACAAGGTTTCTTTTTAAAAGGATACAGTCAGGTCATTTCACAGTAGGATACTAATATTACCCTTGAATAGTGCCTGGGCAGACCTTTTAAGAACATGTCTTACTGTACCGTTTGTAGTTTCCTTGCTATAAGCATTTTCACACCCTATAGGGAGTTGGTGCATTAGTCCAGTCCATTACGGTCACAGCTGATTAGTCCGGCTAGTTCATTTATTATTCACTCCTTCTCAGGCAGCTCTCCCTCCTCCTCCCCAGGCTCTGCCTGTCAGGTTTCAGTTTCATTTAGGAGCTTCTGATGAGGAGAGGAGGGAGGTAGCTATTGCAGGCTCAAATCTGCCTTACCAGATCCAGATAAGATATCTACTCCATTTGTTTCTATAAGCAGGTTTCCCTGCTGTCCTGTGAAAGATTATGGGTTTATTTGACCTCTTGTTTTGCTGCAAACAAAGAGAACAGAGAGGAGGATACAGCTCCCCCCAATGTGAGTGATTTCTACTGATCTCCTGTGCAGTGCAGTGATGTGAATATATTACATGAATATTCATCCCATGGGAGTGGACAGAGGAGAAGTGATCACTCTGTGATTGACAGATGGAATAAATCTTGTTATTTGCAGTTTACAGAGGATAGGAGGGAAATATAAATAATAGAAATACATGAATAGAGCGAGCTTAGAGGGAGGAATTAGAAAATGATATCAGTTACATATGGAATTATGACCTGACAGATTTCCTTTAACCCTCAGGAGTATCTACTTAGAGGCAGGGCTTTTTTTAAATGATTAATTTTAGCTGATAGGACTCCTCAAGACGTTATGTTACCCTACAAATCATTCCTAACTTTCCATTGCTTGACTTACTGGAATCCTCTCTGCACGCCTTAGCAGAATCCTCTGGTTTATAAGTTTCCATAGAAACAGACAACAAACAATTGCAATGTAGTCAGGGGTGAAACTAGCCTCTCTGCTGCCTGAGGCAAAACGGTGCCCCCCCCCCCCCTCTAGTACATTTTTTTTAATCGGTAAAAATAAATAAAATAAAAGTATATAACAGTGTATATGCCATACAACAGAAGTGGGTACAACCTGAGTATTAACAATATCAACTAGAGTAAATAAACCTCTGGACATATGATGGTTATGAGCACACAGTGGTGCGACCACGCATGTGAGGTCTCAAAAATCAAATGAATATGTGGTTGCTGAGCAGTCATGCAGGGGGAATGCCATGGCTATCCGAGAGCATATATCCATGCAAAGTGGTACAGTTATAATTTAGTGTACACAAGTCATAGAACATCTGCCCACCATAGTAGAATTTGTAAATACCTGATTGTTGGCCAGTCAAACAGATAAAAGTGCTTGTAGGGTACTATACAATTAAGCATTAGGTATAGCCTTAGACAATAACACAATATATGCAGATCATAAGACCAACTATCATATAGGTACAATAGTAGATATACCCTTATAATGTGACACAGTATATATTAGTGTATACAAACCAACCAAAGTGGGTACAACCTGAGTGTTCTCTAATAGAAGGCAGATAAACCACTGGTCATATGATGGTTATAGCAAGACCGCTGCTGCACACAAAAATCTCATAACACACTATAGCCTCCAATTATGGTTGTGAACTGGTCACCCTGATTCTGGAAGAGGCCATTGGTGGTGGGTTTTGTATTTAGGAGATTCAGGTGGCAGGCGTACCTGATATCTATATAATTATATTGTCAAAGTTAGAAATAAAGAATTCATCCATAGTTCCCATATTGCGGGAAGACCATTGTAAATAGCACCAAGTATTACCCAACCAACCCAAGGCTCAACTGGAGAATCAAATCAAAACTTAGAAAGTCAATGCTGAAACCTGTACATGGCGCAGGAACCACCAAGGACCCTACCCCACGAGTATCGCTGCCTGAGGATACAGCTTCGTCAGGGGTTGTTACGTTCTCCTGTAATTGATTTTAACTTGTCTTATCCGCATATGTGTTGAATAAAATTGTTTTGTACTTTTTCAAAATACTGGTGTGCTCCCGATTTGTAGATATGCCATGTGTTTTTCTTTGATTACACAAGGATGTCAGCGCCATCACACGCACATACAAGAATCACACAGAAGAATTCAGAACAAGGCTCATTAATGTCAACGGCGGCTTGGCACAAGCATATAGACACATAATGACGACTGGCAGCGCGGTGGTTCTGTAGGCAGACACAGTCCTCCATCCATATAGCACAGGAGGCAGCTACTTGATTGCCAACATCTGGCACACGCCTACAAAACTCCGGACCACTCCCTGACACTGACTAGTCAGACATGTCACCATGCAGGGCTATATGTACAGCTAAAAGGGGATATATGAAAGCCATATATCTAATATATGTCTAATATTATAAAGTGAAAGGACTGGCAACACCTAATGTTAGGTGCAAGCAAAAAACAAATATATTACAAGAAGTGAAATTGCTGCAACACTAAACATAATAGGAATGTGGAAAAGCTAATGGCTACTGACTACAATGAAACACAGGGCTATATGTACAGCTAAAATTATAAATTCATCCAAGCAGTAGTATACAGCATAGAGTGTTAGCATAGGACCCGGTAAGATGAGAGCACTTTGTCGTAGTTACCGGGCTCTTCCACAGTGGCGCCAATGTTGAAGCTAAGTCTCTCTTTTCTTTTTTCTAGTACAGTATTTACTGTGATCCCATTTCATATATCCCCTTTTAGCTGTACATATAGCCCTGTGTTTCATTGTAGTCAGTAGCCATTAGCTTTTCCACATTCCTATTATGTTTAGTGTTGCAGCAATTTCACTTCTTGTAATATATTTGTTTTTTGCTTGCACCTAACATTAGGTGTTGCCAGTCCTTTCACTTTATAATATGTCACCATGCAGCACCGTCCACACACCACAGGTAACGAATGACCTGCAGTCTGAGCATCAACAAGCCGCCACTGCACTAAGCTGGTAAAATGGCACTTCTCCTCCATCAGACCACGCTTACTCCCAAATTGCTTAGCCAATCACAAGCGCCGCACAAGGGCTGTCTGGAATTAATAACAGGGTCCTTCCTATTGGGTTGAGCAAAGGATATGGGAGCAGGAAGGGGGGGAAGAGCACCACTGACCAACCGCTGCTCAGGAGAAACATGGCTGGATGCCTGTATGTACTGAGGTGCGGCACTGGACCTGGTTTGGAAGTTATGGCCAATCAGTCCTGCAGCAGAGGGACAATGCATCCTGCATCATGGAAATCATGGAGCCCCAGAGCAGAAGTTTTAATTGGTGCCTCACAAACACTGTATGATCCCCCACAGTGGATTCCTCCACATGCACAGTATGATGACCCTACCGTATCTCCTTCCAACTACCCCAGTACAGTATGATCCACAACTATGACCCCCCGACCAGCCCTCTATGTAACATAATGGACTATGTACAGTATAAAGGCCTCCAACACAGCCCTCACATAGCACCTCAGTAAGTATAAAGGCTCCCTAGCCGCCCTCCAAATATTATAATGGCTTTCCATGTAGTGTAATTGGCTCCATATATTTTAATGCACCCCCCATAGTATTCCACCATATATTATGCATCGCCATAGTCCTCCATATAATATAGTGCACCCCCACAGTCCTATAGTATAATGCACCCAAAATGTCCGCCATATAGTATAATGCACCCCAAACGTCCTCCATATAGAATAATGCACCCCCACAGTCCTCCATATTGTATAATGCACCCCACAGTCCTAACTATCAGTTTTGCCCATAGTGTATATATAGGACGATGTCCCCAAACGTCAGCTCTCTAGCTGTTGTAAAACTACAACTCCCAGGCTGCACCATGTCACAGGTTCAGAAAGACTGGAAAATTAAAAATTAGGAATTAAACTTTGTTTTTACTCTGAGTTTTGGCTCTTGGAGACCCATCTGCACTATGGAGGAAAAATGGTAATTATTCCTCCAGAGGGAAATATCTGGGTCTGTAGTGCCAGCTTTCTGCCAGCAGGTGGTGCAGTGGACTAATGTATAAGGTCACAGACTAATCTCATTGGCTGCAGACTTCGTTTTTCTTGACGTTTTTAATATTTACGTCAGTATTTTCATGTTGTGACTTATTAACCACATATAGGGCTCACAAATATTTTGTCGCCTCCTCAGCTTCCTTAAAACTATAAAGACCCCGTTGTGTGACATCATTTCTCTTCCTAGTAATATTTTCACCCTAAACACCATCATAGGCGGATGCAGGATGCTGGTATTTGGAGAGCGCTGATTCCCAGAATAAACCCGGTCTCTATTTCTATACAGATCACCTCGCCACCCCTCTTCATCCTCCGTGGCCCAGGATACCGGAAAATCCCTTAAGAGTCTGGAAGGAATGGCAGCGCAGGTTTTGCAGCCCCACCGGCAGCTCCAGGGTCTCCCGGCAAAGAAGTGACACATCCCCAATAAATCCTCAATCTGAAATTAAATACATAGTAACTTTGTATTTACTTTTTATTGAGAAAAATCACATGCCGTTCAATGTACACAGCTACCATCCAGACATATGTGTTACCATGTTTACGGCCTTCCTGTCTGAAATGCTTTTTGACTTGCATTTCTGTGTCTGTCTTGTTCTGATCTTTGTTATCTGACCCAGACTGTTGCCTGATTAGCATTTGGCCTGTTCCCTATACTCTATTTCGACCCCTGGGCCTATGACCCTCTGTTTACTCCCTGAATCCTCTTCATACTCTCCTGAAAAACCTGAGCCATGATTATATGGTCTACTGAGCATTTGTATGTAAGCCCTCATGTGACCAGCCCCCCCCCCCCCCCCCCAACTCTCCATTAAGCTGGATCTTCTGATTTCATGCCCATTTTCCTAATAGTCCTCTAAAACTGGGTTCAGATGGGAGTTTTTTACGATCTGAATATGGACCACCAGGCCCTGTCTGATCGTGGGTCTCCCACCTTGTGTCTGAGGCTATGCGTTCAGGTTGGGAGATCCATTATCAGTCTGGGCAATGGTGTAACTTGAAGCTCATTGACCCCCAATGCAAAAGCTCCAACGGGGCCCCTCAATTATTGCAAATCTTTAATAGCATTAGTCTTTTTCTATAGGCCAAAGAAACGTTTGGGGCCCCCTAGGCTGCAATTGCAATCCCTGAACCTATTGTAGTTACGGCCCTGGGTCTGGGCCTTGTGGTCCATCTAAAGACCATGCAATACACTCATCTGAACCCAGACTAAGCCTCTCACTGGGGTCTCTTGTTACAGCCCACCATGGAGTAACACTATAGCTGACGCCCAGCCCTTCACTATACGCTGTCTGGAGTTGGCTGAGATGTTTAAAACATTAAAGGGAAACAATTGACACGCACCACGCTCGGTCTCAGCCGTACAGGTCACACTTTCCGTACATCATCAGACCACAAGGTTTCTGGAGGGACCACGGGAGATTACTTTCCAGACTATTACCCCCCGCCCACTATTTTAGGATTAAATCCTGATGACGGAGGCTCAAAGCAAAGCGCTCTCACGCGAAGCTGCCTGACATCTCTCCTCGCAGCGGACTGTGGTGCGGTGACAGATGTGACTTGTGACCTACCGCGCTGCCGTATTACACGAGACAAAGGGTGAATATAATAGTTAATGCGTTTCAGGGCTCTCTGGCCCCTTCCTCAGGACAAATCAACATCATATTACAATGTGTCAGAGAGTCCAGAAACTTGTTGGATAATAAATCAATATTGTATTCACCCTTTTTTGCCTTGTGGAATACGGCAACGCGGTTTTTAGCCCTTCATCCTCCCTGCTCTATATGCACCATGCTGGGGACTGCAGCAGCGATGGTCTGCTTTTATAGCGGTTGTGACTCTCACAACCACACAAGGTGAAGCCTCTGATACCTATTTAGATCATACTTTATCTCTCAGACCCTTCATCCTCCCTACTTTAATTTTCTGAGATAATGACCTTTAAGTTTCCATAATCATCAACATTAACAGAAATAAACACATGAAATAAATCCCTCTGTGTGTAATGACTCTATATAATATACGTGTTTCACTTTATGTATTCAATTACTGAAAATAACTTTTTTGATAATATTCTAATTCATTGAGATGCTCCTGTGTATTCCATTCATTTGCCAGCTCTCCAATTTGTGCATAATAGCTTATTATCTTCAGTAAGGATATCACAAATAAAGAGAGAAAAGGCTTAAATGCCGCACTAACAGAAGAAACCAGTTCATAAGGCTGCAGGAATCGGTCGCCATTGCTACAGGTCAGCGTCTGATTAGGCTGCTTGAGCGCTTATCGCCCCATATGAAAAAACATTCATGACTTGGACGGCCTTTTTTTCCCTCACCCCTCTTACTTTTGTGTTCTTCTTCCCTACTCGCCCATATCCATTGACTCAAAAGTGGTGGCAGGCCAGGATAACATTTACAAGACTGTGCGATGATTTCTTCCTCTTGGTGGACTTATTTCCAGACCTGTTTTTTATTTTATTTTTTTAATAATTAAATGTCATTGGTCATTTTATTATGTCTACCCTCACAATCAATGAAAAGATAGAAGCTACTTTGTAAAACGTATAACATCATAGTTTGTCTACAGCTCCTCTCCAGGTCTATAGGTCTTGTAGAGTAAAGGGAATCTGTCCCCATGTTCTAAGGGTTAAAACACAGAATTCAGCAATGTCTCTTATCAAGCCCTGTACTGTTGTCTACTTGTGGTGATTGCTTTAGCACCAGAAGATTATCATTGTCCAGCTATAGCAAACTCATGCCTAGTAGTCCAACATCCCCCCTCCTCCTGTGATTAGCAGCTCACGGTCAATAGAGATAGTACAAACAGAGCCTGGTGTGGGCAGGGGCAGCTTTCTTTCCTGCTGCATTGCTAAATACTGTCAAGGCCGCTGCGTCCAGTAAGCTAAGTGATACATTGTTGGATTTAGTGTGTTTGTGGACATCATGCTGCTCTCAGATGAGGTAGCAAAGCCCTGCTGACAGATTCCTTTTCATTCTGAAGCCCTATTGACATCTATCAACACATTAATTCTTAAAGAGACAGCTATTTTGAAATACTTTAGATATGGCTCCTAACAAATGACCCTCTCCTTCCAACTGAAGGCCCCCTACCCCTGCCGCCAGTCTCCCAACTTGCTCTTCTGACGGGTGAGGGGGTCATAAGGTCACCATTGCTGATGCTGAGAGCTGTAGTGAACGCCCTCTACTGGAAAAGAAAACCTGGAGACTGACAGGACGCCGGCCCCACTGCGTGGTGAGGGTGGGTTTGATGGGAACGGTTCTTTTTTTTTTTTTTTTTATATCTGGACCACCAGTGAACCTAGTGGACAATCCCTGATTAAAAAAGTCAATATGCAGGTTGTGGTCGTAGGAGGCCTGTAGGAGCTCTAAACCCAAAACTATACCATGCTTTGCAATGTGGCTTCATTTTAAATGCATTAGAACATTACAAAATGGCCTTAAAGATCTAGTAAAGAAGCAGCTATAACACCCTGGGGTCTCCCGGATCATAGATTGGAACAGAGCGATGTCCAGATAAGCCAGGACACAACGCTGAACACCTGTGCTCTGGGAACGTTATAGGCCTTGTGTACTAAAAATTAATTATTTGATGTGGAGTTGTAGGGTCACTGATTATCAAAAATGTCTACATTTAAATCGTTTTTTTTTTTCTTTTACATCTTCCTTTATATTAAAAATAATAATATTCCGCCTGCGCACAGATCACATATGGCAGTGAATGGGTGCGCACGGTCATGCGCAGTCAAGTGCACCACCATGCACTCCCATTATAAAGCTAGGGGCTTGCGGTGCTGTGGTCACATTGCGGATCCCCTCCGCAGAACGCTGCGGAGGGAAATGCAAATGTGAAGGCAGCCTAAGCGGCACGACCACTGAAACGCGTATGGTTTTAAATGCACTTTAAGCCCGTGACTGTCACTGGTCGGAAATACCTGTTTTTGTGTCTCTGGATGTAAAGATGGACTTTGGACTTGTGCTTTTAATAAAAACGGAATAAAAGTGAATTTTTATGGACATCTCAGTATTATAGTAGTTATATTCTTGT
The DNA here is from genome assembly GCA_033576535.1 of Allobates femoralis. NCBI lineage: Eukaryota > Metazoa > Chordata > Amphibia > Anura > Aromobatidae > Allobates > Allobates femoralis. The sequence continues at coordinate 85,421,509 of JARQOC010000007.1, forward strand.
ACACAGGAGCAGTATTATAGTAGTTATATTCTTGTACACAGGAGCAGTATTATAGTAGTTATATTCTTGTATATAGGGGCAGTATTATAGTAGTTATATTCTTGTACACAGGAGCAGTATTATAGTAGTTATATTCTTGTACATAGGAGCAGTATTATAGTAGTTATATTCTTGTACATAGGTGCAGTATTATAGTAGTTATATTCTTGTACATAGAGGCAGTATTATAGTAGTTATATTCTTGTACATAGGGGGCAGTATTATAGTAGTTATATTCTTGTATATAGGAGCAGTATTATAGTAGTTATATTCTTGTACATAGGAGCAGTATTATAGTAGTTATATTCTTGTACACAGGAGCAGTATTATAGTAGTTATATTCTTGTGCATAGGGGTAGTATTATAGTAGTTATATTCTTGTACATAGGGGGCAGTATTATAGTAGTTATATTCTTGTATATAGGAGCAGTATTATAGTAGTTATATTCTTGTACATAGGAGCAGTATTATAGTAGTTATATTCTTGTACACAGGAGCAGTATTATAGTAGTTATATTCTTGTGCATAGGGGTAGTATTATAGTAGTTATATTCTTGTACATAGGGGGCAGTATTATAGTAGTTATATTCTTGTATATAGGAGCAGTATTATAGTAGTTATATTCTTGTACATAGGAGCAGTATTATAGTAGTTATATTCTTGTACACAGGAGCAGTATTATAGTAGTTATATTCTTGTGCATAGGGGTAGTATTATAGTAGTTATATTCTTGTACATAGGGGGCAGTATTATAGTAGTTATATTCTTGTACATAGGAGCAGTATTATACCGTGTTTCCCCGATAGTAAGGCCCCCCCGATTGTAAGGCCGCCTAGGGGTAAAGGGGGGGCCTGCTAATGTAAGGCCTCCCCCGATTATAAGGCCTTACAAACCGGGGGGGCCAATGTAAGGCCCCTAGCGGAGGGGGGGGGAGCGGGAGCGGGTCGCACGTCACGTGCGCCCGCTCATTACATATGCGCTGCATCCCCCTGTCAATCAGCGACAGGGGGAGCAGTGCATTATACTGTATATATGGGCCCCCTATTGCTGGCACACTACCCCCCTGTTCTGAGGCCCCCACCGCTGCTGCTGCAGAGATCTTACCCTCCAGGGTCTTCTTGCAGCAGCCAGCGCGTCCGTCCGCTGTCCTCGGCTGTCTTCCGGATCATGTGACCGGCCGGTCGCAGTCGCGATGACGTCATGCGCTGCAACGGGTCACATGATCCGGAAGACAGCCGAGGACAGCGGACGGATGCGCTGGCTGCTGCAAGAAGACCCTGGAGGGTAAGATCTCTGCAGCAGCAGCAGCGGTGGGGGCCTCAGAACAGGGGGTAGTGTGCCAGCAATAGGGGGCCCATATATACAGTATAATGCACTGCTCCCCCAGTCGCTGATTGACAGGGGGATGCAGTGCATATGTAATGAGCGGGCGCACGTGACGTGCGACCCGCTCCCTCAGTGTCCCAGCAGTAGGCGGCCTGTAGGCCACACTGCTGGGGCACCCAATGTAAGGCCCCCCCCCGAAAGTAAGACCGGGGCCACTTTTGGCCCCCAAAAAAATGTAAGACAGGGTCTTACTTTCGGGGAAACACGGTAGTAGTTATATTCTTGTACACAGGAGCAGTATTATAGTAGTTATATTCTTGTATATAGGGCCAGTATTATAGTAGTTATATTCTTGTATATAGGGGCAGTATTATAGTAGTTATATTCTTGTACATAGAGGCAGTATTATAGTAGTTATATTCTTGTATATAGGAGCAGTATTATAGTAGTTATATTCTTGTATATAGGAGCAGTATTATAGTAGTTATATTCTTGTACATAGGGGTAGTATTATAGTAGTTATATTCTTGTACATAGGAACAGTGTTATTAGTAGTTATATTCTTATACATAGGAGCAGTATTATAGTAGTTATATTCTTGTATATAGGAGCAGTATTATAGTAGTTATATTCTTGTACATAGGAGCAGTATTATATGGATGTGAAGGATATAATTGTGTGTAATGTCTGTGGACCTGGATGCTGTTGCAATTATTCTGTAAATCATTAGAATAGTAGACAATCTCGCTGAGTAACATAGGGCGGTTTTCTTTTCCGCAGCTTGACTGTAACAGGAGAGTGCTGCGAGCTGCTGACACTTGCTGTCACATTAATGACTGGTAATTACCCTGGTATATATGGATGTATACGTATCCATTGAATGTGTGTTCTGCTTGGCTGTGTAAACATCTATTTACAAAATCATAGCATTAGGAAAATATGAGCAGGAACAATGGAGAGAACATCAGTAATTGATCATTTAGATTAAATCTCCCTCCCACACACAGGAGCTGCACATGTCAGACACCAGTAAAACCGCAGCCAGGGCTGCCACTAGCAATTTCGGAGCCCCTTACTGCCAAAATTTTGGAGCCCCCATGAGACTCCGCCCAGCCTCCACCCATGCTCCGCCTCCACCCATGCTCTGCCTCCATCCAAAATGTATTATATTTATTAATCAAAAAGAGTCCGTTCACTGGGCACTGCTAAGTTAGGAGAAGTGCTTAATTTTCATCATATGGGTATATACGAGGTGGGGCATTGCTGACCGCCTCTGGGTGCCCGCTATATATCACATCAATAATAGCATAAAAAGAAAAAAGATAGCGGCACTCACCGTGCGTGTTTCAAAGGTGCTTTATTTGGGTACCCTCATTCCAGGGTCCCACTCGGAAGGGAGGGGGTGCAGAGACAGCAGAGATGACGGATCTCCGTTTCGGGGCTCCTACCTCTTCCACGGACCTCAATGTCATCTCTGCTGTCTCTGCACCCCCTCCCTTCCGAGTGGGACCCTGGAATGAGGGTACCCAAATAAAGCACCTTTGAAACACGCACGGTGAGTGCCGCTATCTTTTTTCTTTTTATGCATGTATTATATTTATAGTGAAAAATTGGAACAGCACCAAAAATCACCTCTATTTATGTGCAAAGCTTTCCCAACTATCAATCCAGATGGTTCCTTCCAATAGAGTGAAAAAGGGAAAAACAGCACAAAAAAAATAGAAAGAAGTGGACTTTAGTGCCCAATGTGTGACCACGCCATTGGGCAATTCAGTCCTTTTTTTTCTATATTTTTGTGCTGTTTTTCCTTTTTTTTTTTTACACTCTCTATTATATATTACACACATACACACTTGAGACTCCTGTGGGCTGAATACACAATAGCTGTATACACAATAGAGACGGCTGCTAACTGTATACACAATGGAGATGGCTGCTGGCAGTATAGACAATGGAGATGGCTGCTGGCTATACACACAATAGAGAATACACAATAGAGACTGCTGCTGCCCGTATACACAATGGAGATGGCTATGTGACAAATGCACATTGGAGACTGCTGCAAGACGTATGCACATTAGAGACTGCAGCAGGTTGTATGCACATTAGTGACTGCTACGGGATGTATACACATTGGAGACTGTGCAGGACGTATACACAGAGACTGCTGGATGTATGCAGAGACTGCCGGTTGTATATCTTGTATACACAGACAGCACTCTACTGTATTTACAGGTCCACTCTGTATACATACAGTATATAGATACACAAATACAGCATCCAGTGTGCACCTGTATATAGAGTATAGTGCTGTGTAGAGATAGAGCGCGAGACAGACAGAGCGAGTGACAGACAGACCACAGTTAGTACATGAATAAATTAACACGACCATCATTAGTACATAAACTAACCATAAGAACCACCATAAGTACATGGCTAAATCACCAGAACCACCATCAGTACATGACTAAATCACCAGGACCACTATTTGTATATGAATTTGAGAACCAGGACCACCATCAGTACATGGTACACCAATTGTAATGTCAGGCCAGTTTATCCCTAACAATGGTAAGAAGATGTTGGTGGTTGTTGTCATCAGACTGAGGATCATACAGGAACCACAGTACTGATGAGACACAGGCAGGATCACAATGAAACTTTTTCATCCAGGTACCTTATCTGTGAGATGTTCTCCAATTAGAGTCATTATCTTTCTTTTTCTTTATTCATCTTGTCCAGATGCTATGATGACTTTTCATATTCACAGCTCATCTCTGCAGACTTCCATCTTCTTCGGCCTTGTGCAGCAGATCCTGGCATGATGCCCTTAAAAATAACAGAATGATTATAATGCTCCTGAATAAAAAAAATATCTGCCCTAAGCTGAGCCTTGGAATAAATAGAAGGTCCTCGTCACTGTGTTTACTGCACCAAATATGATTTACACACATGTATGATACACACATGCATAACCAAGAAAAGACACATTTAAAGAGATGCACACACCAGAAAACAGAATAGTTATCTAAAAAAAAAAATCAAAGGTTTATTATATACCAAGGGGACATAGAAAAAGAATTAAACCTAATATGAGGACACTCCCTATAGCCTCAATAGGCAACTGCAGAAACGGAGCCATGTTAGCATAAATATACAGTATTAATTACAGGACAATACAATAAACCAGCAGCAATGATTAGTAAGCCAGAGCAGTTAGTGCTTATAGAATTCTATGGTAGGTCAAGACCTGTAAATACAGGACTATATTCCAACACACAGATCAGGTGTGGGGATCTTCTCTGGCTCATTTATTGTATTTTTTTGGTCATTTATATACTCTTGTATTTACAGGTCTTGACCTACCATTGAATTCTATGAGCACTAACTGCTCTGGCACCTATCAGTGCTGTTGCTTTATTGTATTGTCCTGTGATTAATACCGCATATTTATGCTAACGAGGCTCAGTTTCTGCAGTTGCCTATTGGGGCTACAGGGAGTGCCATCAGATTATTTTTTTAATTGTTCTTCTATGTCCCTTTGGTATATAATAAACTTTGATGTTTTTAGATGCCTGCTCTATTTTCTGGTGTGTGCATCTCTTTAATCACCGTCTTTTCTATTTTCTAGGTATTCTTGGCATTTTTTACTTGATGCTGCACCCACTGTATTTAAGTATAGCAGTGCACTCTCTTTATATTTCATACACACGCAGTCATGCACACACATGCACACCCAGCCAGGCACACACCTAGCCGGGCACACACACACATGCACACCCAGCCAGGCACACACACCTAGCCGGGCACACAAACACACACACACGCACACCCAGCCAGGCACACATGCAAACCCATGCACACTCAGCCAGGGACATATGGGCTAGATATAGATGGAGAACTTACCGGCAGGGACTCAGACTGGCCTTTGGCGCCTCTCTTCACAAGCGCTCCGCTCTGGAGGTTCAGAGTCAGACAGAAACATGTCATTTCCAGCGTGTTACGTAAGCACGCCTCTGTCTAAACCCTGCCTGATGAGCCAATCCCAGCGCGCCGCCGGGTGCCTAAGCAGCACTGCCTGACCCCAGCAGTGCCCCCTCACACCCAGCAGTGCCCCCTCACACCCCAGCAGTGCCTCCTCCCTCCTTACAGCACCCTCCCACCCCAGCAGTACCCCCTCAATCCTTATAGCAGCCTCACACCCCTGCAGTGTCCCTGTCCTTCTTATAGCACCTTTCACACCTTACAACGCCCCCTCACACCCCTGCAGTGTGTCATCTCCCTCCTTATAGCACCCACACACCCCAGCAGTGCCCCCTCCCTCCTTATAGCACCCTCACACCCTAGCATTGTCCCCTCCCTCCTTATAGCATCCTCACACCCCAGCATTGTCCCCTCCCTCCTTATAGCATCCTCACACCCCAGCAGTGCCCTCTCCCTCCTTACAGCACTCTCTCCATCCTTATAGCCACCTCACACCCTAGCAGTGCTCCTCCCTCCTTATAGCATCCTCACACACCAGCAGGGTCCTCTCCATCCTTATAGCCACCTCACACCTCAGCAGGGTCCTCTTTCTCCTTACAGCACTCTCTCCATTCTTATAGCCACCTCACACCCTAGCATTGTCCCCTCCCTCCTTATAGCATCCTCACACCCCAGCAGGGTCCTCTCCCTCCTTATAGCCACCTCACACCTCAGCAGTGCCCTCTCCCTCCTTACAGCACTCTCTCCATCCTTATAGCCACCTCACACCTCAGCAGGGTCCTCTTTCTCCTTACAGCACTCTCTCCATTCTTATAGCCACCTCACACCCTAGCATTGTCCCCTCCCTCCTTATAGCATCCTCACACCCCAGCAGGGTCCTCTCCATCCTTATAGCCACCTCACACCTCAGCAGTGTCCCCTCCCTCCTTATAGCATCCTCACACCCCAGCATTGTCCCCTCCCTCCTTATAGCATCCTCACACCTCAGCAGTGCCCTCTCCCTCCTTACAGCACTCTCTCCATCCTTATAGCCACCTCACACCCTAGCAGTGCTCCTCCCTCCTTATAGCGCCCCCTCACACCCTAGCATTGTCCCCTCCCTCCTTATAGCATCCTCACACACCAGCAGGGTCCTCTCCATTCTTATAGCCACCTCACACCTCAGCAGGGTCCTCTTCCTCCTTACAGCACTCTCTCCATTCTTATAGCCACCACACACCCCAGCAGTGCCCCTCCCTCCTTATAGCGCCCTCAGCTGTGCCCCCTCACACCCCAGCAGTGCCCCCTCCCTCCTTATAGCGCCCTCAGCTGTGCCCCCTCACACCCCAGCAGTGCCCCCTCCCTCCTTATAGTGCCCTCAGCAGTGCCCCCTCACACCCCAGGAGTGCCCCCTCCCTCCTTATAGCGCCCTCAGCTGTGCCCCCTCACACCCCAGCAGTGTGTCACCTCCCTCCTTATAGCGCCCTCAGCTGTGCCCCCTCACACCCCAGCAGTGTGTCACCTCCCTCCTTATAGCGCCCTCAGCTGTGCCCCCTCACACCCCAGCTGTGCCCCCTCCCTCCTTATAGCGCCCTCAGCTGTGCCCCCTCACACCCCAGCTGTGCCCCTTCCTCCTTATAGCGCCCTCAGCAGTGCCCCCTCACACCCCAGCAGTGTGTCACCTCCCTCCTTATAGCGCCCTCAGCTGTGCCCCCTCACACCTCAGCTGTGCCCCCTCCCTCCTTATAGCACCCTCAGCTGTGCCCCCTCACACCCCAGCAGTGCCACCTCCCTCCTTATAGCGCCCTCAGCAGTGCCCCCTCACACCCCAGCAGTGTGTCACCTCCCTCCTTATAGCGCCCTCAGCTGTGCCCCCTCACACCTCAGCTGTGCCCCCTCCCTCCTTATAGCGCCCTCAGCTGTGCCCCCTCACACCCCAGCTGTGCCCCCTCACACCCCAGCAGTGCCCCCTCCCTCCTTATAGCGCCCTCAGCAGTGCCCCCTCACACCCCAGCAGTGTGTCACCTCCCTCCTTATAGCGCCCTCAGCTGTGCCCCTCACACCTCAGCTGTGCTCCTCCCTCCTTATAGCGCCCTCAGCTGTGCCCCCTCACACCTCAGCAGTGTGTCACCTCCCTCCTTATAGCGCCCTCAGCTGTGCCCCCTCACACCTCAGCTGTGCCCCCTCCCTCCTTATAGCGCCCTCAGCTGTGCCCCCTCACACCCCAGCAGTGTGTCACCTCCCTCCTTATAGCGCCCTCAGCTGTGCCCCCTCACACCCCAGCTGTGCCCCCTCCCTCCTTATAGCGCCCTCAGCTGTGCCCCCTCACACCCCAGCTGTGCCCCCTCACACCCCAGCTGTGCCCCCTCCCTCCTTATAGCGCCCTCAGCAGTGCCCCCTCACACCCCAGCAGTGTGTCACCTCCCTCCTTATAGCGCCCTCAGCTGTGCCCCCTCACACCTCAGCTGTGCCCCCTCCCTCCTTATAGCGCCCTCAGCTGTGCCCCCTCACACCCCAGCAGTGTGTCACCTCCCTCCTTATAGCGCCCTCAGCTGTGCCCCCTCACACCTCAGCTGTGCCCCCTCCCTCCTTATAGCGCCCTCAGCTGTGCCCCCTCACACCCCAGCTGTGCTCCCTCACACCTCAGCTGTGCCCCCTCCCTCCTTATAGCACCCTCAGCTGTGCCCCCTCACACCCCAGCAGTGTGTCACCTCCCTCCTTATAGCGCCCTCAGCTGTGCCCCCTCACACCTCAGCTGTGCCCCCTCCCTCCTTATAGCGCCCTCAGCTGTGCCCCCTCACACCTCAGCAGTGTGTCACCTCCCTCCTTATAGCGCCCTCAGCTGTGCCCCCTCACACCTCAGCTGTGCCCCCTCCCTCCTTATAGCGCCCTCAGCTGTGCCCCCTCACACCCCAGCAGTGCCCCTCCCTCCTTATAGTGCCCTCAGCTGTGCCCCCTCACACCCCAGCAGTGCCCCCTCCCTCTTATAGCGCCCTCAGCAGTGCCCCCTCACACCCCAGCAGTGTGTCACCTCCCTCCTTATAGCGCCCTCAGCTGTGCCCCCTCACACCTCAGCTGTGCCCCCGTCCTGTCCTCCGCCCGCTGACTCCACCATCTTGGGTTCTACATCTCCAATGGCAAGAGATGAGCCAAGCGCGTCGCAGCCAATCAAAAAGGAGTATAAGCTGGGCGTTCACTGATTGGATGGATACTTTAGAATACAGACCCGGCCCGGCGACATTCACAAATGGGATCCTGCAGCAGGATCGAGAGAGCAGAGTGGAGGAGGGATCACCGGCTGCTGAAACCCATGTAGTCAGACCCCAGGCTGACCCTGGACATGAGGAGAGAGGTCAGGGGGCGGGGCCAGGCGGTGATACCTCAGAGGAGAGGGGGACCCCGTGCAACAAGTCAAGAGGGGGCGGGGCCCGCTCCAAAGGGCAACACTTCCCGCCAGTATGCCCGGGCCCCCCTGCCTGGTATAAATGGCCACGCCCCCTCCAAAAATTGCTCAGTAACGGCGGCCCTGCCCGGTCATGTGCAGTAACTGATGTAACCCGCCATCTTTGTACACCCGGTCATGTGCAGTAGTAGGCCAGGTGTAGCGGTGGCCATATTGCTACCCCCGGTCATTACTTTAAGAAGAGACGTGGCCACAGCCTTTATTAGAGTTGTAGAGGGGTGCAGGGGGTGACCCCCCCTTGTATAGGTTACACTGCTATGCCAACCAACTAACACAGTCACGCCCACCTCGAAGTGCGCCATACATTAATAGGCTTCATTGGTGGGCGTGATGATATTTCTTCCCATCCATTGGAATGATGCATAAGTGGCCTTCGACCAGTCCTCAATCACACCCCTATCAGATGACGCAAGTCACAGACCCCATATTACTGCACCCGCTGATGAGCAGTAGCCCTCAGGGTGTAACAGACCCTATATTACAACAACCGCTGATGAGCAGTAGCCCTCAGGGTGTAACACACCCCATATTACAACAACCGCTGATGAGCTGCAGCACTCGGGATGTAACAGACCCTATATTACAACAACCGCTGATGAGCAGTAGCCCTCAGGGTGTAACAGACCCTATATTACAACAACCGCTGATGAGCTGCAGCACTCGGGATGTAACAGACCCCATATTACAACAACCGCTGATGAGCTGCAGCACTCGGGATGTAATGGCCGCCATATTCCTACACCCGCTGATGAGCAGTAGCCCTCAGGGTGTAACAGACCCTATATTACAACAACCGCTGATGAGCAGTAGCCCTCAGGGTGTAACAGACCCCATATTACAACAACCGCTGATGAGCTGCAGCACTCGGGATGTAACAGACCCTATATTACAACAACCGCTGATGAGCAGTAGCCCTCAGGGTGTAACAGACCCTATATTACAACAACCGCTGATGAGCTGCAGCACTCGGGATGTAACAGACCCCATATTACAACAACCGCTGATGAGCTGCAGCACTCGGGATGTAATGGCCGCCATATTCCTACACCCGCTGATGAGCAGTAGCCCTCAGGGTGTAACAGACCCTATATTACAACAACCGCTGATGAGCAGTAGCCCTCAGGGTGTAACAGACCCCATATTACAACAACCGCTGATGAGCAGTAGCCCTCAGGGTGTAGCAGACCCTATATTACAACAACCGCTGATGAGCAGTAGCCCTCAGGGTGTAACAGACCCTATATTACAACAACCGCTATTGAGCAGTAGCCCTCAGGGTGTAACAGACCCCATATTACAACAACCGCTGATGAGCTGCAGCACTCAGGATGTAATGGCCGCTATATTCTTACACCCGCTGATGAGCAGTAGCCCTCAGGGTATAATGGCTGAAATATTAGTACACATTCTAGAACCTCCCGATGTGATAGAATCGGGACCATTCTAATATGTTATAAATACATTTTTATTTTGATAGCTTGACTCCTTGAGGGGTTTTACAGTGAACCTGTCAACAGGTTTTTCCCATATAAGCTGCGACCATCACCAGTAACCCCTTATATACGGTATTCTAGAATATTGTATAAGTCCCCAGGTCAATCTGTGTAGCGTAAAAAAGAGCTTTTATTATACTCACGTGCAAGGTGGTCCGGTTAGATGGGTGTTGTTGGTTTTGGTCCGGCGCCCCCTCTCTGCTTGCGATCACCGTCCTCCTTCCCTGCTTCAACATGGATGATACATCCTACGTCACTCGCATAGTCTCCCCCACTGCGCTCCTTAGCACTTCTCTCTGTCCTACTGAGGGCAGAGCAAAGCATTGTAGTGCACATGCGCAGGGAAAAATCAAAGAACGCTCGCGCATGCGCATTACAGTGCTTTGGCCTGCTCGTGCACGTGCGCAATGACAAGGAGGGTGGTGACCGTAAGAGTAGAAGAGGTGCCTGATCAAGACCAGCGACGCCCATCGGACCTGACCGCCCCGCATGGGAGTATAATAAACGCTGTTTTATATGTTATACAGTTCGGCCTGGGGACTTATATACAGTATACTATAATACCATATATAAGGGCTTACTGGTGGTGGCTGCACTCTATATGGGAACCTGGTGACAGGTTCACCTTGCAATCAAAATTCACGTTAAAAAGATCAATATGGACAGAAATTTGTAGAGTATTTTTTTCTTGTAAATGGATTTTTGGAAACGATTCTACTCCTAAATCCTCCTGAAAACGCATCACATCCACTTTGAATGAGCGTCCTATTCAATGCAATGAGAAAACGTGCCTATAGTGCGCTTGGTGCTGGGGTTTTTTATCGCCATGTTTTTTTTTTCTTCTCTACGCAACATCAATTCTTGAGGATTTTCTGCTTGAAAAATAATCTCCAAATGTTGCTACTGTATCAACTTCAGTAGAAATAAAATCCCCAGTCCAAAAAAAAATGTAAAAAAAATTTTAATACATGAATTGTAAAGCGCTGCAGAATATGTTGGAGCTATATAAAAATTATTTATAATTATTTATTATTAAAACACTGTATGTGAACATACGCAAATTGTTTCAGTTTTGTTTTTCTTTAATGTGCTGTATTTACAGTGCAACATCTCCCTACATCTTCGCCCTCATCTCTATCATCTACCCATCCTCTCCACAACTCTGCACCTCCCTATATCTCCTCCCTCATCTCTGTCATCTACCCATTCTCTCCACAATTCTGCACCTCCCTATATCTCTGCCCTCATCTCTATCATCTACCCATCCTCTTCACAGTTCTGCATCTCCCTGCATCACCTTACTCATCTCTATCACCCCACCAGTCTTCTCCACAGTGCAACATCTCCCTACATCTTCGCCCTCATCTCTATCATCTACCCATCCTCTCCACAACTCTGCACCTCCCTATATCTCCTCCCTCATCTCTGTCATCTACCCATTCTCTTCACAGTTCTGCATCTCCCTTGCATCACCTTACTCATCTCTATCACCCCACCAGTCTTCTCCACAGTGCAGTACCTCCCTACATCTCCGCCCTCATCTCTTATCATCTACGCATCCTCTTCACAGTTCTGCACCTCCCTGCATCACCTCACTCATCTCTATCACCCCACCAGTCTCCTTCACAGTTCTGCACCTGCCTACATCTCCGCCCTCATCTCTATCATCTACCCATCCGCTTCACAGTTCCGCACCTCCCTACATCTCCGCCCTCATCTCTATCATCTACCCATCCTCTTCACAGTTCTGCACCTCCCTGGATCTCCTCACTCATCTCTATCACCAGACCAGACTTCTCCACAGTGCTGCACCTCCCTACATCTCCGCCATTCTCTCTATCATCTACCCATCCTCCTCACAGTTCTGCACCTCCCTACATCTCTGCCCTCATCTCTATCATCTACCCATCTTCTCCACATTGCAGCACCTTCCTACCTCTCCACCCTCATCTCTGTCTATCACCCCACCCGTCCTCACCACAGTTCTACACTCCCCTACCTCTCCACTCTCATCTCTGTCTATCACCCCACCGATTCTCTTCACTCTGGAAGCGACTTTAGACTAACATCTGCATTAATCCAAACCTCCCGACTCAAAGACTTCTCCTGAGCTGCACCAATTCTCTGGAATGCTCTACTTCAAGAAATTAGGTGTATCCACAACTTACATAGTTTCAGGCACTCACTAAAAACACTTCTTCTTAGGGCAGCCTATTATGCTCTCTAGTAGAAATAATTTACACATAGGGTAGGTGTTCACTCCACCAGACCCAAAAGATTGGTTGGTGGCCACTCATGCAGCTCTCATCTACACCCCATTTCCTCACGTTGGCTGGACCATCATTGTAAATAAGGTTTTGTGATGCAACAGCAACCTCGCTAGTGATCTCGCTATGTGTGACACGCAGCAGTGACCGGGCCCCTGCTGTGAGATCGCTGAACCTGTTGGAATGGCCTGGACCATTTTTTGATCATCGGGCTCCCGCTGGGCAGCATGCATCCGTGTGTTTGAAGGGGACAACGACCAATGACTTCAATACTATGCCCTAGAGCAGAGGTCCCCAATGTCAGTCCTCGAGGGCCGAACCAGTGCAGGTTTTCAGGATCTCCTTAGTATTTCACAGCAGGCAATGATTCCAATCCCTGTGCAATAGTAAGGAAATCCTGAAAACCTGCACTGGTTCGGCCCTCGAGGACTGACATTGGGGACCTCTGCCCTAGAGTGACAGGGTCCCAATGACCGCCGTATCGTTGCTGCATCGCTGGTGAGATCTGACTGGTTTGACATCTCACCAGTGACCACGTAGCGACGTTTCAGCGATCCTTACCAGGTCGTATTGTTGTCGGGATCACTGGAGCGTCGCCAAGTGTGACGGTACCCTAAGCCCCTGTACTCTGTCACCCCCACCTCATTGTAGAGTGTAAGCTCTTACAATCAGGGTCGTCATTATTTTTTGCTTTAATTATTGTATTTTTTTGATAACTGTTACTTATGACTCTTTGTATATGAACCTCTGAATTGTTAAGCGCTGCGGAATATGTTGGCGCTATATGAATAAAGATTATTATTATTTAGATGATAATATGGGGTGAATCAATAGGTTGGGTATTTTTGTTGTGTTTCTGTGGCGCCCCTGCGGATCCAGTCGCCACAGAGGTGCTGCACCTCTGTTAGGGTGTAGTATCCCACTCACGGGTAAGAGGGGTACAGACCGGTACCTGTACACCCAGATCACACTAGGAATGATTGTAGTGGGCTGGGTGGTGATGGAAGTAGTTAGAGGGAGCACTTGTGAGGAGTGAGGCCAGGAAGAACACACATAGAGGACGTGGGACACGTGACAAGAGGTATAAAAAGAGCGAGAAAGATCTAGAACGTAGGAGACGACAGTTGAACAGAGGAGGAGAACATACAGTTGAGCTGCAGAGAGGAAAAGGAGGGTGGAGCAGCTAGAGTCGAGGTGGAGGGAAGCTAGAGCAAGAAAGCCTGTCACAAAAGAAAGAACTTAAGTATCCAGAGGAATGGAGCAAGTGGGAGCTCGTCCTAAGGCTAGACTGAGGAGCAGAAACAACACCTAAGTGGTTCAGGGGAAGATAGAGAGTCCCAGAGGCCTGGGCAGTGACCATTCCACCTGTGACACTCATATTCATTGTCAAGCGCAAGGCAGTGGAGGGACCAGGCCAAAGAACAGGGTCACCGGGAACCCCAAGACAAGTGGAGAATCCAGACCAGCCTCAACTAGCAACCCGGAGACTGTGTCACACTTCCACGGTGACACGGTCGACAACCGTGCACATCTGCTGAAAAGGTGGCATGGGGCTAAGGGGAGATACTGCAGGTCAACCCCTAAGAAAAGCCCACAGTCACTGGCTCAGAGCTCTGTGTGGTGAGGCGCAAGTCAAGACGGGCGAGTCAAGCGCAGTGTGAAATGGCCGAGGAAGGAAAGAGAATTGGTGCCGGTTATGTGTCATCCTCCTACCCGGGAGTAGCTGGATCTCTGCCTCCGAGAACCCAGTGTTCAGTGGGTTATTGCACAGAGACTGTGAGTAAAGATCTGAAGACTGCAACACGCTGTGTCTGTGAACTTTGTTACGCACCCAGAAGCACCAGAAACACTGCTACTAACTCACTCAGGTACTTCTGGCCATCCTGGGGGTCAGCCCTATCCATAGAGGCTTAAGAATATTGCTGCCTTCCAACCATCAGCCCCTAGGAGAACTGTCGAGCCGCGGCGGCCAACTATAGCCGCAACCTGCAGGTGGCGTCACATAAAATTAACAAATATCCCCAGGTCCAGTCATCCCTGTCCAGAATGAACCCTCCACGCCACATGACCTTCCCTAAGAGAGAGAGCCACCCACACCGAACTTATAATGACACCGCCAGGGTCACGGAGCCAGGTCTCAGTCCCTGTAATTCCCGTGATGAAGCCTCAAAACAGCCCGATTCCAAGTATCCTAAGGCCCTGGAGGGGCGTGTCATTTTCATAGCAAAAATCTTGATTAAAAATTATATCAAAATCCATTTGTAAAAACCTTAATAAAAAAATGACATTTTCTGCAATTTATGTGATAAAAATGCAGAAACAATGAACATAATTCTTTTTATAATGAATGTTAAAAAAAATAGATAGAAAAGCAAACCAACGATTTTCCTTTCATATGGATATGAAGTTTGTTCCAAGCAGACTTGAAGATTTTTTTAATGTGGATTTTAGAGAGATTCGTGGAAAAAAATTGACACAAAAAAGTCTGTGAACGTACGCTTTTGACTTGACAGATTCTTTTTTTCAAAGGATTCCACAAGGGATATGGATCAAAGACGTGACGTCATTCCTTGTCCTTGGCAAAGTTTACTAGACCTTGTACGGAAAAAAATCACTGTAGGAACGACAACGTTAGTTTCCAACTGATATTAATAGGCAGAGTAGTATGAGCAGTATAGATTCTGAAACAGGTCAGCTTAACGCTCTTATGTGCAAGAATATATCAACTATGATACTGAACCTGTGTACAAGAATATAACTACTATAATACTGCTCCTATGTACAAGACTATAACTACTATAATACTGCCCCTATGTACAAGAATATAACTACTATAATACTGCCCCTATGTACAAGAATATAACTACTATAATACTGCTCCTATGTACAAGTATATAACTACTATAATACTGCCCCTATATACAAGAATATAACTACTATAATACTGCTCCTATGTACAAGAATATAACTACTATAATACTGCCCCTATATACAAGAATATAACTACTATAATACTGCCCCTATGTACAAGAATATAACTACTATAATACTGCTCCTGTGTACAAGAATATAACTACTATAATACTGCCTCTATGTACAAGAATATAACAACTATAATACTGCCCCTATATACAAGAATATAACTACTATAATACTGCCTTATATACAAGACTATAACTACTATAATGCTGCTCCTATGTACAAGAATATAACTACTATAATACTGCCCCTATATATAAGAATATAACTACTATAATACTGCCTCTATGTACAAGAATATAACTACTATAATACTGCTCCTATGTACAAGAATATAACTACTATAATACTGCCCCTATATACAAGAATATAACTACTATAATACTGCTCCTATATACAAGAATATAACTACTGTAATACTGCCGCCTATATACAAGAATATAACTACTATAATACTGCTCCTGTGTACAAGAATATAACTACTATAATAATGCCCTATATACAAGAATATAACTACTATAATACTGCTCCTATATACAAGAATATAACTACTATAATACTGCCCCCTATGTACAAGAATATAACTACTATAATACTGCTCCTATGGACAAGAATATAACTACTATACTACTGCCCCTATGTACAAGAATATAACTACTATAATACTGCCCCTATATACAAGAATATAACTACTATAATACTGCTCCTATATACAAGAATATAACTACTATAATACTGCCTCTATGTACAAGAATATAACTACTATAATACTGTCCCTATATACAAGAATATAACTACTATAATACTGCCTCCTATATACAAGAATATAACTACTATAATACTGCTCCTATATACAAGAATATAACTACTATAATACTGCCCCTATGTACAAGAATATAACTACTATAATACTGCCCCTATATACAAGAATATAACTACTATAATACTGCTCCTATGTACAAGAATATAACTACTATAATACTGCCCCTATGTACAAGAATATAACTGCTATAATACTGCTCCTATATACAAGAATATAACTACTATAATACTGCTCCTATGTACAAGAATATAACTACTATAATACTGCCCCTATGTACAAGAATATAACTACTATAACACTGCCCTATGTACAAGAATATAACTACTATAATACTGCCCCTATGTACAAGAATATAATTACTATAATACTGCCCCTATATACAAGAATATAACTACTAATTCCTTTTGAGTTTTCATTGGCTGTAAACCATAATCATCAACATTAACAGAAATGAACACTTGAAATAGATCCCTCTGTGTGTAATGACTCTATATAATATATGTGATTCACTTTATGTATTGAATTACTGAAATAAATGAACTTTCTGATGATATTCTAGTTCATTGAGATGCGCCTGTGTGTATTCTTCTAATGCCATACAGACACTTGTTTATAAAGATCTGTCATTTTCTTGAGCAGCAGGTGCTTAAATAATAGAACACATTCAATGGATGGAAATATTTTTAGACAGACACATGTTAAAAAATATCCTATCATATTTTCTGTCTTCCTTCTGTTTTATTCATATGTTCGAAGATATTTTTTCAACTTTTTTTTGTTTTTTTTTATTGTGTCAAGCTGTCAGGATCCACATTGCATGCGGGTGGAATGGGGAAGCGACGAGTGGAGGAGGCAACAAATTCTGGTCCTACATCACGACACGCAGAAAAAATAAACATACAACAATACTCTGACCGGCCGAGGCCGAACTGGAATGCACCGGCAGATAAGATTTGCACCAGAGAGCTGGCTCCTAATATATCTTTGGAAGAATAAAGTGCAGTCATATCAAATGTTGTAAACTGGAGAGCGTCTGGAGGGCGACGGCGAGAGTGCGGGCACTCAGTGATCAATACCGTGTGCTAAGAATACGTCTGTGCTGCTACAGGCCAACAATCCAAAGTGTCAACCCATCTACTTACAAGTAAGTGACCCAAAACATTTATAACCCCACGTGCCCGACAATCAAAAAAAAAAAAGAAAAGTTTGGCTTGGCCCCCCGGGATCTGCCCCCTTTGGTCTCTACAGGTGAGTGTCTTCTTCCATGGTCTCCGTCTCGTCTTTGCTCGTCTTGTTGATTAATGTCTCCCAGCCGTCCGCCCGGAGAGAGGTGCCACCATTAAGGCTTGTTTTCTTTTCTTGCATTTCAGATTGGCCGTCCATTGCCACATCCAGGGTAGGGTTATCATGGCAGCCGTTCTCCACAAAATGCAGCTCCTTATTGCAAAGAGAACAAAAGATGGTTATTGAAACAGAACAGAGGATGGATAAATTGCAAAAAAAGAACAGAGGAGGGTTCGTAGCAAAAAAGAACAGAGGACGGGTTCGTAGCAAAAAGAACAGAGGACGGGTTCATTGCAAAAAGAACAGAGGACGGTTATTGCAAAAAGAACAGAGGACGGTTATTGCAAAAAACAGAGGACGGGTTATTGCAAAAAGAACAGAGGACGGGTTATTGCAAAAAGAACAGAGACGGGTATTGCAAAAAACAGAGGACGGTTATTGCAAAAAGAACAGAGGACGGGTTATTGCAAAAAAAACAGAGGACGGGTTATTGCAAAAAGAACAGAGGACGGGTTATTGCAAAAAGAACAGAGGACGGGTTATTGCAAAAAGAACAGAGGACGGGTTATTGCAAAAAGAACAGAGGACGGGTTATTGCAAAAAGAACAGAGGACGGGTTATTGCAAAAAAAACAGAGGACGGGTTATTGCAAAAAGAACAGAGGACGGGTTATTGCAAAAAGAACAGAGGACAGGTTCATTGCAAAAAGAACAGAGGATGAGTTACTTACAAAAAAAGAACAGAGGACGGGTCAACTACATGCTAAACACTGAGATATGCATAGTTCTGAAGAGTGGGGGGAAGGGAACTGACAACTGATCTAAGATTTTTTTGCTTGCATGTATAGTTGTCAATTCTGTAACTAGACTGACAATACTCTTTTAACCGCTTCAAAGTATCCGAACCCAGAAGAATTTAAAAGCCGAGACATAAGACAGAACATGAACACATCATTGTCATTGTGACATTTCTGTACACTACTGTATGTTCAGCCTTTGAGGCACTTTTTTGGCAGAATCCAAAAGGTATCCGTCTAAGGCTGGCTTCACACCACGGTAAGATCCAGTCCGGGGCTGTCAGGCATGAACCCGACAGCCCCGGACCGGATCAGCACACAGAACCGGAGGGCCAAATGTACCCTCCGGTCCTGTCTGCAGCTGGACGCAGCTGCAGCTGCTAATGATTCAGGACCGCGGCTGACAGGGAGCTAGCCGCGGTCCTGAAACAACAGCAGCGTGCAGCCGCCGGTATCCTGTTCCCGGATCCGGGCGAATCTGGGATCCGGCAAATTGGGGAGATTTTTCTCTCCGGACACAAAAATATTGCAAGCATCATTTTTGTGTCCGGAGAGAATAAACCGAATTCTCCCAGATTCCACCGCAGAGATGAAACCGGATGGCAGAGAGCTGCATCTGTGCGGCGCGCGATTTAGGTTACAGACACACTCAAAACACCCATAGACAATTATATAGTAGATAATACTGCCCCTATGTACAAGAATATAACTACCATAATACTGCCCCTATGTACAAGAATATAACTACTATAATACTGCTCCTATGTACAAGAATATAACTACTATAATACTGCTCCTATGTACAAGGATATAACTACTATAATACTGCCCCTATGTACAAGAATATAACTACTATAATACTGCCCCTATATACAAGAATATAACTACTATAATACTGCCCCTATGTACAAGAATATATATAATAACTACTATAATACTGCCCCTATGTACAAGAATATAAACTACTATAATACTGCCCCTATGTACAAGAATATAACTACCATAATACTGCTCCTATGTACAAGAATATAACTACTATAATACTGCTCCTATATACAAGAATATAACTACTATAATACTGCCCTATATACAAGAATATAACCACTATAATACTGCTCCTATATACAAGAATATAATTACTATAATACTGCCCTATATACAAGAATATAACTACTATAATACTGCCCCTATGTACAAGAATATATAACTACTATAATACTGCCCCATGTACAAGAATATAACTACTATAATACTACTGCTCCTATATACAAGAATTAACTACTATAATACTGCCCCTATGTACAAGAATATAACTACTATAATACTGCCCCTATGTACAAGAATATAACTACTATAATACTGCCCCTATGTACAAGAATACAACTACTATAATACTGCCCCTTGTACAAGAATATAACTACTATAATACTGCTCCTATTATACAAGAATATAACTACTATAATACTGCTCCTATATACAAGAATATAACTACTATAATACTGCCCCTATGTACAAGAATATAACTACTATAATACTGCCCCTATGTACAAGAATATAACTACTATAATACTGCTCCTATGTACAAGAATATAACTCATATAATACTGCCCTATGTTACAAGAATATAACTACTATAATACTGCTCCTATGTACAAGAATATAACTACTATAATACTGCTCCTATGTACAAGAATATAACTACTATAATACTGCCCCTATGTACAAGAATATAACTTACTATAATACTGCTCCTATGTACAAGAATATAACTACTATAATACTGCTCCTATGTACAAGAATATAACTACTATAATACTGCCCCTATGTACAAGAATATAACTACTATAATACTGCTCCTATGTACAAGAATATAACTACTATAATACTGCTCCTATGTACAAGAATATAACTACTATAATACTGCCCTATGTACAAGAATATAACTACTATAATACTGCACCTATGTACAAGAATATAACTACTATAATACTGCCCTATGTAGAATATAACATATAGCCAGTAATATAACTACTATAATACTGCCCTATGTACAAGAATATAACTACTATAATACTGCCCCTATGTACAAGAATATAACTACTATAATACTGCCCCTATGTACAAGAATATAACTATATAATACTGCCCCTATGTACAAGAATATAACTACTATAATACTGCCCTATGTACAAGAATATAACTACTATAATACTGCCCCTATATACAAGAATATATAAATCTACCTATAAAGAATATACTCCTATATACATAGAAATATAACTACTATAATACTGCCCCTATGTACAAGAATATAACTACTATAATACTGCCCTATGTACAAGAATATAACTACTATAATACTGCCCCTATGTACAAGAATATAACTACTATAATACTGCCCTATGTACAAGAATATAACTACTATAATACTGCCCTATGTACAAGATATAATATATAATACTGCCTATGTACAAGATATAACTACTATAATACTGCCCCTATGTACAAGAATATAACTACTATAATACTGCCCTATATACAAGAATATAACTACTATAATACTGCTCCTATATACAAGAATATAACTACTATAATACTGCCCCTATGTACAAGAATATAACTACTATAATACTGCCCCTATGTACAAGAATATAACTACTATAATACTGCCCCTATGTACAAGAATATAACTACTATAATACTGCTCCTATATACAAGAATATAACTACTATAATACTGCCCCTATGTACAAGAATATAACTACTATAATACTGCCCCTATGTACAAGAATATAACTACTATAATACTGCTCCTATGTACAAGAATATAACTACTATAATACTGCCCTATGTACAAGAATATAACTACTATAATACTGCTCCTATGTACAAGAATATAACTACTATAATACTGCTCCTATGTACAAGAATATAACTACTATAATACTGCCCCTATGTACAAGAATATAACTACTATAATACTGCTCCTATGTACAAGAATATAACTACTATAATACTGCTCCTATGTACAAAGAATATAACTACTATAATACTGCCCCTATGTACAAGAATATAACTACTATAATACTGCCCTATGTACAAGAATATAACTACTATAATACTGCCCTATGTACAAGAATATAACTACTATAATACTGCCCTATGTACAAGAATATAACTACTATAATACTGCCCTATGTACAAGATATAACTACTTATAATACTGCCCCTATGTACAAGAATATAACTACTATAATACTGCCCTATGTACAAGAATATAACTACTATAATACTGCTCCTATGTACAAGAATATAACTACTATAATACTGCCCCTATGTACAAGAATATAACTACTATAATACTGCCCCTATGTACAAGAATATAACTACTATAATACTGCCCTATGTACAAGAATATAACTACTATAATACTGCCCTATGTACAAGAATATAACTACTATAATACTGCCCTATGTACAAGAATATAACTACTATAATACTGCCCCTATGTACAAGAATATAACTACTATAATACTGCTCCTATGTACAAGAATATAACTACTATATACTGCCCTATGTACAAGAATATAACTACTATAATACTGCCCCTATGTACAAGAATATAACTACTATAATACTGCCCTATGTACAAGAATATAACTACTATAATACTGCCCTATGTACAAGAATATAACTACTATAATACTGCCCCTAGTACAAGAATATAACTACTATAATACTGCCCCTATGTACAAGAATATAACTACTATAATACTGCCCCTATGTACAAGAATATAACTACTATAATACTGCCCCTATGTACAAGAATATAACTACTATAATACTGCCTGCCCTAGTACAAGAATATAACTACTATAATTTCTGCCCTATATACAAGAATATAACTACTATAATACTGCTCCTATATACAAGAATATAACTACTATAATACTGCCCCTATGTACAAGAATATAACTACTATAATACTGCCCCTATGTACAAGAATATAACTACTATAATACTGCTCCTATATACAAGAATATAACTACTATAATACTGCCCCTATGTACAAGAATATAACTACTATAATACTGCCCCTATGTACAAGAATATAACTACTATAATACTGCCCCTATGTACAAGAATATAACTACTATAATACTGCTCCTATGTACAAGAATATAACTACTATAATACTGCCCTATGTACAAGAATATAACTACTATAATACTGCCCTATGTACAAGAATATAACTACTATTAATACTACTCCTATGTACAACGTAATATAACTACTATAATACTGCCCTATGTACAAGAATATAACTACTATAATACTGCCCTATGTACAAGAATATAACTACTATAATACTGCCCTATGTACAAGAATATAACTACTATAATAATACTGCCCGCAATATGTACAAGAATATAAATACTACTATAATACTGCCCTATGTACAAGAATATAACTACTATAATACTGCCCTATGTACAAGAATATAAAACTACTATAATACTGCTCCTATGTACAAGAATATAACTACTATAATACTGCCCTATGTACAAGAATATAATACTATAATACTGCCTATGTACAAGATAATAACTCTTTACTGCCTATGTACAAGAATATAACTACTATAATACTGCCCTATGTACAAGAATATAACTACTATATATACTGCCCTATGTACAAGAATATAACTACTATAATACTGCCCTATGTACAAGAATATATAACTACTATATATTACGCCTAAGTACAAAATATAATAACTACTATAATAACTGCCCTATGTACAAGAATATAACTACTATAATACTGCCCCTATGTACAAGAATATAACTACTATAATACTGCCCTATGTACAAGAATATAACTACTATAATACTGCTCCTATGTACAAGAATATAACTACTATAATACTGCCTCCTATGTACAAGAATATAACTACTATAATACTGCCCTATGTACAAGAATATAACTACTATAATACTGCCCTATGTACAAGAATATAAACTACTATAATACTGCCCTATGTACAAGAATATAACTACTATAATATGCCCCTAGTACAAGAATATAACTACTATAATACTGCCCTGTACAAGAATATACTACTTATACTGCCATTACAAGAATTTAATACTTAATGCCCTATGTACAAGAATATAATACTATAATACTGCCCTATGTACAAGAATATAACTACTATAATACTGCCCCTATGTACAAGAATATAACTACTATAATACTGCCCCTATGTACAAGAATATAACTACTATAATACTGCCCCTATATACAAGAATATAACTACTATAATACTGCCCTATGTACAAGAATATAACTACTATAATACTGCCCCCAAGCTGTGAGGTTGTGTTGAGCAGTTCTCCTGATGTCTGGAGCAAGCCCAGGGTGGGGCCACCCTGGGCGGGGACGCTCCCCAGGCAAGGCCCAGGCTTCCCGGCCTACACTGGGACAAGGCTCCCAGGCCTCTTCCAATGGGAATAATACACCCAGAGTCACTGTGAGACCTGTGACTGCTGCACGAAGCTCCTGCACAACCAGAAGGAAGTAAAGAAAACAGTGTGTCATGCTCTGGGAGGAAAAACTCCAAGTTTTGGAAAGAAGCCTGATGTGAGTACAGACATGCAGCAGATTGTGAAGTCTTGTAATTCACCCAGAGAAGCCCCAGTCAGTGCACAGCTGCCATCATCATCAGCTGTGCAGCTCAGCTCTCCAGTCGGTTCACAGCTCCAGTCTGCAGCCCTGCTCTCATCATCAGCTGTGCAGCTTAGCTCTCCAGCCCGAAAGCAGCGGACGTCTTTGGAGAAACAGACCCTGCAGGAGAATCTCCAGCATGTGGTTGTCCGGCATGGCCAGCTCAGGCCGCACCAGGTCGCAGTCCGGTGCCCGCGGTAAGCAGGTGCCAGTGCCTGGATCCAGCAAGGCCGCCATGAAAATTTCTGTGGTGGAGGCCTGTGACAAGCCTGTATTCAAAGTCCCTGCACCTGTGGCCAAGCCTGAAGCTGTGGAGACGGCGCGTGCACCCGAGCTGCAGCTGGCGGACGAGATACCCGGATTGGTCAGGAAAATGGGTGAGTTGCAGAAGCAAAAACAAATGCTGCAAAGTGAAATTGACGTGATTTACACCCTAAAGAGCACTAACCCTGATAACAATGATATGTATGACACAAGACTGAATACACTTGGTGCAGAGCTGGCAGGTGTGGTGCAAGACATTGACATTTATTTGGCGGCGATGGGGCCCCTGAAGGAGACTTATGAGAACCAGGAGGGTTCGCCTCCTATACACAGGACCGTGCTGTGGAGACCAGGACCCCCCACATAAAGTCAGAGACTGCACCGGACGAGACCCCCCAGCAGCAGACACGGCCGGTAACACAGACGGCACGCTTCTGCTTCCAGGATGAAGCAGCACTGCAGCAGGGACAATCTGTAGAGTCTGAACAGGAGCATACAGCTCAGACTACAGCAGAGGCACCACAGGTCCCAGCATGCTCTTTAGAGGAGCAGGACAGTGTGTGTGAGACTGTTAGTGCGATGAGGTGAGGCTGAGGCACTGACAGGGGTTAATGACGCTGTACCTGTGGGGTCGGGGGCTGGAGGGGATTCACTGTCTGTGATGGATGTTGCATTGTCTGATAATAATGCTGCTCATGATAATGTGCATGATATATGTGACTATCCCCATTGCCATCTAATTCACAAGGTGTGACTGCCCCTCCTGCTGCAGACCCTCTCCCTGTCGGTCAGCCCAGTGTTACCCAGCAGGTGCCCCCCAAGAATGCCTGGAGCCGCGGTGCCCCATCATTCACCTCTAGCGCCAGGTATACCGGACAGACGTTTAAGCGTATTAATGTTGTGCGTTTTAAGTATATAGGTGCCAAGGAGGATCTGCCGCAGCGCAGGTATGTGGTGAGGGAGCTACTGTGCCGCCAGATGGGGTTTGTGGTACATGAGATACTGGCAGTGTCTAATCTGCAGGACTGGCAGGGCTATGAGGTCAGCTTCAAGCTATGTCTGACCTGGACAGATTCTGGGCCAATTACCCCAAGTTCAGAGACACCGAGGGCTGGAATAACTTTCTGTTGGTTCCGATTTCCAGGCCGGATACTGTGACTGTAAATATCACCTTCTGGAACGAGGCCGTTCCTCCTCAGGACATTGAGGTGTGGCTCCGCAGACATTGTGACCTCGTCTCTGGACTCACCAAGGTCAGAGATGAGGACGGTATCTGGACAATGGGGTGGAAGGTCTCGGTGAAGCTGCGGCAGTGTAATAACATCACTGCCCACTTACCCAACTCCTTCTTCATTGGGAGGGAGAGGGGAAGATGTTACTATCCCGGGCAGCCCAGGAAGTGCTTCAAATGTGGTGGGAAGAGTCATCTGGCTAATACCTGTACTGTGGTGAAGTGCAGCCTGTGTGGGGACATCGGCCATGTTGCTGCAGACTGCCGGGACGTCCGGTGCAACCTTTGTGGTAAGATGGGCCACCCTCACAGGGACTGTCCAGACGCCTGGCACAACATCTGCAGCGCCTTCCCTGATGAGGATGTGATGGCAGGGGCAGAGGTTCAGGAGGAGGTGGTGGCAGGGGCACAGGAGGAGGACAGTGTAATGTCAGGAGAGATACTGACTAGCTCAGATGCCCTTCAGGAGTCTATCAATCTTACCCCAGAGCAGCAGGGTACAGAGGGTGCGGAGGGGAACATAGAGGTAGTCCCTCAGGTCCAGCAGCCT
Source organism: Allobates femoralis (assembly GCA_033576535.1). Classification (NCBI taxonomy): domain Eukaryota; kingdom Metazoa; phylum Chordata; class Amphibia; order Anura; family Aromobatidae; genus Allobates; species Allobates femoralis. The sequence continues at coordinate 85,447,713 of JARQOC010000007.1, forward strand.
CAGGTGGCCCCCCCTTCAGGATCACGCTCTGTATCAGATGACTGGGGCATTAAGCAAAATAAGAGGAAGAAAAAGAACACGTCCTCGCGTAAACCTGAGGCAGAATGTGATGCTGGTCGGAGGGCTAGAAAGAAGGTCCAGGGTTCTGCAGGAGTGATGGTCATGTCTAACAAGTATGGGGTCTTATCAGAGTCTATTGATGAGGACTATGAGAATGAGTTGCGGAAAATTGATGCTGAGTGTGATGGGGACATAGAGGACCATCCCCCACCTAAGCGGAAGCCCTTATCTGTTGACCCTCATGTAGAGACTGACATGGACACCGGTGGAGGACAGACCATCTCTGACTCATGATGATGGCTGTTACTCTGCTCCTTCTATATTGTGTTGTGATGGCCGGGTTCTCATTATCACTAACCTCGAGTAATGTGAATAGCATTAAGGTGAGGAGGACGAGACACGCGGTGTATGAACATCTCAGGTATCTGGACACAGATGTCATCTTCCTGCAGGAGACACATCTGACATCTCTGGGGCTTATGAGAGAGGCTGAGAGGGAATGGCGGTCCGGTCCATCATTCTGGTCACTGGCTGTGGAGCCTTACGCCGGGGTCGCTGTTCTGTTTAATACCCATGATGTGACTGTACATAGGATGACGGAGGTGGTCATGGGGAGGTGTCTGGTCCTGGAAGTCACTATCCATGGTAGGCGACTTCGGCTTATTAACGTCTATGGACCACAGACGGTGACTGACAGGATCCAGCTTTATAATGACGTCAAGCCGTATCTCTTCACTTCTCTTCCGGTGGTGATGGCGGGGGACTTTAATGCCATACTGACATCAGGTGACAGCTCCTCAGGCAGGGCGGTGACCAGGGATGGTAAGGTCCTACGTAACATCATAACGCAGGCAGGACTGATTGACGCTTTCACACAGGGAGGTCGGCGGCCTAAATTCACGTATTCCTGTTCCAACAGGAGCAGTAGGATAGATTTTGTGTTTGTGAGTCCTACTGAGGCTGTCGGCGCCCTGAGTGAGAAGGTCGTCCCTTACTCTGATCACCTGGCCTTGTGCTTCTGTCTGGGGACCTCTAACCGTCCGGACATTGGTAGAGGGTTGTGGAGGCTTAATTCCAGTCTCCTTGATGATACCTATGTCCAGAGTCGTGTCCACTCCCTTATTCAGCTTCATCTGGATAGGGCTGACTTCTATGACAACATGACCGACTGGTGGGAGGACGTCAAGGAGGATATCAGATCCCTCTTGCAGAGACTGTCAGTGAGTAAAGGGAGGAATAAGTACAGCCAGTACCTAAGGCTGCGTAAAGAATTGGAGTCACTGTATTCGGCGGGCGGGGATGACAAAGTGAAGATCGACCGGCTGAAATCTGAGATAAGGCAGTATCAGTACAGTAGGTACACCTCCCTGGTTCTTGAACGGGATTATGGGTCCTTGGGGGCCCCTGATCCCTTTGAGAATTGCAGGGAAAGGGTGGCCAAAAAAATGGTCACGGGTCTCACTGACTCCCAGGGTGTATTGCAGGATTCTCGGGAGGGTATCCTGGGGGTGGTGAGATCTTACTATGCTGACTTGTTTCAGAGGAAGGTTTTGGATAGAGATAAGATGGCTCAATTCTTGGAGGCGACTCCAGTGCCTGATACTACTGATCTGGACTTTTCTCCTTTGACAGCAGAATTAACGGTGGAGGAAGTTAAGGAGGCTATTGATAAATTATATCTGAAGAAGGCACCAGGTCCAGATGGTATAACAGCAGAATTTTATAAGAAATTCAGGGACCTCCTGGCTCCAATCCTTGTGGATGTGTATAGTAATTGTCTAGAAAATCACCTGATGCCTCCATCCATGAGAGTGTCCTCGTTAATCCTGCTGTCTAAGGGTAAAGAGCCGAGCGACATCAAGAACTGGAGGCCGATTGCCCTCTTGAATGTGGACAGGAAGATTCTGGCAAAGATCCTATTTTCTAGGTTAGTCTGTTTGTCCCCAGCACTGTTGACAGGCTCTCAGTTTGGCACAGTAAAAGGGCGGAACATCTCTGGAGCAGTCATCTCGATACGGGAGATGTTTGAGAGATGTAAAGCTCTGCGGTGTGGGAAATATGTTGTCAGTCTGGACCAGGCTAAAGCCTTTGACAGGGTTGATCATGGCTATCTGTGGGCCACTTTGTTAAAGTACGGTATTCCGGGACAATTTGTGGATTGGCTGAAGACATTGTACAGGGAGGCGGTGAGCTTTCCTCTGATTAATGGTTGGCAGGGTGACACTTTTGGAGTTGAGGCGGGGGTGAGGCAGGGCTGCCCACTGAGTCCGCTCCTGTATGTGTTTGCCCTCGATCCTTTTCTGAGGTCACTGCAGGAGTGCGATTTTCAGGGGGTGTCGGTCCCCCACTGCCTGCCTCTGAATGTTGTTGCCTATGCGGATGATGTGACGTTGGTGATCTCCAATCCTCGAGAGGTGCAGATGTTATCTTCGTCTATCGGAAGCTACTCCGAGGCCTCCGGGTCTCTGGTCAACCTTGAGAAGAGTCAAGCTCTGTGGACATTAGACACTGATCCCAGCTTTGATCTGCCGCAGTTTGCCAATGCCTCCACCCATATTAAGATCCTAGGGGTTAAATTCGGGAGGGGTGATAATGCCACACTAAATTGGGAGGAGAAATTGGAAACCGGAAGTGCAAAGGTTCAGCGATGGAAGAACTGGAGGCTGACCTACAGAGAAAGGGTCGCCATGTTGAAGACTTACCTGGTCCCCGTGTTCTTGTATGTCTCTGTCATTTTTCCGTTGCCGGAGTCTTTCTCAGCGAGGCTCTTCAGCCTGTTCTTCCAGCTCTTGTGGGGGAATAGGTTGAACCTAATAAAGAGGGGAATAACGTACCTACGGCGGAGAGAGGGTGGGCTGGATATGTTGAATCCGAGGGTTTTCTTTGACTCCTTGTTTCTGAAGGTGAATTTTGGGAACATGGACTCAAACAGTAGCTCCCTGTGGGTGAATAGTATCAGGTACTGGATATTGCCTTTTGCAGAGTCTTGGGTGCGAGGCGGCAGTCTCAAGAGGAGGAGATGGACAGGTGACTACCTCCCCCAGTATCTGGACTACGGTCTGAAGTGTGTCAGGAAGTGGAGACTGGAGAGGTCTTACATTGAGAGCAATACGAGAAGAGACCTATATGCTCGCGTATGTGGGACTTTCTTCTGTTCTCCACTGGCCCTGAGGGACTGTGTCACCACTGTCCTGCAGGAAAGTCTCCGGTTCCTAAACGGCAGACGACTTCCTCCCAAACTGTTTGACATCTCTTGGCTTTCACTACATAGTCGGCTCTTTGTCAGGGGGAACCTGAAATACCTAAGTGTCTCTGATCGGAATTGTCCCCTTGGTTGTCAACAGGAGGAGACTATGGATCACTTTATATGTGATTGCTGGGGAGGGAGGAAGATCTGGGAAGAAGTGTCAGGACATCTACAGATCCCCCGACTGCGGACACTAAAGTATCCTGACATAATCTATGGTGTCCCCCCCACTGTCAGTAACATCGACAGGGAGACCATGTATATAATCATCAGTGTCATAAAATACTACCACTGGCACATGAGAACCCGGGTATCACTGCACAGTGAGCCGTTCGATCACACCGCTGCGGCCAATCAGGTGATGTCAGAGCTCCGGTGGATAAAATCAGTAGAAATTGGAAGGAGTCAGAGGAACGCAAAATTATGGAGTAATGTTACATTCAGTTAAGAATATATGATTTGTTTCTGTTTAATTTTCATCTTCTTCCCCCAGGTGTGGACTTTTTGATTTATTTATGTATATGATGTGATTATTTAGTTTTGTTGGTATATGTCACCTAAGTGTTTTCTGGTTTGTTATTGGGGAATTTTGGGTTTTTATAATTGTATTTATGTTTGTTTTTATAATAAAAATTGACCCTGTGTACAAGAATATAACTACTATAATACTGCTCCTATATACAAGAATATAACTACTATAATACTGCCCTATGTACAAGAATATAACTACTATAATACTGCTCCTATGTACAAGAATATAACTACTATAATACTGCTCTTATGTACAAGAATATAACTACTATAATACTGCCCCTATGTACAAGAATATAACTACTATAATACTGCGCCTATGTAGAAGAATATAACTACTATAATACTGCTCCTATGTACGAGAATATAACTACTATAATACTGCCCCTATGTACAAGAATATAACTACTATAATACTGCCCCTATGTACAAGAATATAACTACTATAATACTGCTCCTATGTACAAGAATATAACTACTATAATACTGCTCTTATGTACAAGAATATAACTACTATAATACTGCCCCTATGTACAAGAATATAACTACTATAATACTGCGCCTATGTAGAAGAATATAACTACTATAATACTGCTCCTATGTACGAGAATATAGCTACTATAATACTGCTCCTATATACAAGAATATAGCTACTATAATACTGCTCCTATGTACAAGAATATAACTACTATAATACTGCTCCTATGTACAAGAATATAGCTACTATAATACTGCTCCTATGTACAAGAATATAACTACTATAATACTGCCCCCTATGTACAAGAATATAACTACTATAATACTGCTCCTATGTACAAGAATATAACTACTATAATACTGCTCCTATGTAGAAGAGTATAATGGCTATTATTATATAAGACTCGTTATGTCCTGTGCTTTGCTCACCATATTTTTCAGTTTTGGTAGTCGTTTCTGCCAGCAGATATAAATGAGTCCTGCAATGATGATCATAACACAAATGGAGCCGATAATGACCAGAACAATAAAGAGTTTGCCATAATCGCTCCGGGGAGGGCTGGGCCGGGACTGACAGCTGGCTGTGCTGGAGTAACTCTCTATACCGATCTGTAGAATAATGAGAAATGTTGAGTTATTTCTATGGTTTGATCCTTATATTGTAGTTAGTTCAGTACTCAATAATTCTGCAAACATACAATGATCTGACAACACAGCAACATTATTTTTCACCATAATCATTTCAGTTCATAATCACATGTATGTAAATGTTTCATTACTGGTCTGTGTATATGTAAATTGCCTCTTTAAAGGGGCTTGAACTCCCGCCCCACCTATTGGTAGTAGCAATGAAAGTCAATATCGGTCTGTATATATAACAGCCTCATGTGCTACAGTCTACTGCCTGACATTTATTTTGGGAACTGACTGCCCTCTTGTGGATATCTGCTAGTACTACAAGTGATTAGTTTTTTTGAATCACTCATTATCTAGTTCTATTTTGGAACCTGAAGATAAATGTATTATTGCATTTAATACGATCTGTTTAAAGCTGTATACATTGGTCTATCTAGGGGATTCAGAGCTGTGTATCACTAAAACTGAGCTCCAACCGCTATAAAGATCTATTAAGAACTAATAATAATAATATAATATATACATTTTATATATTATTGCTTTTAGTCGCTCATATGGAGACATTGCACTTTACAGATGTGATCATTGTGTGTGTTTATCTGTATATAGCATGGACTACTAACCTCTGCAAGACTCCTCTTTATGTCACCAAGTGCCGTGAAGACGTCTTTTACTGGAACCACACCTTTACAGAGCAAATAACTTGATTAGCTAGAAGCAAATTTTATTAGTTTTCCTCCAGACCTTTAATTACCTAATACTTCTCACAGCTGAGGGTTTGTTACAATTGTATCTACTCCAGACTCCACTCCATGAGCTGGATACAGACTGAGGCCAGAGACACACAGAGATTCTCGCATGAGTCTCGCCTGACTCACCCGGCACGGCCTCCGGCTCTCTGGGCGGGAGCATGTCAGCTGCATAGAAACACAAACAGCCGACACGTTCCTGTCCAGAGATCCGCAGCTGTTCTGGGTGAGTCATGCAAGACTCGTGCGAGAATCTCTCTTGCGTTTCGTTCAGTGTGTCTCTGTCCTGATGCATTATATTTGTGCAGATACATTGTAGCAAACTCTCAGAACCTGTGCTGGATTTGGGTTGTTGTTTTTGCATTCAGAGGATTGGGGAGTTCAGGGATCAATATTCTGCAGCTCGATACTACATCTCTCAACATGCCCTGACAGCCGGTGACTGCCAGGGACTGATGGTTGTTATAGTGTAACAACAGCAGGAGCAGTGGCGTAACCTTCACGGTCGCAGGGGTTGCGGCTGCGACGGGGCCCGGACTTATAGGGGGCCTGTGTCGCCAGTCGCCCCCTGCGCCGGGCGATCCAAGCGCTCTGCGCCCGGCGATGCAAGCGCCAGGAGCAGCACACGCCGCCGCACAGAGTCAGGACAGCGCTACCTTGCTAAGCTCTCAGTCATTTCTCCGGCCACATCCTCTTTCTTCCCTGTAGGTCAGGTGACTGATACCGGTCATGTGACCAGGGACATGAGCGGTGGTTCTATCCCCTCCTCAATCTCCTGCCTGGTGTCCCGGCAGCCGTGTGTCCGTCCTGGCCGCTCATTGAAGAGAAGAAGAGAGCGGAGAACAAGACAATGGTGAGAGGAGGAAAGCGGGGCACAGAGGAGGAGAGCTCGGGACACAGGAGAACGGGGAACAGAGGAGGAGGAGAGCTGGGGACACAGGAGAAGGGGGGACAGAGGAGAGCTGGGGACACAGGAGAACGGGGAACAGAGGAGGAGGAGAGAGGGGGACACAGGAGAACAGGGGACAGAGGAGGAGGAGAGCTGGGGACACAAGAACGGGGGACAGAGAAGGAGAGTTGGGGACACAAGAATGGAGGACAGAGAAGGAGGAGAGCGAGCTGTGGACACAGGAGAATGGGGGACAGAACAGGAGGACAGCTGGGGACACAGGAGAACGGGGGACTGAGGAGGAGGAGAGCTGGGGACACAGGAGAACAGGGGACACAGGAGGAGGAGAGCTGGGAACATAGGAGGATGGGGACAGAGGAGGAGGAGAGCTGGGGACACAGGAGAACGGGGGACACAGGAGAAGGAGAACAGAAGACTCCACTACTGGAATAGGCTAATATGGGTGTGACACTCGGTTTTGGAGCGAGTCTACTGTTTTGTGCAGTTGTCACTAATCCTATTTTTGCATATATAATACAATATATAGAGAGATATAAAGCTGCACTACATGGGGAGCTATTAGGCTGCATATATAAGGCTGCACTATATAGAGAGATATAAGGCTGCACTATATGAGGCTGTACTATAAGGAGAGTTATGAGGCTGCATATATAAGGCTGTACTATAGAGGCTGCACTACATGGAGAACTGAGCCTGGTTATACTATATGGAGGGCTTTGAGGCTGCATTGTATTATATGGAGGACTATGAGGCTACTATATGTAGGATAGTAATTATAATAATTAGATGACTATTGAGACTACTTTATGAATGGGGAACTATAGGGTGCATTATAATACATGGAGGACTATGGGGGTATATTTTAATATATGTAGGAATATGGGGATGCATTATAATAATGGGACGACTATGGTGACAGGAGGAGGAAGACCATATATACTACGATAAGGGCCATATTCCAGGAGAAGAACCATATATAGCGGGGGTCAATTTGTGAATCTTTATAGAACTTAGAACGTTACACGGTGCCCATACATCTGACCAAAGTGGGGTCGCGCGGGGGGGGGGGGGGGGGTTTGGCCAGGTCTGAATTTCGCATCGGGGCCCACCAGACTCTAGTTACACCACTGAGCAGGAGTACTGAATTCTCTGCATCTTTGCATTATTGGTCCGATTAAATGGGCTATTCCCATCTCACATTGTTAGAACATGGCATCACTTTATAGTCTGTCCATATTGACCCCCATTGATTGTAATGAATGAAGATACTGCTGCTCTGATATATTGTGATAGACCAGTATCTTAGGATCGGTGGAGGTTTCAGAGCTCAGACCCCCAACAACGATCATAAAGTGATGACATATCTTAATGATATGCAGGTAACTTTATGGGAAGTGATACCCCAAGTCATTGTCCACTGCTCCGGCTATACGTTGGTGCTGGTTATTGCCTCTAATTGTCCTCTATGTGTCTTGTGCAGCTCAGACTTACGCTCCTCGTCTGTGATTGTCATTAGCAGGTGATTATCATTCTCATTCGGTTTGCTCAGGAAGATCACCCAGTCCCTCTGAGGTGGGTCTGTTTTCCATGCCAGCGCCCCCTCCAGCAGCGACAGTAGATGTTGTCCCCTCTGCCATCTGAACTCTTCCTGTAAAGAATAGTACTGTGGTCAGGTGATGTAGGCATTTCTACTTTAATTTCTCATTACCATTTATTAAACCCATTAAATAAAAAATAATTATTATTCCTTATATATTTCAGAACCAGTCCCTGCAAAGACTCATGGACTCAAATGGGAAGACAGATTATGTGTCGGGATGCAGATGTACCTACCATACTCCCAATGTTTGTCTGTACTGAAACATTTATAATAGCTGAATGTTTGTTACATGTTGTAACATGATGGAGTATATATGGAGTGATGTATGGTTCATGGAGTTGAACGATGGATGGAGTGATGATGGATGGAGTGATGGATAGATGGAGCGATGAATGGTATGGAGCGATGGATGGATGGAATGGTTGGAGACGGATGAGAAATGGAGGGATGGGTGAGCAATGGATGGAGGAACGGATGGAGCAATGGATGGATGGGTAAGCAATGGTTTGGAGGAACGATGGAGCAATGGAGGGATGGGTGGAGCAATGGATGGAGGAACGGATGGAGCAATGGAGGGATGGGTGGAGCAATGGATGGAGGAACGGATGGAGCAATGGAGGGATGGGTGGAGCAATGGCTGGAGCAAACGTTAGCTGGGGCGATGGATGGAGCGATGGATAGATGTCTGGAGCGATGGATGGATGGAGCGATGGATGGATGGATGGAGCGATGAATGGAGTGAGTGATGGATGGATGGATGGATGGATGAAGCAATGGATGGATGGAGCGATGGATGGAGGAACGGATGGAGCAATGGATGGATGGGTGGAGCAATGGCTGGAGCAAATGATGGCGATGGCTGGAGTGATGGATGGATGGAGAAATGGAGAGATGGATAGATGGCTGGAGCAATGGATGGATGGAGTGATGGACGGATGGAGCGATGGATGGTTGGATGGATGGAGCGATGGATGGATGGATGAAGCGATCGATGGATGGAGCGATGGATGGATGGAGGAACGGATGGAGCAATGGATGGATGGGTGGAGCGATGGCTGGAGCTATGGATGGATGGAGCAATAGATGGATGGAGCGGGATGGATGGAGGTTGGATGGATGGAGCTCAGGTAATAAGCAGGTTCAGCTCGGCCTCCCCACAGCCCCCCTGCTGGAATATGACATGTGTTCAGAAAACGTAAGTGTGTGTAATGTGTATGCATACATTTGAAATTTGCATTTGTGTGTAACATGTACGCCTATAATGTATACTGTATAAATAAGTATAATGTGTATATTGTGTGTCTAATATGTAGCATGTGTAATGTGTGGATCTTTGTGTCTACTGTTTATAATTGTATGATTATTATTATTATTATTTATTTATATAGCACCATTAATTCCATGGTGCTGTACATGAGAAGTGATACATATAAAATTATAGATATAGTTTACAGTAAAGAAATGAACAAACTGTACAGAGGGGAGAGGACCCTGCACTTGCGGGCTCACATTCTACAGGATATTGGGGAGGAGACAGAAGGTCGCGATGCAGCAGCTCCGGTCGGCAGGAGGTGGTGGGAGTTTGGATGTGCGGTTTGAAAGACAGGGCAGAGTCGGGAGTTACTCAAAGGCAGCGAATTTGAGGGGTGGGACAGATCATGATGCCATTTACCATAATAGATAGATCAGGTAGTGAAGATGAGAGATGGGATGCAGCTAAGATGATGAGTTCAGTTTTGTCTACATTGAGTTTTAGGAAGTGAGAGGAGAAGAAGGAGGATATGGCTGATAGACACTCCGGGATTCTGGACAGCAGAGAGGTGATATCTGAGACAGAAAGATCTGAGTGTCATCAGTGTACAGGTGATACTGGAAGCCATGGGACTGTATGAGTTGTCCTAGGCCAAGGGTATAGATGGAGAAACGTAGGGGCACCAGGACAGAGCATTGAGGGACCCAACAGAGAGGGGATGGGGTGAGGAGGTCGTGTGAGAGTGGGAAACGCTAAATGTGCGGTTGGAAAAGGTATGAGGCAACCCAGGAAAGGGCAAGGTCAGTGATACCAATGAAAGAAAGAATTTGTAGTAGGAGAGAGTGGCCGACTGTGTCAAAGGCAGAGGGCAGGTCGAGAAGGAGGAGGATGGAGAATTGTCTATTAGCTTTGGCAGTGAGCAAGTCGCTAGTACTTTTGGTTAGGGCAGTTTCGATGGAGTGGTGGGGGCGGCAGCCGGATTGTAGATTGTCAAGGAGAGAATTAAGGTGGAATCCACATCGCCTGTGCACAGTGGCGTGAGACAGGGCGATTTTACGGCGAGAAATTGCTAGTGGAGCGTCGCCTGCTCGCCCTGCACTGCAGTGAAATCAGGCGCTAACCACCAGGCGATTTCGGCACATCATGGCGTGCGACAGGGCGATAGCGATGTAGAAAGTGAACTCAGACCATCTGGAAGCAATTCCAGAGGCGTGCCTGAGCATTGTGTTTGGCCAATCGGGGTGGTAGGAGCGTGGTGAGAAACACTCTGGCACGCCTGTCTCCTCGGCGTTCTCACAGTCTCTGGCCACATCGCTGATGAGGTGGTGGCGTGTGACGCAGCGATGTGAAAAAGGGAAATTGCTTCCGGTCTGCGCCAGGCGATTTCCGGAACGCAGGATCGCCCGCCAAATCGCTAAGTGTGACAGCCCCACGGCGGTGTGAAAAAAAGTGGCCACGACGTGCGTGCTCACGTCAAATTGCCAGCGATATGGAAGCCATATCGCTGCGTACGACGGTACCTTTAGATAAGAGGTGGTAGGAAGGTTGAGCATGGACATGATGTTTAAGGAGTTTGGAAACAAACAAGAGCAGCGAACTGGGGCGATAGCTGGGCATAGCAGTCGGCTCTAGGTTTGGATTTTTGAGGATGGGCGTGATGGTGGCATGTTTGAAAGCCGAGGAGAAGGTCCCAGAAGATAGTGATAGATTGAAGATGGGGGTTAGGGCTGTGATGAGCATGTTAGTGAGGTTGGGGAGGAGGTGAGAAGGGATGGGGTCAAGTGCACAAGTGGTGAGGTGTGATTTGGATAGGAGACGAGTAAGCTCTCCTTCAGTGATGTTGGAGAGGGAGGTTATGAGGGAAGGGCAGAGGTCTGGTATATGGAGTGGTTGTGGTGTGGAACAATAAAGGTTTGCCTTGTTTGGTCGATCTTATTTTTGAAGTATGTGGCAAAGTCCTCAGCAGAGATGGGGGCAGCGGTGGGCGTAGGAGAGAATTAAAAGTGCTGAACAGTTGTTTGGGGTTTAGTGAGCATATACGTGTGTAATTTAGGTAGGTATGGGTGTATCATGTAGCAGTACTACATGTATGTGTATTTTGGTGTGTATGTATGTATATGTGTGAAGTTTGCATTTGTGTGTGTAACTTGTATGTAATGTGTGTGTGTATACATATAAGTTGAATGTGTGAGTGTGTGTGAAATTAATGTAGGCATATGTGTTTCACACAATATGTGTGTCCTGTTCCTTTGTGAGAAGTGTATGTCTATTATACGTGGGTGTATAGTGTATGTAGTAAACTTTCACGCTCTCATGTAGGCATTATTAGATAGTGTTCACGCAGGCAATGCAGTTTGCTCCAAACACATGTAGTTTTATTGCTTTCATAAAATTTCAATGGATTTAAAACAAAATATGCCTCTATGCCCAGAAGAGGCTAACAGCAAACAAACAGTGTATTCAGCAGACACCTATCTGTCAGTGCTGCTCACCCGAGCAATTTACAGTCGGTTATCCTGGAGCAAACTTTCTATAAACAAGCAAAGGGCAAAGTCCTACTAGTCTCCGTGTCCCCTACAGCCTGAGCTCATGTAGCTTCCAGCACCAAACACATATATTCCAAACTGTGCTCAGCTCCCACTGAACGGCCTGATTGTACAGCAGTATCAACACACTACATTCTGCTCATTCCCCATCAGAGTAAACACACAGCCTGGCTCTCTAGTGATAGCTACCCAGGTGCATGTAATCAAGCCCTACAGTGCTAGGATTTAACCTAGCTCCCCATATGTGTATTCACTATATGGTTGAAAGAGGATAAGAAATCTGAATCGTCGCCACGCCATTGGCAATAAAGGACCACTTTTTTTCATTACTTTGGTGTTGTTTTTTTCATTTCATATATATATATATATATAATCAAAAATAATAGCAGCACACTGGTTAAGTCAATGCATGCTAAAACTGATGTTTATAAATGTTATATTGGTGTTATTTTTGAGAGAAAAAATAAAAACTAAAAAGTTTTTTCAAAAAAACTCACATGTAAATTTTTTTCGTTTTTTTCCGTTTTTTATGGTTCTTTGCACATGCATTGGCCAATGGATGCCAGCCCTTCAACCACATCTCGGTGACCATCTATATATATATCACACACATGTGTGTATATATATATATATATATATATATATATATATATTATATATACAGATGAAAAAACGAAAGGCAGCACTTCCTTCAAAAAATCCATGTAGGTTTATTTGTCCTAGGACTGCAACGTTTCGGCGTTCAGCCTTTCTCAAGCAGTCTGCTTGAGAAAGGCTGAACGCCGAAACGTTGCAGTCCTAGGACAAATAAACCTACATGGATTTTTTGAAGGAAGTGCTGCCTTTTGTTTTTTCATCTGTATAAGTACCAGTGAAGTGGTAGGAGGGCTTTGCACCCGTTTGTAAGCGACTGTGCTGTTTCGTTTTTCTGCTTTTTATATATATATATATATATATATATATATATATATACATACTGTTATAGTAGCAACAGCTACCCGGAAAACGTGGTGGAGAATGAGGACTTCAGAATCCCAGATATTGTGATAGTAGACAAGGAGCAATAAACAGCAATGGTAATGGATGTGGCAGGGCCAATTGATAGCAACATCAGAAAGAGGAAACATGAGGGTACCGTTACACGTCGCAACATTGCATGCAATTTCACTTGCAACTTACTGGTTGCAGTGAAATCATGGACACATTGTTACATTTGTACACGGCAACTAAATAGAACAATGTGTTCATGATTTCAATGCAACCAGTTAAGTTGCAAGTGAAATTGCATGCAATGTTGCGACGTGTAACGGTACCCTGAGGAACTGGAGAAATCCCAGGGCCTCAAAGAACAACTGGAAAAGATGTAGAAGGTGAAGGCAACAATGACTCCAGTGGTGATAGAAGCACTTGGTGCATGACCGCTAAGCTGGAAAAATGGCTGCAACATCCCAGGAGCAGCATAGTGCACAGTTCTTGAAACAACCAAGATCTTGCACAGATCTGTCAAAGTCCCAGCATGTCTCTGGTAAAGGACCCGAGAATGAGGAAGGACAAATAACCACCCCACAGGATGAGAAGGTAGTTTATGCACAGATGTACAGGGTATTTATACTGTAACAGTACATTATGTGTGCAGTTTAAGAGTACTATGTATGTGTGTGGTTTTTAGTACTGTTTATGTTTCTGATATTGTAGCACTATGTGTGTGTATACTGACAAATACACATTGTAGGGAGTGCTGCATACTCAGCTCTGCTATAACTTCACCCTTGGCCTGTGATACAGCTCTACGACACCATTACTGCACGGTGAACTGCCTGGCTACCCACTACTTTCTTCAGCCTCTCTACATCATTTCTGAACCTTCAATGTCCACTGTTTCGGTCCCATCTTCTGACTCTGCTACATCATTGCTGATCCTTCACTGTGCACTGCTTGTCCTATCTCCCAGCTCTGCTACACATACACTTTCCTATTGATCTGGCTCATTGTCCACTGACACAAATCCGAGTTTAACACCAGGGGGTCAACATTAACCCTTGCTGAAGTTGCTGTAAATGAATCCTAGCAGGTTCATATACTTAAGAGCAGAATTGTGAGTTCAGCACCGTACTATCGGCCATGTTTAAGAATTGCCTCTGGATATGGGTTTGGGGGGGTTCACATACAGTGTATGTTACATGACGAAAAGTATGTAAATGCCTGAAAGTGAACAATGAAAATCTGATCTTTGCAGCAGTTCTCGTGCCATGAAAGGCCGAGGACGTGCTTTATCGGACCATGGCTGCCTGTGAATGAAGGCCGCCCTGTGGTCACTAATGAGGTCCTCCTTCTTGCGCCCGGCGACGTTCTGCTGGTACTGAAAGGTCACCGAGCGCTTGCACATTCCTCCCGCCTGCCAGGCATGCTGTCTAATCCCAGCTGCTGTTGTCATAGTAACGCAGAAACCCTGGAGATGGTTAATAAAGACAGTCGACAGTTGTCATGGAGACTGCTAAATCTCCGGGCAGGCTGCGGCCTGCGCTCTAACAATGCAATTTGGAAGCAGAAGACGTCAAAAAATCCTTGCCAGCTATGGAGGCGATAACTCACCGCAGATAATAAATGGGATTTTGGGATACATGTTTCTTGGCGGGCCTGATGTTGTACATGTTGGGAGGTTTCTCATTTCTTGACATGTAACTATGCCCATTGGTGTAACTTGAAGCTGTGGGCCCCGAGGTAAACTCTCCAAAGGGGCCCCCAGTTATTGCACATCTTTAATGGCAATAATCTTTTTCTATAAGCCAAATGGACTTTTGGGGGCCCCAGACTCCAGGGCCCACAACCCCTGCTTCTATTGTAGTTATGCCCCTACCTATGCCACTACATAATTGTCCATAGGCCCCCATATTAAAAATATACTGAATCTATAGACTGCACTATTCCATAAAGCTGAACAAAAAGGTATACTGGCCCAATGCATGGGATTCCCTGGCCGAGCAGCTGAATGCAGCCTTACATCACCAAGCACAATGCCAAGCACCGGATAGAGTAGTGTAAAGCCACCACTGGACTCAGTGAAAATGTTCTATGGAGTGACAGACTTGGATGCCACCCGTACAGAAATTGCAGGACAGTCTGTAAGAATAGGGCACTTTTTTTGCCCTGTCTGTAAAAAATGTATTTTTATTTAAGCTGAAGAACCTTATACAAATTATTTTGACTGTAATTATCATCATGCTGCAGTTTGCAGTAAAGCAGCTGATGTCTCATATCAGAATTCTAGGCTGAACACATTGATGACTTATATTATCATAAGGAATTATTAAGGTTTCCAATGTGTCCGTAAAAAATGTTGTCTGTCCTTGATTTTTTTGATAAGCTGTCCAGAAAAAATAAAAAGTCAAGTTGGCAACTGTGTTGAGGGATCACACTTTAGAGCCTCAGAGCATGCTGGGAGTTGGGGAAGGGACACACTTATGCGAGCTGCATGCGAGAATCTTGCACGCAACTCGCATGAGTCACCCCGGCCAGGCTGCCGGCTCTCTGTACGAGAGCGTGAAACTGATTGTGTTTCTATGGAGCTCCACGCTCCCATTCAGAGAGGCAGGGTCTGGGTCTGGTGACTCATGCGAGATGCATGCAATATACTCGCATGCAGCTTGACACCTGTACATATTGAACATTGTCTCTATCCAAAGTGCATTGTGTTACATATAAAACTGTTTCATGGGGAATAAGGGGGATTATTGCTTCATTTTAGGAGGTAAAGACTAGAAGCGACCAGTCCTTTACCATCCAAGTATTTGGAGGGTATTATATTTAAAGGGGTTTTCCAGTTTCAGAAAACCCCTATCGACTGCAATTTGTTTTAAATAAATACACAAACTGTTCTTTCCTCACCCTCCCCAGGTCCAGCGTTGAGTCTCTGCCATTGCTCATGATGTCTTTTATTGGCTGCCGCGTTGATGTGACGGCGAAAGCTTGCAGTCAATCAGTGAACTCAACGACTCATGCTGTCAGCAAGACATAGATGTTGATCTCACTGATCAGCTGCAACACTGTCAATGTGACATCAGAGCTGCATACAATAAAAGATATATGGAGCCGTAGTGGAGACTGTCGGGGGGACCCGGGGAGGAGAGTAAAGCATATTTTAGTTTATAAAAACAAACTTCAGCCAGGGGACCGGGATACCCCTTTAATATTGATTTTGGGACTCAAACTTAGGATCCTGCAGAACCCCTTGTTGACCAGGCCCCGTCAGCTCTGGCATCATGATGATGAGCACTATGACATTTTGGACAACTCTTCGGGTACTTACACAGTCAATATCATCCGACATGTTCAGTATGACATAGTTCTTTCCAGCCAAATTAATCCAATCCTTGCAGATTACCTGAAATAAAAATTGTAAATGTAAGGAATCCTGGAAAATATTACATACATAGAATTGCGAAAACAACAACATGGAGAAATGAGCAAATACCCAAATTACTTATTTTTAGGATATTTGCTAATTTCTCCTCATTATAAGGCCTGTGTGAACATGCACCTACTGCATGATTACACTTTAGTTCCAGCTATGGCTTGGTTTCAATACATAGAATTGCACTATACTGACTCTTACAGGCAGGGCTGGCTGGCCCGGGGGCAGGGGGGCAAATGCCCCCCAGGCCAGTGGTCAAGCAGCAGTTTTGGGGCTGCCTGGACATCTGTTAAGGTGCTCTGGGAGACTGCTCTGCCCCTGAAGCTCACTGCTCATGGGCCTCTGCTGTGTGCTTGCCCCCCAGGCCGAAATTTGCCAGCCAGCCCCTGCTTACAGGAGCGTCTAGCGCACATACATCCAATATAAGGGTAAAAGTAACATGGAATTGCAATAAATATTTAGGAAAAAAAAACCAGCTCCGCTGCTTTCTCTTGTGGCTGGTCCAAATTATTACAGAGTACTAGTGATGAGCGAGTACTAAGATGCTTGGGTGCGCGGTACTCGAAATGAGCAGTTGGGCGCTCGAATGGGCGGCACTCGACTACATGAGTATAATGGAAGTCAATGGGAACTCGAGTGTTTTTCCAGGAAAATGCTTAAGCTCCCCATTAACTTCCATTATACTCAGGTACTTGAGTCGCGCCCATATGAGTGTCCAACTGCTTGTTTCCAGTACCGAGCATCCAAGCATGAGGACCTAATATCTACAATAGATCCTGTGGTGGGTTAGCCTGACCTCGGATTTTAGATCAAAGGATAACATTTACCAATAGGTTAGTTATGACCCATCATCACTATGAGTCCTGTTGTTTCAGAATCTTAACACTCATTGTATCCCAAATCCTGCACCTGTGATTCCAGTGCTCAATGCTCGTACCTGATGTGATGCCACTGATACATCACTGGGGGCGGCAGCCTTGGTCGAATATTCATCTCGTTGAGTAGAGAACCTAAGTTTCCCTACTTCACTGGCAATATGCAATGATTGGGTTGATAGACTTTCATCTTCATGATATCCAGGTTCAGGAAGGGAATGTCCTGCTGGAAGCCCCCGTGAATCAGCTGGAGGTCCAGGACGGGTGTCTGACTCGTGATTGTGGTTTATATGATGGTTCTTGGACCATGAATGCTTCCTGTTTTTCCTAGGTTTGCCTGTTGGGTGAACAGTAGTAGTGACCACCACCTTGGAAAGTGTCCTATCCTCAATATTTAGAAATGGTCCTATCCTCTCATTCTGTGCTGTTGTCTGGATGGTGTTTTCTTCTGGGATATTGGCGCTTGGAGATGCTAGTTTGGAGGTCCCCTCAATGTCCATAGACCACAACGCTGTAGATGTTTCCACAATGTCTATAGGTAAAGTATGGTTAACACCATAGATATTTGTGGTATCTGGTCCTTCTGTGGAGGAAATAACATGTTACCTTCTCTCCGTACATGTGTAGGGGGTAAACCTATTTGAATCTAATACTTCTCAGAGATGAGGGATGATAATGTAGACAATTGTCTGTGAGCTGAAAACAGCAGCACTTGTATCTCCTGCCCTGATAGTTTGTTAGTATCAGTGCAGAAAAAATGTATTAGTTTGATGACCAAAGTATTTAGTTTAAGCTCTGCGTGCAAAGTGCGTTTTTATGGCATTATTTGCCTTTCTGAGTACAGTTTTGCCACAAGACTACAAGCAAATCCATATGTCAGCAAAGTCAATGAGAATCCTGAGTTTTTTTGCACACGTTGCTTATTTTTCCCTTTAAGATTTGGTGCAGAAATAAATCTGCAGCATGTAAATTCTTTCAGTGTTTTTGCACCCCAGAATGCATGAAAAACACATAAAGAAGGCACCGAAAACACGGCAAAAACACATTTTTTTCTGCCAAGAGATCCGGATTTGGTGAAGAAATTTCTGCAACCAAATACTCAACATGCACACATAGCCTTATACTCCAGAGCTGCACTCACTATTCTGAAGGTGCAGTCACTGTGTACATACATTACTGATCCTGAGTTACCTCCTGTATTATACTCCAGAGCTGCACTCACTATTCTGCTGGTGCAGTCACTGTGTACATACATTACATTACTGATCCTGAGTTACCTCCTGTATTATACTCCAGAGCTGCACTCACTATTCTGCTGGTGCAGTCACTGTGTACATACATTACATTACTGATCCTGAGTTACCTCCTGTATTATACTCCAGAGCTGCACTCACTATTCTGCTGGTGCAGTCACTGTGTACATACATTACATTACTGATCCTGAGTTACCTCCTGTATTATACTACAGAGCTGCACTCACTATTCTGCTGGTGCAGTCACTGTGTACATACATTACATTACTGATCCTGAGTTACCTCCTGTATCATACTCCAGAGCTGGACTCACTATTCTGCTGGTGCAGTCACTGTGTACATACATTACATTACTGCTCCTGAGTTACCTCCTGTATTATACTCCAGAGCTGCACTCACTATTCTGCTGGTGCAGTCACTGTGTACATACATTACATTACTGATCCTGAGTTACCTCCTGTATTATACTCCAGAGCTGCACTCACTATTCTGCTGGTGCAGTCACTGTGTACATACATTACATTACTGATCCTGAGTTACTCCTGTATTATACTCCAGAGCTGCACTCACTATTCTGCTGGTGCAGTCACTGTGTACATACATTACATTACTGATCCTGAGTTACCTCCTGTATTATACCCAGAGCTGCACTCACTATTCTGCTGGTGCAGTCACTGTGTACATACATTACATTACTGATCCTGAGTTACCTCCTGTATTATACTCCAGAGCTGCACTCACTATTCTGCTGGTGCAGTCACTGTGTACATACATTACATTACTGATCCTGAGTTACCTCTGTATTATACTACAGAGCTGCACTCACTATTCTGCTGGTGCAGTCACTGTGTACATACATTACATTACTGATCCTGAGTTACCTCCTGTATCATACTCCAGAGCTGCACTCACTATTCTGCTGGTGCAGTCACTGTGTACATACATTACATTACTGATCCTGAGTTACCTCCTGTATTATACTCCAGAGCTGCACTCACTATTCTGCTGGTGCAGTCACTGTGTACATACATTACATTACTGATCCTGAGTTACCTCCTGTTTTATACTCCAGAGCTGCACTCACTATTCTGCTGGTGCAGTCACTGTGTACATACCTTTACATACATTACATTATTTTATTTTTGGTGGTTTCCAGTTTTCACACCCCACTCATCTAACCTTATGTCTGATGGACACTTCACAATGAGGTCTCTGCCTTTACCTGTCTGAGTTCTGCTTTGATCTTCGCTGTCATTCGATTTCCTCACTTCTTCATCATTCCAGAAATATTTTGGTGACTGAAAGATGGAGATTTCTTCTGTCTCTTGGCTGGAAAATCCAGAGCCCTGAGGTGTACTGAGCAGGTTGTGCCGAAAGTCGGTGTCTGGGTATCCGTCGCTGCCGCGCTCGCTGGAATCCGTGCTCTCTAGGTTGGATAATGATGACACATCCAGTAGAGATGTGGAGGAAAGTCCTTCTGTGTGGGGGTCCTCACCAGCGACCAAGAGGAAATAGGAGAACCCTGCGGAGAGAGACCCATCTGTTCAGAACCCTTATACACTTAGCACCTCCACAGTTTTGTCAAACTACAACTCCCAGCGTTCTCTGCACACTCTGTGACTTGATAACAAATTGATGCATTTTAGTCCAGGTGTGATCCCAAAACGCAACAGTCATATAAAGTATGATGGATTTTTATCACACTCTATCAAAAGATGTAGATAAAGGAGTAATCGTATTAAAGGGGTTGTCCTATAAACAACGTTTATCAATTAGGGCCTTTTCACATCTGCGTTGTTCGCTGATCTACCACATCTGTCTGATTTTTCGCCTAACGGTTGACTTGCGGTACACCAGCGGCAAGCTCCCATTCATTCTCTATGGGGCTTGCAGCAAGTGCGGTTTTGCCATGATCCAGCAGTTGCAGCCAGGCAAAAAAAAACGCAGTTAGCTGCGTTTTTTTTTTGTGCGGCCGCAAATGCCGCAAGTGCTGATCGTGGCAAAACGCACTTGCCGCAAGCCCCATAAGAATGAATGGGGGCTTGCGCAGG
Organism: Allobates femoralis; assembly: GCA_033576535.1. Taxonomy (NCBI): domain Eukaryota; kingdom Metazoa; phylum Chordata; class Amphibia; order Anura; family Aromobatidae; genus Allobates; species Allobates femoralis. Next base: position 85,468,311 of record JARQOC010000007.1, read on the forward strand.
TGTACCGCAAGTTGGTTGTTAGGCGGCAGATTTAACGCATTCAGCGAAAACCGCTGATGTGAAAGGACCCCTGTTACCGATATATTTGATCACTTGGTGTCTGGCACTCCTGAGAACATGAGTCTTAAAGTACTGTGTATGCATGGGGTGATAGTGAGCATGTGCAACCACCACTACTATAGAATGAGTGCAGTGATTGCACATGCTCAGTACCACTCCTTTCACAAGAGGACTTTGGCTTCCCCATTCGTGGGTTCCAGGGGATTGTACATTTATCCACAACATAGTATGTTTTTTTCTAGGATAGGCCAACCCCTTTTAGTAATAAATGGTTTAGTCAATTCTGCCATATGACATCCTTATAGTACATAAATAATACGCCATATAGTTCCCAATTAATACTTGTATTACTATGTGTGTTTTCAAAGTATTACCACCGCCAACACATAAGTTGAGATAATGGAGAGGGCAGGATGGTGGAGGCTAGGGTAATCGCACCCCTTGCCCATTCTACGTTCCAACCCTGATGGCGACTGTAGAGAGTCATTGGTTAAAGACTGACAAACACATTCTGTGTCCAAGAAAGCAGTTCTCAATTACAGGAGTGGTGTTACACCCCCTGATGGGAGGCCGTGTGCGAGTGTCACGCATACACATTACTAAATTAATTATGTGATCCTCGGGGGCCTGTTTAGCATGATGAATGTCTCGCAGCCGCGACAGATTCCTAATCTCATTACAGACAACAGAACGTTCTCAAGTAGGAAGACGTGTGCCAAGTGTCATCTTGCCCAATAAAGCAGACGTGCTCTTCTGCCAGGCCTGGCCCAAAGAGCTTGCAATCTAATTAAAGAGCATGACATGGCGTGATCCAGCGGCTTCTCTATACATAGATTTCAGGTGCATGGCTGGGATGCAGTATCTGCTAGGCTGGCAGACAGCAGGCCTCCTCTGGACAGTACCCAAGGTGCCATTGTGAGACGTGCCCTCCCTTTGCTGCATGAATTTTTAAAATAGTATGCATGGTGTCAGACACTGCGACACAATACCCCGGTGCCATGCAAATGCCAGAGCGCAGAATAAAGCGGAGAAATAAGCAGATCTTACCCAAGAAGAGGTGCCAGGCTTGCAGCATGTTCATGTCAGTATGGTCCGTACACCCTTGGAGCAGATGACATCCCTATAGCCCAGGAATGGATGGAGGGCACCGAAATGCCAGCTTGCTTCTTTTTTTTCTTTTTCTTACCCGGGGTCTTCCTTTCTGCAGGGTGAGATCTACAGGTGGCTGAGAAACACTGCCCACTTCAAAGTGTCACGTTGCAAATCCCTGTAGGGAAAGAATTCTCAAAATCACAGGGGGCATTTACCGGCGACGTTGGCATCGACTTGTAGGATCGGTGGGTCAGCACTGGACATTAGTGCATGTGTCGGTTCCTAATAGGATGATGGAAGGAGATCTCCTATCACAGACTATATCTTCTATAAGGAATGGCAGGAGCAGTAAGAAGCCATAGGGGTAGGTGTCATGGGCATAGCTTAATTTGTACTAAAGCCCAATGACCAAGCACAGGGGTCTATATCCTCCACCAGTGACTGATACATTCGCTGCATCTCCCTGATACATAGTATCATGCACAGATGGATACTCACCTCCTCCCTGCAGGGCTGGCGCAGTGTCTGTCTGCAGATCTCCGCTCACCCTCATGGTCCTACTGCCCGCATTCTGCTTCCAGCTCCTCCTCCGTCCTGCCCTACTCAGCCCAGGACACTACCAAATCATCTCTGATGTCAGAGGACCAAGAGCACAATGACACAATAGTCTACAGACCAAGGAGGCCATAAAAGGGGCAGAAATGGCAGCTGGACCCTTAAAGCTGGCACATAGCCCCCGCATCCCATATAATAATGTTTAATTTCTATAGCGCCAATATATTCTGCAGCACTTTACAATTCAGAGGGGACATGTGCAGACATTAGAGTGACAATTCACCAGATACAGGAGAAGTGAGGTTACTGCTCACAAGCTACAATCTATGAGGACGTAGGGGAGACACAAAAGGTAAATGGTTAAAAGTGTCGACACATATGGTCCAGCCATCAATATAATAATTATAGAGGATTCACACAACGCTGCATGAACAGGTCACCAGTCGAGAGCTGTACAAGTGCACATAAAGTGATACTAAGTGAATGGAGGCTGCAGCCAGAGGATACAAGAGACCAGATTTGGAAGAAAACATTGTAAAGTGCATAAGGGGGATAGTTAGACAAGTGAGGGGATGTGACTGGCCAGTCTAAAGAAAAGCATTATTAGGAAATGCTTAAAACTATCCGTATTGGGAGTAAATCGAAATGTTCTTGGTAGAGCTTTCCAGAGAATAGGCGCAGCTCATGAGAAGTCTTGGAGGCAGCAGTGTGAGGTTTGGGTTATTCACAATGTCAGTCTTAGGTCAGTAGGAGATAGGAAGGCGATAACTGGAGATGTAGGGTGGGTGCAGAACTGTGGAGAGGATGGATAGGTGATAAAGATGAGGGAGATGTAGGGCGGTGCAGAACTGTGGAAAGGATGGGTAGGTGATAAAGATGAGGGAGATGTAGGGCGGTGCAGAACTGTGGATGGATGGTTAGCTGATAAAGATGAAGGAGATGTAGGGCGGTGCAGAACTGTGGAGAGGATGGGTAGCTGATAAAGATAAGGGAGATGTAGGGCGGTGCAGAACTGTGGAGAGGATGGGTAGCTGATAAAGATAAGGGAGATGTAGGGCGGTGCAGAACTGTGGAGAGGATGGGTAGCTGATAAAGATGGAGATGTAGGGCGGTGCAGAACTGTGGAGAGGATGGGTAGGTGATAAAGATGAAGATGTAGGGCGGTGCAGAACTGTGGAGAGGATGGGTAGGTGATGAAGATGAGGGAGATGTAGGGCGGTGCAGAACTGTGGAGAGGATGGGTAGGTGATAGAGATGAGGAGCAGATGTATGACAGTGCAGAACTATAGAGAGGAAGAGTAGGTGATGGAGATGAAGAGGAGATGTAGAAAGGTGCAGAACTGTGGAAAGGACAGGTGGGTAATAGAGAAAAGGGAGGAGATGTAGGGGTGTGCAGAACCGTGGAGAGGATGTGTTGGGTGATAGACAAAGATGAGGGTTGAGATATAGGGTGATACAGACCTGTAGAGAGGGCAGGTATGTGATAGATAGACATGAGGGGGGAGATGTAGGGTGGAGCAGGACTGTGGAGAGGATGAGTAGGTGATAGAGATGAGCGAGGAGATGTAGATCAGTACAGAACTGGGGGGGGGGGGGGGTGACCAAAAAAAAATGCCTAATTCTCCTTGTGCAGTCTGTCAAAGCTTATCGGGCCTCGTTCATCAAATCTGTTACGTATGGCAACCAGTTTGGTTTTCATTTTACCATAGCAACCAAAGTTCATCTTTCATTTTACCATAGCAACCAAAGTTCTCAGATGTCATTTTACCATAGCAACTGAAAATCAGCTTTCTTTTACCACAGCAATCAAAGTTCAGCCTTGATTTTACACCATAGCAACCAAATTCAGCTTTCATTTTACCATAGCAACAAAAGCTTGTTGCATTTTAGCATAGCAACCGAAGAGAAGCTTTCATTTTACCTCAGAAGTGTAACAAATGACCCCACCTCCTTCCTGCGTTTGCTGTTCCTCCACAGAAGGCAGTAATATATGTTTGCACAAGTTTTGGGTAAAAAAACAAAACAAACAAACAAAAGTTGCACATTTTTGGGCACATTTCAAAAGAGAAAAAGTGGAGCGATTTCTGGTGTGACCCATTGATGATGATTTACACCTGAAATTAGCATAAATTCTAATGAGACTCTAGTTTGCAGGTACACAAAGGGGCCAGAATGTGCGAAATATAAGACGCGCACTTTATGCGTTTTCTAAAATCTCTGCACAAATGCATTGTGTGAACAACAACCAAAACTATGGATTGTGCAGTAACAGCAGATGTTTTCTACCATTGTCTCTATAATCTAGTAAATCCTAAACAGGTCGCCCTCGCCATAGCTGCAAAACTACAACTCCCAGCATGCCCCGACAGCCATAGGCTTGGTTACATGGAAGCGCACCACCCCTTTAAGGACAGTCGGAGTAGGACCCTCACCTGTATTCAAGGTGCAGCCCATGAGATACAGACCGAGCCCTGACACCCAGACTGTAAGGAAGCAGGCGCAGCCGGCAGATGCCAGTCTGACCCGATTTAGCAAATCTCTGTTGCAGTTCACCTCTAATTACCCATCTGCTATTTAGATTCTTCAGAGCTTAAGCGTCAATCTGCCATCGAGAGTCAGACATCAGCTGCTGCCGCCACTATCCTGATGGCGCAGACATCTCAGCTCTTACATGCCGCTTTGTCGCACATCCGCAGCAGATTTCACCCTTTACATTCCAGGTAATCGCTGCACTTAGGACGGGAAATCAATGAATGCAGCAAACTTTATTTTTATTTTGCATTGTGTGCAAACGAGAATTGGCGAGACTCCAAACCAATTGACTGCAATATGTTGAGGATTTTCAGCCTGCAAATCTGAATGGAAGATCTGGAGCTGCGCTGTTAGTGTGCGCTATTGGCGTAAGTACCAGGGACAGCTCACCAGTTCTACATCACTGCCACTGGCCCAATACACAATTTAACTACAGGAACACGGACTAAGTACCCAGAGAGCAGGGCCGGAGCAGCTATTAATGAAAAGAAACTATAACCCAACAAATGCCAGGATCAGATAATTCATGCTATTAACACCTCCACTGCCAGGGTGGGACATCACCATGTGTACACACACTAGGACATTAACCCTTCAAACACCAGCTTTTATTAGCTGCATCTGCAGGCTCTGTGACAACATGCAGCGCAGAGTTTGCAGAAGGGGGTTAAAATGATAATTAAGCCCTATAACTTTATCTTTTAAAGGGATCCTGTCACTTCCAAAACGCCTCCTAAACTAGCAAAACATGTCCCTGCAGCATCCTATCACTAATCTCACACTTTTAGCAGGGGCTATATACTTTAGTCAACAGGGCGGGCTGTTTTGCAGGCTCCAGGATCCACCCTCTCTCTGTCTGTGCTGCTGTGATGTGGAGCTGAAGGCAGGACTAATGATTTGCATTCTGAGAGTGATGAGAGGGGTAGGGCAAAGCCTGCACAAGCTGAGCAAACAGAGGGTGGATCCTGGAGCCTGCAAAACAGCCCGTCCTGGTGACTATAATTAGCAGGGGCTATATTCTTTAATCACTAATGAGGGAGTATTAAAACGTTTTTATGTACTTTCACAGGATGCTTTTAGGAGGCAAAAGAAGTGTGAGATTAGTGATCGGATGCTGCAGGGACATGTTATGCCTAGCTTAGGAGGCGTTTTGGAGGTGACAGGATTCCTTTAATTACCACCTGAGTTTTTAACTATGATGTGACAGTGCTGACACATTAACTACTATACCAGCAAATTCAAACTTGGCGGCTTTGACAGTAAGGTTAAAAAAAAAAACTCTCCAAAAACTCAATGTCTGAACGTTGTCCAAGACCCAAGGCTTTAGACTTTGAAGCCATTTGTCTAAATTGAGTATTTGTAGCCAAATCCAGGAGTGGAACAACCAGAGGAAGCGTATAATAGAAACACGTCACCACTCCTGTATTTATCACCCACTCCTGGTTTTGGCTACAAATCCTGAGGTAAAAAACTCTCAATACTCAATGTGTGAACGAGGCCTGAGGAGTCGTATCAGATCAGAAAATAATTTTCTAACTTCATATACATCAGAAGCCATGCCATCTGCCTTTTCCCACTAGTTTAATGACCATTAGGCTACATTCCCACATCGAGTTTTTGACGCTGTGTGTTTTTTGCAGTCTCCAAAACGCAGCATCTTCGGCCATATGCACACATTGAGTAACTTGGTCCGTTTTTTTACCTCAGGTTTTAGCAGCCAAAACCAGCAGTGGGCGATAAATACAGAAGTGGTGACGTGTTTCTATTATACTTCTCCTCTGGTTGTTCCACTCCTGGTTTTGGCTACAAATACTGAGGTAAAAACCGCACCAAATACTCAACATGTGAACGTGGCCCAAGACTCAAGGCTTCAGACTTTGAAGCCATGTACCAAAGATGATTTTTTTTTTACCTCAGTATTTGTAGCCAAAACCAGGAGTGGAGCAATCAGCGTATATGTAGTCATTTATAACTGAAGCCATGCCACCTTAGGCCAACACAGACATGCTATCTTAAGCCAACGCAGCATCTTAGGCCAAGTGCACATGTTGAGTATTTGGTGATTTTTTTTTTTTATTTTTTTTTTAAACCAAATACATTTTTATTCAGCAGATCACAATTTACAAAAATCTCGTAACATCTTAATTTTTTTAACAGGCATTTGGTGAATTTTTTACCTCAGGATTTGCAGCCAAAACCAGGAGTGTGGAGCAATCAGAGGAAAAGTCTAATAGAAACACGTCACCACTTCTGGATTTATCACCCACTGCTGGTTTTGGCTGCAAATCCTGAGGTAAAAAACTCAAAGCAATATGTGAACATGGCCTCAGAGGGAGCAGAATCAGCCACTCTCCTCTGGCAGGTATAATAATGGCAATGTCGGGTGCAAAGACCTCGTACAAAAGTACATGAACCCCCTACCCGATTGCTGCACAGGAAGAAAACATCGTTGACACATTTTTTAATGTCACATGCCAATGGTTTGTGTTTCTCGGCATAGATTTGCAAAGGAAAAAGCCCAAGTGCTTCTGCATATGTTAAAGGGGTTTCCAACTTTTTGAAAAATGCCCAACATTGCCTGTAATGTAAAATAAGTGTGTTGCCTTGCTGCCGCTTACCAGGTTTCAGCTGCAGCAGCGATGTCATTAAACTTATTGACTCTAGTGATGAAGGTATGTGCCGAGCACAGAAATTGGCTGCAGTGCTTACGAGCTCTGTCAATAAGAGGGTAACCGTGTCTCGGTGCATAGCACCACTGTACTGTGTACAGGGCAGCACAGTGGCTCAGTGCATAGCTCCACTGTACTGTGTACAGGGCAGCACAGTGGCTCAGTGCATAGCACCACTGTACTGTGTACAGGGCAGCACAGTGGCTCAGTGCATAGCACCACTGTACTGTATACAGGGCAGCACAGTGGCTCACTGGTTAGCACTGTACTATAGGGTGGCTCAGTGGTTAGCACTGTTGCCTTGCAGCACTGGGGTCTGGTTTCAAATCCTACCAAGGACAACATCTGTATGGAGTTTATATGTTCTCTCCGTGATCTTGTGGGTTTCCTATAGGATCCCTTGTCTCATTGCACACTGCAAGGACATACTAATAAAATGTTTAAATTCTGAGCCCCAATGGGGACAGTATTACTTATGTACGTAAAAATGCTGTAGAATTAATAGCGCTACACAAGTGAATAAATATAATATCACTGTGTGATAGCAGCCCCTTTAAACTACACAATGGGCCTACCACAAATGTACAATACCACTAATATGCATAAACAAGGCTAACCCTTCTGATCGCATCACTGGGGAGACACAAGCAACTAACAAAGAAACTTATATTTTACTAGAAAATTACACATTGCATTACTTTCAAATATACAAAAAAAGGACTATTGCAGAACATGCGGTCGATGCAAGCATCTGTCCAGAAAAGTCACCAATGTGCGATGTTTATGGCCGCACTTGTGCGAGGGATAAGCGTTCTGCATATTGCTCTAGCACATTAATCTGGGAGTCCCCAGCATTCTGTCTTTGATTGTAGATTACCACGGCACAGGGATTTCAGTCTCTAAATGAAGAACAGTTCGGGCTCCTGTTTCAACCCCGGTCGCTGCCTCTTGGTGCAGTAACAGATTTGCCACCAGATCTTATTTTCCTTTCCCTCATTATGTGCTGACAAAGGTCCATGTGTCCCACATCACGTCTTGCAGAGCGTGCCGGCTCAGAATTGCTGGATAATGAGTTTCTTCTTCAAGTCGTGTGAGAACCTGTTCATCTTGAACAATTCGCTGTCGTAAAACGCCGACAGGTTGTGGATATTAATCTGCCGAGCCTGAAGGAAAGAAGAAAAGATGGGGGCTTAAAAATGAGAAAGTTAACAAAGATGAATGTTCATTTACACCTAGTCTGCATTGTACATTTTGCATTCCGAGCTCATGTGAAACGTATCCAATGTCCTTTAATTCTCTGATGGGACAGTATACAGATAGCAAGAATGCATCGAAACGTTCTGCTGCAGATACTCCTGATGTGCAATGTGTAAACAGACTCCGGAATCTGCTGCTGTCCCTGCAAGTGTCCGTTCTCACCATCAGCCAAAATTCAGATTGGCCACCAACAAGAATATGGCAGCTGCTACAATCCAAGTCATCCCTCTTGCACTTACCTTGTCTACGAGATCTTTCTCAGAGACCTCGATCGAGTCCTGCTGGGCGCCGTATCTGTTCCTCTGGTAGGTCACCTGCTCGGCCACCAGCTGTTTCAGTATGAAGAGCAGCAGCTCATTGTTGTCTCTTCTGAATGCCAAGTATCGGGCAAACGTCTGCAGAAAATACATATCGTGCATTAAATCACTTTGCATTTTAGAGCTCCTGCAAATATGCAGACCGGACAGACGGCACGATTTTGCAGTGCACTGTGTCACATACCTTCCGCATACTTCTCATTACACTGAACTTCTGTGTGTCAATGAAACTCTCCAGCATGACTCTTATGGCCATATTGACGTCATCTTCAACCACGTAATCCCTTAAGTGCATTCGCGCGTGCGCCTCTGCCATGCGAATCATTGATTCAATGTGTCGCACTGTGATAGGGATGCTGCCGGTTGCCTGCAGGAGACAAAAGGTTAAAAAAAAAGGGGGAGAACTATTATTATAATATACCAGTTCTACAGCTAAGTTTTAGGGACCGCAGCGCCACCTGGCAGACAGTGTAAAATACCGCAGCGGCACCTGGTGGAGGAATAGCAAGATAACTGCATTACCTGGTGGATGGAAAATAAAATATTAAATAAAAAAAGGAGGATTATTATATACCAGTTCTGCAATATAAAAGCCAAAAGGAAAGAGTACAAAAAGTTAAAGGGACCACAGCAGCACCTGGTGGAGGAGGCTTAACATATCAGAGCGCCATCTGGTGGATAGAGTAAAATACAGCACCACAGCTTCTACAATTTCCAAATCACAAATTGCAGTCTAGACTTGGGGCTTACCATGGACTCTTTCCTGAGGTCACTATACATTTTCGCCACTTTATCCTGATCCATTTGGTTCAGCTTCGGACGGACCTTCTCCTTGGCATATATAATGTATTTCTTCAGCACCTCTTGAGGCAACGGCTCCACACCAAACGTATTGGGCAGAACAATTTCTTCTGCGTCGCCATTTACAACATCTTTGTTGTTAGGATGGTGCTTTATATGGCTCCCGACCACAAACCTGGCTAACATTTCATCCTAAAAAGGACAGGGGCCAGTTATTACAATAAGGAGTGCATTAGACATGTTTGTGAACACTGCAGGGAGAACATTGGTGGCCAGTATCCTACAGAGGATTAAGGCTCCCCTAGTGGTTATAAAGCAGAAGTGCAGTGCCTGATTAATTTTAACAATTAGTCCCTGCACTTTCAGACTTGACACCTGAAAATCACCATTTAAAGGGATCCTGTCACCCCCAAAACACCTCAAAACGTATTAAAAGCTGTCCCTACAGCATAGTAACACTTACCCTACACTACTTTTAGCTCCTAAATGCAGCAAGTGACATTGAAGAAAAATTTTATTATAGTACCTCATTATGGATGATAATGAGTGACTATGCTATTCATAGTCACACTGGCAGGCTCCCTCTTCATGTTATCACGCCTCCATAGGCGTGATCTTGTAATCATATTAAAATGCGCGCCTCCCCGCCGCTCTGTGGTATCTCTGCTGGCCTGTAGTGGGGCTGGGTGACGCGATCCGCATCATTTCCGGCGCCGGGTGACGTATACACCCGCGCCGCTCTGTTAGCTTCAAAACGCGCACTGCGCATGCGCAGTGCGGATCTTGAAGCCAACAGCGGCGCGGGTGTAAATACGTCACCCGGCGCCGGAAGTGACGCGGATCGCGTCACCCAGCTCCAGTACAGGCCGGCAGAGATACCACAGAGCGGCGGGGAGGCGCGCATTTTAATATGATTACAAGATCACGCCTATGGAGGCGTGATAACATGAAGAGGGAGAGCCTGCCAGGGTGACTATGGATGATAATGAGTGACTATGCTATTCATAATGAGGTACTATAATAAAATTTTTCTTCAATGTCACTTGCTGCATTTAGGAGCTAAAAGTAGTGTAGGGTAAGTGTTACTATGCTCTAGGGACTGCTTTTAATAGGTTTTGAGGTGTTTTGGGGGTGACAGGATCCCTTTAATAATTACTCTTACTCTAAATGCCAACCAGTTTCTTTTCACAATTGAACTTTGTCCCTCTACTCCATCACATTGCAAGCAGGCATACAAAGGCAGGCTTGAAGACCAGGACAACGGAGTAATGAACAAAGGGAAGTTCCAATACCAATAGTGCTGGCAGAATACTGATAAAGAAGGGCTAGCTACATAGCATGAGAAGTGAGACAGTTCCCATACATATAGGAGAAAAATGTGCATTTCTGCTTTTTGGAGAATATCAACACTATCATATTTTGCAACTATATGCAGTTCAAAACTGATTCTATTATTCATTTGCTTTGAAAAAAAAAAAAAAATTCAGGAGGTTCTTCACCTGCACAGGGTCCACCGTGTCTCTCACCACACACAAAACATCAAATCGAGACACAATGGGCTCCGTCAGATCCACGTTCTCGGAAAAGGTCAACGATGGATCATAGCGTCCTCCTAAAAGTAAATGAACGACCATGAGGATCCGGTCTGGTGCAAAGATTGTGAAAGGAAAAGAAATATATAACTGAACCAAGGTTTTTACCAATGGGGTTGGCAGCAGCGATGACGGTGCAGCGAGCCTGCAGGGAGGTGACAATGCCGGCCTTGGAGATGGAGATGCTCTGCTGCTCCATGGCTTCATGGATACTGGTTCTGTCCTGGTCGTTCATCTGCAAAAGTGACAAATGGATGAATAAGCGAATCGGAGAAGGAAGGAGTCCACATGCCGCTTTTATAACTTGCATTGCTCACCTTATCAAACTCATCGATCAGGCACACTCCCCTGTCCGCCAATACCAGCGCTCCGGCTTCGAGCGTCCACTCCCTGGTCACTGGATGTCGCTGGACGTAGGCCGTCAAACCCACAGCGGACGCCCCCTGGCCGGTGGTGAATACAGCTCTGCTGGCCACTTTCTCCACATACTTCAGAAATTGGGATTTTGCCGTCCCTGGGTCACCGCAGAGCAAGACATTGATGTCCCCACGGACTTTGTGCTTTCCACCTAAGGGGGTGAGGGGAGTGGGGAATAAAGAATTAATGTCAATGATGGCGGCACTGTATCTTTATTGGGTTATCCGAGGTTAGAACAAGTCCTCCCCAATCAGTGTCGCTTCAGCACCTGGCATGTTCTGTACTCACCTGGGTTTTTTGGTTCTCCTCCAAATAAAGCAAGAGCAAGGCCCCTCTTGATGTCTTCATGTCCATAGATCGATGGACCAATGCTGGCAAAAATCTGCAAAAAACCTCCAGACATTACTGACCGGTCCCGGATAATATAGTCTGGCCATAGGTATAGCTCAGCAACTACAACTCTCCCCCCTCCTCACCCGCTCTCCAATCCGCTCGTCTTTGGATAGGGCCACAATAGTTTTCACGTCTTCATCTGTCAGTTCCCCTACGGCCACCTTGTCGTCTTTCTTGGTGATGTGATTGGCAAGAATGACTGTGGCAAATACGGGGAAGCCATTGGCCGTATTCAATGATCCGTCGTAGTTGTTGTGGTAAATCCCAGTGAGCTCCTGGAGGAAGGACAAGACCCCAAATTATGTATCAGGAATCCGAATCATCTTGGGAGGCCGGTTCAGAAATAGGTTATTCTTATCCTAAAAAGTGTAATAGATCTATAACCAAAAATGACTGCGGGGGTCCAGACTGAGATCAAGGGGCGACTTGTAGGGTCTAATCAACACTGCGTCACTTCACAGCAGGACCCCAATCACAAAAAAAATACAATGCAGGGGTGCGGTGTGCATTCACCGAAATTGGTGAACGGGTGCAACACCGAATAGAACTGCACCCCTCTCCTTACAGCAGTGACCATAAACCAGAGTGCTGCTGGGGGCCGCTGTGAAATGAGACCGCTAATTGATGGGGGTCATTGAGATTGGACCAGGTAATGGCAACTTGCAAAAAGGCAAAACCAGCTTACCTACAGTATTAGTGTGCCTGGAGCAAGGAAAAAATATCATGCGACTCCATGTATACATATATTAAAACACACAAAATAAATGTATATAAAAAAAAAAAAGGTCATTAAAAGGGACGCGTTTTGGCTACACACCGGAAGTCTCTCACTACTGAAAAGCCGCTGCATGTGTATAGCCAAAACGTGTTGCTTTTAATTTGTACAGTGATATTAAAAAGAATCAAAGTAGACAAAAATTTAATAGTGACGCGTTTCGGCTGCACCCAGGAAGCCTTTTTCAATAGCTTTTGACAAAGGCTTCCTGAAAATGTGTTGCTTTATCTACTTTTGTAATACTTTTTCTATGATGGCATAAACTTCAAAAATGATATAATTTTAAAAGAGCTGGAAATTCTCCAAGTAACGGCACCTCCCGGTGGTACGCCCCTGCTTCAGATGATGGGACACCCCCCCTCTATCTTTGGGCAATGCTCACTATTTCATCTCCAGGTTTACAGCTGTCCACCAAATCAGCCAGGAGGATGGCATCCTTGGAGCGAGGAAGTCTGCCGGCCGCCACCTTCCCGGGGCTCTCTTGGATGGTGATACGTTGGTAGTTCTGGTACACAGTCTGGGAAAGGGGAAAAATAAATGTAAGTATGAGAAAGGAAACATTTCCCAAAGTGCTGCATGGCATGTCAGTAACTATTAACTCCTTTATCCCAGGGGCAATTTATTATAGTTTCCCTCCCCTTCTTCCAAGAGCCGTAACTTTTCTTTACTTTTACGTCAATATAAACATGGAGGTTTGTTTGTTACGGGATGAGTTGTATTTTTGAATGACATTTTACCATATAGTGTACAGGAAAATAGAAAAAAATATTCTAAGTGCAGTGAAATTGCAAAAAAAAAAAAAAATAATAATAATAACGATTGTTTTGTTTTTTTTCTTTTATTCATCATGTTCATTTATCGGTAACACTGACGTCTCGGTATGATGCCTTGGGTCAGTACGAGTTTGTAGATACCAAACATTACTTTTACTGTTATATCAGTGGTGAAACAAGTTAAAGAAAAAGAACCAAAATAAAAATCGCACTTTAGCGCCATTTTCCATGACCCGTAGCATTCTCATTTTTCAGGATGTGCGTCGGCTTAGTTTATTATGATGCCATTTTTAGGCAGATGCGAGGTTTTTAGTTTGTTAATGCAATGTTGCGGCGACCAAATAAAAAAAAAAAAAAAAAAAAAAAAAGTTCCTTTACAGACCTTTATTGGTCCTGGTGGTTCTGTGGCAACGTTTCAATTCACAATGGAATGGAACGAAAAAGATTCTATTGTAAATTAAAGCGTTACCACAGGACCAATAAAGGTCTGTAAAGGAACTTGTGTTTTAAGTGCTGCCGGCTTAATCCCCTTAGGGCGTCTCAGGATCGCTTCTGCATCCCTCTGAACAGCAGGAATGATCATGTCCTGTGAATGGCAGCACACAGGCAACGTTCACAGGAAGCGAGTACGTCGCCATCCCCGTCGACGCTTGTTAGATTCAGCTGTCAGAGTGTGACAGCATGATCTAACTAGGGCGGGTGGATCACTGACCTCTCCATACCTCTTAAGCTGCACACGTCGGCTGATCAGATCAGCTGACACGTGCAGGGAATTATGATCAGTGCGTGACCTCACATTAAAGGGAGGCACATGACCAAGGGTATATAGGTAAAATAATGTCATACCTCTTCCATGTTGATTTCAAACGGCCCCAGGGACTGACACTCCGGACAGGATCCTGGTTTCACCTCCTGGTTCTGAGACTGGAAGAAGGGCCCCAGGACAAAGTTGCACTTGTTACAGTTGTACTTCACCATGCTGAGCTGCGGCAGGACCCCCGTACAGCACGTCACCACCCCGCTGGTCCGGATCAGCTGATTCAGGTGCAGTTGCCTGAATGGGACATAAGATTCACAGTCAGGAAAGTGCCACATTAATCCTGACTAGTGATGAACGAGTGTAATCGTTACGATTTGCTACTCGCACGGATAGTAAGGGATTCGTGATACTCATTACTCGGCAAGTATTGCTGATGCTCGTGAGTGATCCGTCGATCAGGAACTGACACAGATTGAGAGCTCCCTTCAGTGAGAGCAGGTTGAATGTTAGGCTCTCTCTGGGAAGGGGGGGGGGGGGCACAGCAAGGTGTTTCAGGCATTGAAATTGTAGAAAAACCCACCCTCCCGCCCTGTCCCAGAAAAACTCGTTTTATGGCCGAATGTGTGTGCGCGGAACCTATCACTAATTAACTAACACTACTGGACTCGCTATTCGGACGTATATGCGAGTATTAAAAATAACTTATGAGTGTAGAGAGAGCATGAATATCACGCTACTCGCTCATCACTAATCCGGACCCTACAGCCAGCATCCGGACTCACCTGAGCGAGCGGAGCTCCTCCACCAGCGGCAGGTGAGAGATGCGGACGTGTATTTCACGGGCAATGCGGTCGTATTTGGGGTACATGACCAGAACAACCTCCTTGGCGGCCTCGTCGAAAACTTTCAACATTTCCGCAGGGGCTTCGGGGAGGAAATAAGCCAAGACGTGCTCCCGGGCAGCCAGGTCCTCATAGTTCACCACCAGACTCTCCTTATTCTCTGGAGAAGAAAACATTGGGTCCAAGATCAGAAGAGGGAAGGTCTGGACACCCCCGATCAGACATCATGCTATGGAGGAACTATTACCTTTGCACATGTCGCTGATCTTCTCCTTGAAGACGTTGTGCCCGTGCTCATCAACGTGAGTCCTAAGGAAGTTTTTGAACCGATGATAAATCTCCAGGCGCGTTGCGGCCATGGACACCCACTCTCTCACAGTGTGGCCCTTCATATCTTCCAGGTTTTCAATGCTTTCAATCATCTCTTCATCCTCGTCCAGGGTGCCCTCTGCGGCGCGCTCAGCCAGGCGGCGTTTCCGTGCCGGACGATCCTCCTCCTCTTCGTCACTATCTATCCACAGGGGAGAAAAGAAAAAGGATTCATATATGGTTTCCATTCAGTGACAGCAAGCAGAGCTTCAGCATTACCCACCATATAGAAGCCCTCTGCGCATGCGCCCCAGGTCCCGGCCCGACTCTCGGTCTCGTATTCTCATGGCTTGTTCAGCCGCCTCTCTCTGGCTGGCGGTGAGCTCCTCCATGTCCTCATCGTCCAGCCCCTCAGCCTCGTATATGTCCAGCTCAGAAATCGCCCGGTAATCCCTGAAATTAAAACATTAGACAGAGGTTATACCAAATGAGCGGGCAACCACGCACAGCCACAGGCCGGACCGCCGGATTATCAATACCTCTCCATGCCATCTCCGATCAGCTCCTCCCCATCTTCCTCCTCGTTCACTGGGAGACCTTCATTCTCCAAGAGACCTTCAGATTCATCCTCGAAGGGAGGAAGATCCCGCCCGGGGACTGGAAGTGAGGGCATCACCGCGCCTGGAGCCGGTCCTGGGGCTTGTGGCAATAGAGAATGATTCTGAGGAATCCTGAAATGTAAGGGTTAACGGGTCAGCAATCGCAGAACTTCAACACAAAATGTGGAAAAACCTTACTTGTGCCTGATGGAAAGAAAATGGAAGGGACACTGGGGACGGCGGCGGTAAGGTCAGGGAGGGGAGGCGGGGACGGCGGCGGTAAGGTCAGGGAGGGGAGGCGGGGACGGCGGCAGTAAGGTCAGGGAGGGGAGGCGGGGACGGCGGCAGTAAGGTCAGGGAGGGGAGGCGGGGACGGCGGCAGTAAGGTCAGGGAGGGGAGGCGGGGACGGCGGCAGTAAGAGATCAGAAAAGTCACTTTTTATTGCAATTGTCATGGTCAAAACATTGCAAAGTCTGCATTAAAATAAAGTATAGAAATATTAGAGATGAAAGAGACTTTACACCAATATCTGGAGAGATCTGTGACCAGAACAGCAGACAGTGATGGGCTCAGCACTCACTGCTGGATCATTATCTTAGCACTAGTCTCCATCATGTACGCCCTTATGCTCCAGCCCCGGCTATCAGTAAAGACCCTGCTGGGAGTTGTAGTGCCTTCCCCCTTCCCTGGCTATCAGTACAGACCCTGCTGGGAGTTGTAGTGCCCCCCCTTCCCTGGCTATCAGTACAGACCCTGCTGGGAGTTGTAGTGCCCCCCCCTTCCCCAGCTATCAGAACAGACCCTGCTAGAAGTTGTAGTCCCCCAGGGCGGCTATCAGTACAGACCCTGCTGGGAGTTGTAGTGCCTTCCCCCTTCCCTGGCTATCAGTACAGACCCTGCTGGGAGTTGTAGTGCCCCCCCCTTCCCCAGCTATCAGAACAGACCCTGCTGGGAGTTGTAGTGCCCCCCCCTTCCCCAGCTATCAGAACAGACTCTGCTGGGAGTTGTAGTGCCCCCCCCCTCCCCGGCTATCAGCACAGACCATGCTGGGAGTTGTAGTCCCCCCGGCTATCAGTACAGACCCTGCTGGGAGTTGTAGTCCCCCCCCGGCTATCAGCACAGACCATGCTGGGAGTTGTAGTCCCCCCGGCTATCAGTACAGACCATGCTGGGAGTTGTAGTCCCCCCCGGCTATCAGTACAGACCATGCTGGGAGTTGTAGTCCCCCCCGGCTATCAGTACAGACCATGCTGGGAGTTGTAGTCCCCCCGGCTATCAGAACAGACCCTGCTGGGAGTTGTAGTCCCCCCGGCTATCAGCACAGACCCTGCTGGGAGTTGTAGTCCCCCCGGCCCCCGCTCACCGCCATGACGATGCAGCTCCGCAGTCTCCGCACACGCTCGGTTCTGTGCTGTCTCCTTCCCGCGGTTTGGCGCGAAAATACCACGTGACCATCCGAAGCGCGCGAAAATCCTTGCGTTTGCATAAACCCCGCCCCATCAAGGCGGGCTACCGCCAATCGGAAGGTTCCAATTGGTCATTACGAGGAGGCGGGGATAGCTGTTCATGAATAAGCGAGCGAAATTGTAATAAGAGGCGGGGTAATGCCGCGGGTGGGCGGGGCTCTGTCACACTGTCAGTTTGGGTTTCTATCGCAAAATATCGCGATTTTTGGTATTGAAAAGTCTTTGTTCTGCGGCAACTTCCTGTGTGTAGATCAATATTAGGGAGCTGATCCCTATGTGAGGTTACCAGAGACACTACAACTCCCAGCATCACCCCTATGTGAGGTTACCAGAGGAGGAGACACTACAACTCCCATCATCACCCCTATGTGAGGTTACCAGAGACACTACAACTCCCAGCATCACCCCTATGTGAGGATCCCAGAGGAGGAGACACTACAACTCCCAGCATCACCCTATGTGAGGATCCCAGAGGAGGAGACACTACAACTCCCAACATCATCCCTATGTGAGGATCCCAGAGGAGGAGACACTACAACTCCCAGCATCACCCCTATGTGAGGCTCCCAGAGGAGGAGACACTACAACTCCCAGCATCACCCCTATGTGAGGCTCCCGGAGGAGGAGACACTACAACTCCCAGCATCACCCCTATGTGAGGATCCCAGAGGGGGAGACACTACAACTCCCAGCATCACCCCTATGTGAGGATCCCAGAGGAGGAGACACTACAACTCCCAGCATCACCCCTATGTGAGGCTCCCGGAGGAGGAGACACTTCAACTCCCAGCATCACCCCTATGTGAGGCTCCCAGAGGAGGAGACACTACAACTCCCAGCATCACCCCTATGTGAGGATCCCAGAGGGGGAGATACTACAACTCCCAGCATCACCCCTATGTGAGGCTCCCAGAGGAGGAGACACTACAACTCCCAACATCACCCTATGTGAGGATCCCAGAGGGGGAGATACTACAACTCCCAACATCACCCCTATGTGAGGATCCCAGAGGGGGAGATACTACAACTCCCAGCATCACCCCTATGTGAGGCTCCCAGAGGAGGAGACACTACAACTCCCAGCATCACACCTATGTGAGGATCCCAGAGGAGGAGACACTACAACTCCCAGCATCACCCCTATGTGAGGCTCCCAGAGGAGGAGACACTACAACTCCCAGCATCACCCCTATGTGAGGATCCCAGAGGAGGAGACACTACAACTCCCAGCATCACCCCTATGTGAGGATCCCAGAGGAGGAGACACTACAACTCCCATCATCACCCCTATGTGAGGATCCAGAGGAGGAGACACTTCAACTCCCAGCATCACCCCTATGTGAGGCTCCCAGAGGAGGAGACACTACAACTCCCAGCATCACACCTATGTGAGGATCCCAGAGGAGGAGACACTACAACTCCCAGCATCACCCCTATGTGAGGCTCCCAGAGGAGGAGACACTACAACTCCCAGCATCACCCCTATGTGAGGATCCCAGAGGAGGAGACACTACAACTCCCAGCATCACCCCTATGTGAGGCTCCCGGAGGAGGAGACACTTCAACTCCCAGCATCACCCTATGTGAGACTCCCAGAGGAGGAGACACTACAACTCCCAGCATCACACCTATGTGAGGATCCCAGAGGAGGAGGCACTACAACTCCCAGCATCACCCTATGTGAGGCTCCCGGAGGAGGAGACACTACAACTCCCAGCATCACCCCTATGTGAGGATCCCAGAGGAGGAGATACTACAATCCCAGCATCACCCCTATGTGAGGCTCCCAGAGGAGGAGACACTACAACTCCCAGCATCACCCCTATGTGAGGATCCCAGAGGAGGAGATACTACAACTCCCAGCATCACCCCTATGTGAGGCTCCCAGAGGAGGAGACACTACAACTCCCAGCATCACCCCTATGTGAGGCTCCCGGAGGAGGAGACACTTCAACTCCCAGCATCACCCCTATGTGAGGCTCCCAGAGGAGGAGACACTACAACTCCCAGCATCACCCCTATGTGAGGCTCCCGGAGGAGGAGACACTTCAACTCCCAGCATCACCCTATGTGAGGATCCCAGAGGAGGAGATACTACAACTCCCAGCATCACCCCTATGTGAGGCTCCCAGTGGAGGAGACACTACAACTCCCAGCTTCACCCCTATGTGAGGCTCCCAGTGGAGGAGATACTACAACTCCCAGCTTCACCCCTATGTGAGGATCCCAGAGGAGGAGACACTACAACTCCCAGCATCACCCCTATGTGAGGTTACCAGAGGAGGAGACACTACAACTCCCAGCATCACCCCTATGTGAGGCTCCCGGAGGAGGAGACACTACAACTCCCAGCATCACCCCTATGTGAGGATCCCAGAGGAGGAGACACTACAACTCCCAGCATCACCCCTATGCGAGGCTCCCAGAGGAGGAGACACTACAACTCCCAGCATCACCCCTATGCGAGGCTCCCAGAGGAGGAGACACTACAACTCCCAGCATCACCCCTATGTGAGGCTCCCAGAGGAGGAGACACTACAACTCCCAGCATCACCCCTATGTGAGGCTCCCAAAGGAGGAGACACTACAACTCCCAGCATTACCCCTATGTGAGGATCCCAGAGGAGGAGACACTACATCTACCAGCATCACCCCTATGTGAGGCTCCCAAAGGAGGAGACACTACATCTACCAGCATCACCCCTATGTGAGGCTCCCAGAGGAGGAGACACTACAACTCCCAGCATCACCCCTATGTGAGGATCCCAGAGGAGGAGACACTACAACTCCCAGCATCACCCCTATGTGAGGCTCCCAGAGGAGGAGACACTACAACTCCCAGCATCACCCCTATGTGAGGATCCCAGAGGAGGAGACACTACAACTCCCAGCATCACCCCTATGTGAGGCTCCCAAAGGAGGAGACACTACATCTACCAGCATCACCCCTATGTGAGGCTCCCAGAGGAGGAGACACTACAACTCCCAGCATCACCCCTATGTGAGGCTCCCAAAGGAGGAGACACTACATCTACCAGCATCACCCCTATGTGAGGCTCCCAAAGGAGGAGACACTACATCTACCAGCATCACCCCTATGTGAGGCTCCCAGAGGAGGAGACACTACAACTCCCAGCATCACCCCTATGTGAGGCTCCCAAAGGAGGAGACACTACATCTACCAGCATCACCCCTATGTGAGGCTCCCAGAGGAGGAGACACTACAACTCCCAACATCACCCCTATGTGAGGCTCCCAGAGGAGGAGACACTACATCTACCAGCATCACCCCTATGTGAGGCTCCCAGAGGAGGAGACACTACAACTCCCAACATCACCCCTATGTGAGGCTCCCAGAGGAGGAGACACTACAACTCCCAGCTTCACCCCTATTGTTAGGTTCTAGGGATGTGAAATTTTTTTTTAACATCTCAGAATTTTCTGACTCAGTTACCAACTTGACTTTATGGAAAATGATAATAAATTCTTATGATAGAAGGGATCCAGGTCTGATGGCCACTTTACACGCTCCAACATCGGTCCGATATTGGATCCGACGGCGCGGGAGCGCGCTTTTTCTGTCCAGATTTCCAAGATCGCATACGAGATTTACACAGCGCGAAATCGGCATACAACGTCTCTACGATGTCTAAGCCCCCCCTTGTACGGCCGACCCAGGAACGACCATTTAAGGCTGCCTTCAGATTTGCAGATGCCTCCGCAGCGTTTTGCGGAGGCATCTGCAAGCATCTGCATGCAGACCGCAGCCCCTACATGTCGCGTCCCTGGTGCAGACGAAACTGTGTGATCTGTGCGCAGGCATCCGCCTGCGCACAGATCACTCATGGCAGGCAATGGGAGCACACGGCGGTCTGCAAGCATCTGCAGACCGCCGTGCGCTCCATTATAAACATAGGGGCTGCGGTCTGCATGCAGATGCTTGCAGATGCCTCCGCAGAACGCTGCGGAGGCATCTGCAAATCTGAAGGCAGTCTAACATGGGAGAGAATAGGGGACGTTGTACTGCACATCGTAGTTGGGCGTTTACACAGCACGATCCGGCTCCAACCTCCATCCAATATCGGGCCGTTGGAGAGCACGCTCATTCGATCCCCGATATCGTTTTGGCATCGTTCGTGCATCATATTGGGCATTTATACTATGCAACGCACTAACGATATCAGGGCCAATGCACGAACCACGTGACTTTTGGTCGGAGTTGGACGCCGATATCGGGACGTGTAAAGTGGCCATAACAGCCAAGAATTATGATACAAGAGATCTAAACTAAAATGATAATTACGATCAAAATAATCTTGTATAAGTTTCTTCAGCTTTAAAAATATCATGGATGCCTTAAAAACATTTTACAAACGGCAGAAAATGTTGTATTTTTACGGATTATTCTGGGGGAATTTCTGGAGCTCTGGAGGCGTCTACATTACCTCCACACCCCAAGGACCAGGAGAAATTAGCCAGAATGGGCAAAAAAATAAAAAATATTTAAATACTCAGACCATCGTGAGTTGAAGAGAAAGGATACTGATCCATCAGAAAACAAAAAAAACACCAAAAGCAAAGAAAAGAAACACAATATCTGCAGGGATGTCATATTTCATAGGGATTTTATATTTAGTGTACTTGTGATGAGGTGACAGCTCCGGTGGTGGTGACGTGACAGCTTCAGTGGTTGTGAGGTGACAGCTCCAGTGGTATTGAGGTGACAGCTTTGGTGGTGATGAGGTAATAGCTCCAGAAGTGGAAGTGAGAAGGAGACAGCTCTGGTGGTAATGAGGTCACAGCTCTGGTAAAGGTGAGGTGACAGCTCCAGTGGTGGTGGGGTGACAGCTCCGGTGGTGATGAGGTCCAGTGGTGATGAGGTGACAGCTCTAGTGGTGGTGAGGTGACAGCTCTGGTGGTGGTGAAGTGACAGCTCCAGTGGTGATAAGGTGACAACTCTGGTGGTGATGCGGTGACAGTTCCGGTGTTGGGTGGTGAGGCAACAACTGCAGAGGTGGTGAGGTGACAGCTCCGGTTGTGATGAGGTGTCAGCTCCAGTGGTGGTGAGGTGACAGCTCCGGTGGTAATGAGGTGACAGCTCTGGTGGTGGTGAGGTGACAGCTCCTGTGGTGATGAGGTGACAGCTCAGGTGGTGGTGAGGTGACAGCTCTGGTGGTGATAAGGTGACAGCTCAGGTGGTGGTGAGGTGACAGCTCAGGTGGTGATAAGGTGACAGCTCAGGTGGTGGTGAGGTGACAGCTCTGGTGGTGATAAGGTGACAGCTCAGGTGGTGGTGAGGTGACAGCTCAGGTGGTGGTGAGGTGACAGCTCAGGTGGTGGTGATGTAACAGCTCTGGTGGTGATGAGGCAACAGCTCCCATGGTGGTGATGGAGTGACAGCTCCAGTGGTGGTGAGGTGACAGCTCCGGTGGTGGTGATGATGAGGTGGTGGGGTGATAGCTCCCGTGGTGGTGATGGGGTGACAGCTCCTGTGGTGGTGATGGGGTGACAGCTCCGGTGGTGGTGATGATGAGGTGGTGGGGTGACAGCTCCCGTGGTGGTGATGGGGTGACAGCTCCCGTGGTGGTGATGATGAGGTGGTGGGGTGACAGCTCTGGTGGTGACGTGACAGCTCCCGTGGTGGTGATGGGGTGACAGCTCCCGTGGTGGTGACGGGGTGACAGCTCCCGTGGTGGTGATGATGAGGTGGTGGGGTGACAGCTCTGGTGGTGGTGATGATGAGGTGGGGGGGTGACAGCTCTGGTGGTGGTGATGATGAGGTGGTGGGGTGACAGCTCCCGTGGTGGTGATGGGGTGACAGCTCCAGTGGTGGTGAGGTGACAGCTCCGGTGGTGGTGATGATGAGGTGGTGGGGTGACAGCTCCCGTGGTGCTGATGGGGTAACAGCTCCTGTGGTGGTGATGGGGTGACAGCTCCGGTGGTGGTGATGATGAGGTGGTGGGTGACAGCTCCCGTGGTGGTGATGGGGTGACAGCTCCTGTGGTGGTGATGATGAGGTGGTGGGGTGACAGCTCTGGTGGTGGTGGTGATGTGACAGCTCCTGTGGTGGTGATGGTGAGGTGATGGCCCTGGTGGTGGTGAGGTGCCATGAGGTCATTGCAGGCTGTAAAAATTCTTGAAGAGATGGGTTGTCAAGTTATGTCTGAAAGTTATGAATGTAGGGGAACATCAGATGTGTAGGGGCACAGCATTCCAGAGAATTGGGGATACTGTAGAGGAGGAGGTCTTGGCAGGACTGGAGACTATGTGAGGGAAGATATTTGGGGATATAGGGAGGAGACAGGTTATGGATGGCTTTGTAGGTCAGTGTTAGCACTTTGAAATGGTTACATTGGGCAATTGAAAGTCAATGGAGGGATTTGCGGAGGTACAGCAAGTAGAGAGGTGGAGGAATAGTGAGGAGAGAGGTGGATTAGTCGGGCAGCAGAGTTAAGGACAGATTGGAGAGGTGCGAGATAGATAGCAGGGAGGACACAGAGGATAATGCTGCAGTAATCAAAGCAGGAGATGATGAGGGCATGTACAAGCATTTTAGTAGATTGAGGGCTGAGGAAGGGACGGATTCTGGAGATATTTTAGAGGTGGTGAGGGCCTGGATGTGCGGTTTGCAGGACAGGGCACAGTCAGGGTTACTCCGAGGCTGCGGACTTAGGGTGCTGCGGACTTAGGGTGCTGCGGACTTAGGGTACTGCGGAGGGCGTGATGCCATTTATTGTAATAGGAAGAGCAGGTGTGTGAGGTGAGGGAAGGATGAGGAGTTTGGTTTTGTCTACATTGAGTTTTAGGTAGTGAGAGGAGAAGAAGGAGGATGTGGCTGATAGACACTGTGGGATTCTGGTCACCAGAGAGGTGACGTCAGGGCCAGAGAGGTAGATCTGTCAGAGTACAGGTGATACTGGAAGCCATGGGACTGTGTGAGTTGATCTGAAAAGTTTTGCTACTTGGAAAAAGAGAAAATAAAAACAAAATAAAATGTTATTTATCTGAGAAGGGTCACAGGGACACGTGTGACGTCACATTCACTTTATTTCTGTCATGGTTCATGTTTGTGCAGGACGGGTGCGGATTACGGCAATGTCGCGCTCTTGTTTTCCTCTCCCTCCTCGGCAGCGCCACAGTCACACATCACGTGACAGCTCTCCAGGATCCGTCACCGCTCGGCGCTCCGCAGGGATCCTGGCAGAGCGCAGAGTCATCGAGCACGGTGAGACCGAAACAGAGGATCGCTGATAACTGCGGGCGGGAGCGGCGCTCTGGTGACGGGTCCATGAGAGGTAACCGGGAGAGGGAACAGGGGTGTCAGAGGGTGGCAGGCTGGCTGCCTCGGTGGAGTGGGCAGGCTGGGTGCCGAGGGGTGGAGGGGGGCAGGCTGGGTGCCGTGGAGGTGGATTGGGCAGGCTGGGTGAGGTGGAGGGGGCAGGCTGGGTGTCGTGGTGAAGGGGGCTGGCTTTCGCTGTGGAGGGGGAAGGTTGGGTGCCGTGGAGGGGGCAGGCTGGGTGAGGTGGAGGTGAATTGAGCAGGCTGGGTGCCGTGGAGGGGGAAGGTTGGGTGCCGTGGAGGGGCAGGCTGGGTGAGGTGGAGGTGAATTGAGCAGGCTGGGTGCCGTGGAGGGGGCAGGCTGGGTGCCGTGGAGGTGAATGAGCAGGCTGGTGCCGTGGAGGGGGCAGGCTGGGTGCCGTGGAGGTGGATTGGGCAGGCTGGGTGCCGAGGGGTGGAGGGGGCTGGCTGGCTGGGTGTCGTGGAGGTGGAGGGGGGCTGGCTGTGTGTCGTGGAGGAGGGCTGGCTGTGTGTCGTGGAGGAGGGCTGGCTGGGTGTCGTGGAGGAGGGCTGGCTGGGTGTCGTGGAGGGGGGCTGGCTGGGTGTCGTGGAGGGGGGCTGGCTGGGTGTCGTGGAGGGGGGCTGGCTGGGTGTCGTGGAGGGGGGCTGGCTGGTGTCGTGGAGGGGGCTGGCTGGGTGTCGTGGAGGGGGGCTGGCTGGGTGTCGTGGAGGAGGGCTGGCTGGGTGTCGTGGAGGAGGGCTGGCTGGGTGTCGTGGAGGAGGGCTGGCTGGGTGTCGTGGAGGGGGCTGGCTGGGTGTCGTGGAGGGGGGCAGGCTGGGTGTCGTGGAGGGGGGGGCTGGGTGTCGTGGAGGGGGGCGGGCTGGGTGTCGTGGAGGGGGCTGGCTGGGTGCTGTGGAGGGGGCAGGCTGGGTGCCGTGGAGGTGGAGGGGGGCTGGCTGGGTGCTGTGGCGGGGGGCAGGCTGGGTGCTGTGGAGGTGGCGGGGGGCAGGCTGGGTGCTGTGGAGGTGGAGGGGGGCTGGCTGGGTGCTGTGGAGGTGGAGGGGGCAGGCTGGGTGTCGTGGAGGTGGAGGGGACTGGCTGGGTGCCGTGGAGGGGGCAAACTGGGTGCCGTGGAGGGGGCGGGCTGGGTGCTGTGGAGGTGGAGGGGCAGGCTGGGTGAGGTAGAGGTGGAGGGGGCAGGCTGGGTGTGAAGGTTGAGGGGGCAGGCTGGGTGCCTTGGAGGTGGAGGGGGCAGGCTGGGTGAGGTAGAGGTGGAGGGGGCAGGTTGGGGCAGGCTGGGTGTGAAGGTTGAGGGGGCAGGCTGGGTGCCTTGGAGGTGGAGGGGGCAGGCTGGGTGCTGCAGATGAGGTGTGACAGGTTATGTGTGGAGCAGAGGACATACCGGACAGTGGAAGGTGTTTGAATTATTAGTGTTTTATATGAATTTCTCCAGAAGTTGCTCATCGTAAAGTAACACTGAGTCACTGAACTGGTGGCCGAGGGTTAATTTCCCAGTATAACCAGTCCACAGCCAGCAGTGTAATCAGTCAGGTCACAGATCAGGTGATTTCCTCATTCCTGTTGGGACATTCTTTCCTTCTTTGTTACCTTGTCTTGTGTCTTCTCTCCATGTGACTGTTGAGGGGGTTTCCAGTATGTACGTTTAGGGATTTGTGGGTTCTCGGGACCCGATTGTTGTTATTGGGGGCTTTCCTTGCACTTATAGACCACTCCTGTACAAACTTCACACTGTGGCCGCTTCTGGGGGAGGCGCTGGTAGCTTCTGCTTTGCTCACTTTGGCCGTTATCTCTGCAGGAAGTGAAGTTCTGCGGCTCCCTGGTCTCACACTTGTGTCCTGCTCACATCACACTCAGGATGTTTTCGGAGGCTCAGAACAGCTCGCTCCCCAGCGTCACCTCGCTGCCCTTCACTGCCTCATCATATGTCACATCAATACTGCCAACGACAACTGGCATGAGCGGCGAAAACGTTACCATACCGCATGTGTGTCTGGTCATCCTATATGAAGACATTGGAAGTTCCAGGTAAAAGAGATTCATATCCAGTAAACAATCAGTTGATCTTACGTTTACATCCCTATAAATTGATGTGCTATTACCATCAGGGAAATTATGCATCATCCAGAGGCAAGACATTTGTAAAATTAAAGGAACCAGGAGTTTAATGATGTAAATAGTTTTATTTAAGTAAAAAAATACATACACTTAGAAAGTCATGGATACAAAGGAAAATCAAACATTGCACCACCCCCTTGCCTGGATATACACGATAAGTAACAGAGATTAGTTATTAGCATGCTGTACGATTCTCATGTTGGCACATGATGAGATCATACCAAGATTTTTCATAGGGCTCCTTCGAAAAAGCGGGAGGGCAGACCCCCGAAACAATGTTGGGCATTTCACCTTGGCGCCTCCCACCCAAACATGGCATTAGGTAAGCCTGACTCCTATACCGACAGCAAATATGTCCCTATCTAGTATACCGGTATGCCTGCATTTGGTGTGTGGCCTCACAGCACCACCAGCAAGGCATAGTTAACACAATTTATTGCCATCATTTGCAGGCAGCTTAGGTCACATGGTGTCACTGAGAAAGCAAACTAATAATTGGGTCATATTTTGATACTAGCATTTACTCTTTATCCGGGTATGATTTCATCATGTGCCAACATGACACATACAGCATGCTATTAACTGATCTCTGTTAGTTGCTGTGTATATCTAAACAAGGGGGTGGTGCAATAATAATTTTTCTATGAATCTATGACTTTCTAAGTGTATGTATTTTTTCTACTAAAAAAAAACCCAAACTATTTGTATCCTGAAAATCCTGGTTCCTCTAATTTTACTCTTGACTCATATCCAGTAGAATAGCCATGTCTGAATCAGGAGTTATAGTCTGTATTAGGCCGGCTTCACACCACGGTGCAGTCTGGTCCGGGGCTGTCCGGTGTAAACCAGACAGCCCCGAACCGTTTTTTGGCCCCATAGTAGCCTATGGGGCCGGATGGAGCCGTACAGCAGCTCTTTGCCATCTGCTTTCATCTCTGTGGTGGAATCCGGGAGAAATCTGACTTATCTCACCGTACACAAAAACGTTGCTTGCAACGTTTTTGTGTCCGGGGAGAAAAATCTCCCCAAGAAGCCGGATACCGGATTTTCCCGGATCCGGGGCAATCCGGTTCTCCCTAACATGGAAGCCTATGGGGCCGGATTGCCCCGGTCCTGGCGAATCCGGGAACCGGATACCGGCGGCTGCACGCCACTGTTGTTTCAGGACCGCGGCTAGCTCCATGCTAGCCGCGATCTTGCAAAATCAGCAGCTGCAGCTGCAATTACAGCCATCCAGCTGCACACAGGACTGAAGGGCACATTTGGCCCTCCGGTTCTGTGTGCCGATCCGGGGCTGTCAGGTTCATGCCTGACAGCCCTGGACCGGACTGCGCCGTGGTGTGAAGCCAGCCTTATACTCCAGAGCAGCGCTCCGTATTCTGCAGGATCCAGAGATTACATCACTAAGAATCTATTACTTAGGAATCATCTATACAAAGCTTACTATGATGGTGCAATCTATATACACAGTGACTGCACCAACAGAATAGTGAGTGCTGCCCTGGAGTATAATACAGGAGGTAACTCAGGATCAGTAATGTAATGTATGTACACAGTGACTGCACCAGCAGAATAATGAGTGCAGCTCTGGAGTACAATACAGGAGGTAACTCAGGATCAGTAATGTAATGTAATGTACACAGTGACTGCACCAACAGAATAGTGAGTGCAGCTCTGGAGTACAATACAGGAGGTAACTCAGGATCAGTAATGTAATGTATGTACACAGTGACTGCACCAACAGAATAGTGAGTGCTGCCCTGGAGTATAATACAGGAGGTAACTCAGGATCAGTAATGTAATGTATGTACACAGTGACTGCACCAGCAGAATAGTGAGTGCTGCCCTGGAGTATAATACAGGAGGTAACTCAGGATCAGTAATGTAATGTATGTACACAGTGACTGCACCAACAGAATAGTGAGTGCTGCCCTGGAGTATAATACAGGAGGTAACTCAGGATCAGTAATGTATGTACACAGTGACTGCACCAGCAGAATAGTGAGTGCAGCTCTGGAGTATAATACAGGAGGTAACTCAGGATCAGTAAAGGGCCTGTCACACGTGTCAATGTCGCCCGCGATATCGCTCATGCGTCACAAATTATTAATCGCCTGAGCGATGTGGAATTATCGCAGGTAAGATGTCACACGCGTCAATATGACCCAGCGATGCGGTGATGTCGCCATCTTGCGAGCGATTTTATTTAGTCGCTTGTACGATGTCAAAATAGAAATACGTCGCTGAGTTTAGTGTCACACGCAGCGATGCACAAGGTCTACTGAGCGATGAGCGACAGGTTTTACATCTGGCAGTGAAACCTGCGATCAGCGACATATTGCTGGTTGCATCGCTTGGTCACACGCTTCAATGTCGCTCCTGCGTCACTTTTACGTCGCTTGAGCGACTGAAATTCCGTGACGTACGAGCGACATTGACAGCGATATCGACGCGTGTGACATCCCCTTTATGTAATGTATGTACACAGTGACTGCACCAGTAGAATAGTAAGCACAGCTCTGGAAGATAATGCAGGATGTAAATCAGGATCAGTAATGTATGTATACAGTGACTCCATTAGTAGAATAGTGAGCACAGCTCTGCATATTATAAGTCATCCCCCATTTGTATAACATTGATATCTTGTCGTTCCTTTTAGAGTCCGATATTGGGACCTGATGCTTTTAATTCCCAATGTTCTCTTCTTCGTGTTTCTACTGTGGAAATTGCCTTCCGCCAGAGCGAAAATCCGAGTCACTTCAAGTCCAATCTTCACCACTTTCTATATCCTCGTAAGTTGGACTCTTTTCTTCCATCTCCTTTTCCTATTTTGAGCAGTGTTGATTATTTCGGCACTTACTTGCACATCTCCCCTCTCTGGAAGTGAGGAGATCCTCCTATTTTGCACATATTGTCCAATCCCTCTTCCTCCCCCCGCCCCCCCCCAATATCTGTGTCTTTTTTCCAGTGACCCATCCTGTCCTGCTGCGCCCGTTCCCCCAGACAATGTTATCTTTCCTCGAAAATGGAGGATTTTGCGGTCTTTATTTAGGAGTCGCAGCTAAATTATTAATGAATACACATGGTATTTCTGATCTTTTGTGATAGAGTAAAGATAATAGTTTAGATTTTTCTTGCTGGTGGATGCAGGTGTTTGTTGTGGCCCTTGTGGGAATCACGCGAGCGATTGTGTCCATGACGGTCAGTTCATCTAGTGTGGCCACCGTCACTGACAAGGTAAGACCCCTGTATCCTGCCATCTTGTATAGTTGCTTGTCTGGCTATGGTGCTTCATGGTTCTCATCCTCTCCTTTTCCTTAGGTTTTGTGGGAAATCACCAGGTTCTTCCTGCTCGCCATAGAGCTCAGTGTTGTCATCCTTGGTATAGCTTTTGGTGAGTGCTGTAATAGTCTGATAAGTAATGGAGGGGTTCCTGCACCCTTAATCACATCATGGTGATGCTGCTGCTGGCTCTCTGTGTGCCACCCTGATTACCCCGTGTCGTAGCCGGGCTCCAGATCTACTGCTAGTCCGCAAGAGCCTTAAAGGCTATTTATACCTGTATTTTGGCTGAAAGGTAGATTTTTACAATTAGGTTGCATTAAAACTTTTGTGCTGTTTGCTTTCTTTAGCCTCCGTATTGCACTCTCTGTAGAATGAACTAACTGAGGGCCTGTCAGTGAGCTCTTTCTAATGGGAGAGTTTACAACTCTTCTCTTTCTTCTTCTAAGCTCCTCTCAGTTGATTCATGACCACTTATGCCCTGTGCACACTGCGTTTTTATCACGTTTTTTCATTCATTTTTTAATGCAGTCATGTCACAAATAGGCATGCCTATCTTTATGCCTGAAAGTCAATGAGAATCCTGATAATTGTTCTCGCGTTGCTTTTTTTTCCCTTCCACATAAAGATGCAGAAATAAATCTGCAGGATGTCAATTCTTGCTGTGTTTTTCCACTCTAAATGTTTGAAAAACTCGGCATGTTTTTGATGCGTTTTTCCTGCCAGGAGATGCAGAAATTTCTGCAACCAAATACACAAACTGCACATATAACCTTAGGGAGACCTGTCACGCCTTTTGGGCATTTTAAACTATGCCCACCAGCTTACAAATGATGTAAATGGGGTTCTAGTAACCCCTGTATGTCCCCTGACTAGCCCCTCATACCTGAAATATGAACTTATATTGTGCCCAGCGCTGGCGTCATACTGAGACCGGAGGCTGCTGTTTAGACCTGGGGGATGATGTGCTCGCTGCCCCTCCGGACTGCAAAACCCACCTTGTATTTTTTAAGTTTCCCGCTGATCCTCTGGCCGGCGCTTGAGTGACAGCTGCACTCGCACCAGCGAAGTCGAGCGGGTGTCCGCGCTGCATTGAACAGGCCGATGTCTTGCGAAATTTGTGATGTCGGCACTGACGGGTGCGCCTGTGCAGTGGAGTAGGTGTCCGTGTATAGTGCTGACATCTTGCGAGATTTGTGAAGTCTTGCGAGACATCGGCCTGTTCAATGCAGTACAAACACCTGCTCGACTGCGCAGGCGCGAGTGCGGCTGTCACTCAAGCGCCGGCTAGAGGAAGGGCGGGAAACTTAAAAAATACAAGGCTGGTTTTGCAGCCTGCAGGGGCGGCGAGCACATCATCCTCCAGGTCTAAACAGCAGCGTCCCGATCTCAGTAGGAGGCCAGCGCTGGGCACAATATAAGTTCATATTTCAGGTATGAGGGGCCATTCTGGGCACATGCAGGGGTTACTAGAACCACATTTATTTAGGTGTAAGCCAGTGGGCACAGTTTAAAATGCCCAAAGGGGGTGACAGGTTCCCTTTAATACCTGAGCTGAACTTTGTGGTCATAATTCAGCTGAGAAGAGCTCGGAGGAATAATAATAATCTTTATTTATATAGCATCAACATATTCCTCAGCGCTTTACAGTTCAGAAAATAACATCCAAAACGAGCTCACTGAAGGATTCATAGTTATCTCATTATGCAGCCAGCAATAGTAGTAGTGCAAAAATGTTTTCATGAAACCAAATTTTGAAAAAAAAACAAATATTTTTATCATTTTATCTTTGTTGAGTATTGAGTGGAGATTTTTATTGTGGATTTAGTGGAGATTTCACCCTTGAGTTTAAGAATGGAGAGAATATTTACTAAGAGGTAAATTGCGAAGTTAAACATTTTACAACTTTGCAATTTTACCTGTTTAACCAGATGAGATCACCTCTATACCTGTGACAGCCATTTATAATCGCTCAGGATTAAAGGCTACATCCATACTCTTGCATCATATGGTCATTATTGAGTTATCTTTATTTTTCTTTCAGGCCATCTTGAAAGTAAATCCAGTGTGAAGCGGGTGCTGGCGATCACGGCCGTCCTGTCACTTGGTTATTCTGTAACGCAGGTAAATCATCCAGAAATTACTCAGTTTTATATGGGACTTTCCATTTGTCATGATGGGAATTCTCTCCCAAGTGTTGGGGAGTTTCCTATACATTCATTATGAAGCTCACTTGTTTTATAGTTGTGACTGTGAGGAGCGTCAGTTGTGTCATTTCTTTGTTCAGGGTACTCTGGAAATCCTGTACCCGGATGCCCATCTTTCAGCAGAGGACTTTAACATCTACGGACATGGCGGCAGGCACTTCTGGTTGGCGAGCTCCTGTTTTTTCTTCTTGGTAAGCAGATCAGACATTATGGTCATAGTTCTTATGCTATTATCACATCTGGTCATGTGTAACAAACATCTCCTGTTCTCGTCTACAGGTGTACGCGTTGGTTTCTATACTTCCCAAAACCCAGTGAAAGACCGGATTTCTCTACCATGTGAGTGCTGATCCAGCCAGGGCTGGAGGTAGCTACAGTCAGTAATGCTCAGGAGTGTAGGCATGGAGCATCGCTTCTGCGGTTAGTAGGTTGCCTGCCTCTGGCGACTAGTCAACCCTGCAACCCTTGGTTGGGCTGTCTCGCTCGCGGGTGGGCTGTCTGGCCCCTCCACCCTCTTGGTTGGGTTGCCTAGCCGGGCCAAAGGGTTGGGCTGCCTAGCCGGGCCACCCCCTGGTTGGGCTGCCCGCTGGGTTGGACCCTGGGCTTGGTTCCCTCACTCTGTACTAATCTCAGGAACAAGACTGCATCTGAATGGAGCTGAGATTGACAATGCACATCATCACTGCATTTATTCCCTAGGGTAACTGAGTTTTTGGACGTTTAGCCTGTACTAAAAGCTCAGATCTCTAATGCTTTTATCTTAGGGCCACGTCACACACACAGATATCTGCAGATATTGTTCACAGATCTCTGGTTGCAGATGAAATCATGGACACATAGTTTTTTTTTTGTGGCTGTGTACAAATGGAGCAATGTGTCCATGATTTCATGCAACCAGAGATCTGCGAACAATATCTGCACAGATATCTGTGTGTGTGACGTAGCCCTTATACCGATATCACCAAGTAGATTCAGACTTCCTGTAGATCTTTGTTTCTGGGTCTCGGGGACCTTCTACATGTGTCTGCTGATATCCATAGGTAGTACAGACTCTTTGGACTAAATTTTTGATACAATGCAATGAATGTATGAACTTAATCTTTATTTCCTCGATGTTTTCTACAGCCAGAAAAAGTTTTTACGTGTACGCTATAATCCTGGCTCTGCTGAATTTGGTGCAAGGCATTGGCAGCGCCCTTCTATGTGCGGACATCATTAATGGGCTGTGGTGAGTGCAGGGCTATAAAGGCTCATTATACTCTTCCACCAGCACAGTGGGTATATACTCTTCTCTGAATACCTTCACACACACGCACTCACACTCTGCCCATGCACACTGTTCTCAAATGAACATGCACATGTTTAAAATCCCACTTGCAGCATCTTTTGTTCTGAAGGGTCGGCCTTCGGCATGTTCTGAATTCATCATGCCCAACGTTTCCCCCTGACATTTGCCATGTGGAGAGTGCATCGAGAATGTCAAGCCACTTTGCTATTGGACTTGAATACCAATCTGCAATAATGTGTATACAGCTCCTATGCAGATCCGTGTCTCTCCACCTGTGTAAATCCTGTAGTCATGTTATTCTTGGCATGTCTATTCTATCTGCTGGAGTTGGGTAACTGGTGAATACACAGGGCTTGTATGAGGTCTGTATCATGGAGACCCATAGATCTGCATCGAGCTGAATAAGCAGTAGAAGATTTCTAATAAATCCCATTTACTTTCTTTTTTTTATCCATTAGAGCAATACGTTCAGCTGCATCACTTCACATAACACTTGTGATCCGATCTCAGACGCTCTCATTTATTCCCTACATGATTGTGTGTGTTTCTTCATTCCGCAGCCTTGTTGACGTCACCACATTTCTATACTTCAGCTTGTTTGCTCCTCTCATGTATGCCGCATTCCTGAAAAGCTTCTTTGGGTAAGTGAAACATGATCACTTTGGGTTCTGCTCACACTACAAAATCACACTGCTGGTGACTAGAGTGGGGGTCAAGTCCCCCTAAAAAGACTGTTAAAGGAGCAATCATATCTTAGGAAGTGTCAGACTATAGCTAGTATGTGTGTCACATCCCCACCAAAGCCTCCTCATGGGACATTTGCTTCTGTCACCAGGCACTGCTATATTCACACTGTAGATGGTGCTGGTGATGGAGGTGAAGTCAGGGCCATAAACTCTGGATGGCGCAATATCCGCCCGTTTACTAACGTTAGATTGGCTGGGACCTGCAGTACTTTACAGTATGACAGAATGGAGGTGTGTGTGCGCTGTCCAGCTGTAGTCATCAGCTCTAGGCTTCAGCCTATTGGAAAGCACCACACGCTACTAATACATTCAGTTATCTGCTGGAAGCTGCAGAAAACGCTTGTGCTTGCCTAGATAGTCTCCTGCCCTGTATGATATTTCAAGTTTAACACTGGCCTGTGTTTTGGATGCTTCTTCTGCCTCATGATTCGTACCTTGCTACCATCTTGGTTTTGACCTTTCTCCCCAACTTCTCTAACAGATCCTGATTTATTTATTTTTTTGTCCTTTTCCTGACCTC
This sequence comes from Allobates femoralis, assembly GCA_033576535.1. NCBI lineage: Eukaryota > Metazoa > Chordata > Amphibia > Anura > Aromobatidae > Allobates > Allobates femoralis. The sequence continues at coordinate 85,502,979 of JARQOC010000007.1, forward strand.
CTGGCTTTCACCCTGCTAGGCAACTATTCCTGTCTCTGGACAGCAGCCCTTCCATAGCCAGAAATCCCCTGGACCCTGTTTAAATTCAGATCCCTATATAGAGCTTAAAGGGTTGTCAGGGTTTCTTGGGGTTCTGCCTGAGAGACTTGTGCCTAGTCTGTCTGTGACCTCAGATAGACATCACAATATGTCATCACTTTATAATTATTTGGGATCTGCTCAGAGAAGTATTCGGCCTGTTGGATTTACAGCAGTTGGTTCTCCAGGAGAGGCGTCCTGCAATCTTTCGGCTGAGTGATCCTATTTTTAAGGGGAGGGTTGGCTGTCGGCTGAACGATCGATCTATGGAGGGCTTCATTATAGACAGAACTTTATAGGTAATGGGGTCCATGCTGCAGCTCACTGCACAGCACAATGCTGAGAGTGCTGCTCTGCAGCGAAAGTTAGAAGGGGTCAAGGCACTGCACAAGTGCTGCATTACCTTTCATTCTCTGGATCCTTAAATCTTGGCGTTCACTTCCGCTTTGGTCAGACAATGATGTATCTGAGTGATTGAATACCCTTGCAAATAATTATTCCTCTTCATCTCCGCCTCACCCTGTTCTCCATTACTCACATTTCACTTTTATTTCAGGTCCGAGCCCAAAATTCTCTTCTCCTACAAATCCCAAGTGGACGAGGCGGACGACACAGATGTGCACCTGCCGCACCCCTACGCCGTGGCTAAGAAAGAGGGCACAGATTCTGGATTTTACTCCAGCACTCAGATCGACACGACGGCTTATCTAGATGACGTGGCCTCTATGCCGCACATCGGGAGCATTAACAGCATCGACAGCGACCGCTGGAAAGCGATAAATGCCTGAGCCGCAGCTCTTGGTGGAGTCACTGAACATCTCACGGAGGGTCCGACCTAGCAAACCTCTGCTCCCTGGATTATACCGAATGTCGAGAAAAGATGCAAAAGTTCCTCATAGTGCAAATATCTATGAAACTTTAATTTTCCTCCTATGAACTTTGCTGTATCAGAAAATGGAAACCTGAGACCTTCTCTCATGCTGCTAAGCTCTCGTAATCCTTGAGGTAGAGGGAGGTTACTGGTCACTGTGCCACGTCATTAGACTTGATGCCAAGATGGCGCATGTTGTCTAAATGGCTCCCACTCACTTGTGTGATTCGGCTGGACTTCCATTAATATATGCTGGACTCTGAGTAGCTGAAGCCTTCCAAATATTACACCCTTGGGATTTTAAGACACACGGTTTATACGATATGGGATGGGGCTGCACCTGTGGGCAGTGAAGACCCTTACATGTGCCAGTCTGGGCATTGAATTGGCTCTGGGAACGAGTATACTGACAGCTGATGCAGAAAAGGAGGGGCTTCGCTTATCTTAGATTTTTAGGTTAATGAAGTGACTTTGGGTAGTGCGCCCCTTTAAATGAAAGAAACAATACTGGTGAATACAAATCTCCTCCTCCGTCCCGGTGCATGGCAAACTACATGCACCACTGAATGCAGCATACCTGCTGCATTCAGGGAAGGGGTTCCCCTTGGCTCTAGCCCCCCTGTGTCCTGAGAAATAGACTTAAGAAAGCTTGCATATAGTGAGTCCGGAGGGCATTCCTGCTTATGGCGTTATCGCTGCCACGTGGCTTCTCCCCGCCTCCGGCCACTCTGTTCCTCCTCCTGTCTGTGTGTGGCCCCCTCCTCGCTGGCGTGTAAGTGTCTGATGTCATGCAGGAGGACAGTGAGGCCGTGACGTCAGCCACTGACCCCCGCTGCTGACAAATCCTCGCTGTGCACCTGCGTGATATCAGACACACGTCGGCGCAGGCGAGAAGGGGGCCACACACAGACATGAGGAAGAAGAGAGCAGCAGGAGGTAGCACAGTGCGGCCGGAGGTGGGGAGAAGCCCCGTGCCAGCGATGACTCATAGCCAGGAATGCCCTCCGGACTCACTATGTGTAAGATTTCTAAAGTGTATATGTCAGGGTACAGGGGGACTAGAGACAAGGGGACCCCTTCCCTGAATGCAACAGGCATGCTGCATTCAGTGGTGAATTTAGATTGCCATGCACCAGGGGGTGACAGGTCCTCTTTAATGCACCACTCCAGCGTTCCCTCTTCTCCCCCCCCTTCCCCTTAACCCACCAGTGCTGCAGTGGGACTTTTAAATTGTCTCCTGCCTCCTCCACCACTTCATCTCTTTTTGGCTTCGCTCCAGTCCTGTGGTGCTATCTTGTGGCCATAGCTTTTGACTGGCCTGAAGTCAGAAATTACGTTACACACACTCAGTGCAAGTCTTTGAGAACCAGAATGAGGCTCTCATGGACTTGTATTGAGTTGTGACCTCAGACACACTCCATGAAACACTGGAGCTGCCGGCTGGCCCCTGCAGACTGACCGGAGCGCCGCTGGAATAAGGTGAAGGTGAACATAAGACAGGGGGCAGAGGACTCAGATTTAAAGCATCAATCCAGCACTGAAATATAACAAGCCGCTTCAGTGGTGCTTTAATGTGTAATGTAAAAATGTTCTAAATATTTCTAATATACTTTAGGGCCGAAGTCATTAATTTGCAGCAAGAACTGGGAGTAAAACTATCAGAAATGGTGCAAATTTGCAACTTCCAGTGGTTTTATGACAACTTTGCCAACCTTTTTGAAACTTTAAGTCTTGGTTGAGCATTGACATAAAGTGGCATAAATTCTGATAGAAATTTAGTCCGGTCCTGTCTTGGTCCAAGACAGGGTTACATTTCTTTCCAAAAAACTTTGACCGTGTAAATAGGAATTGTTCTACTCATCGACAGCAAGCGGAGATCTTGAGCGCAGTCAGAAATTGAAACTCAAAGTATATTAGAAACTTGCAGAACTTTTCATCACGTGACAACTCAATATTATTTGCATAAAATTGACAATCACCTTAAAATATTCCGACAGCCGGACCCCGGCGTTTATAGAACGATCATTATACCTTAACCCCCAAGATGTCATGTCGTCCTACTCCATGTGGGAGGCTGAGTTTAAGCAAAACTGCCTTCCTGCGATGCGATCAACCATCAGAAATGTGTGGATATTGACTGTGTCCGGACCATCTTTCGGCCTCCAGTAGCGTCGGTGGACCGAGCGTCTATCAGATTATTGCCTGTATTAGTGTAAAAAATTATTTTTGTGTTGGAAAAATTACACTACTGCTGATTTTTTTTTTTTTTTTTTTTTTTTAATATCAATATTCCCATCTTATAAAATCTTGCACGGGATCAGAGGCCTGAACCCCCTCCAACATAAATTAATGACATGTCCTAGCAATATTGTACTGTTATAAGATGGGGGAAAAAAATCTTTACAGCCCTGGAATATCATAATATTTTATTGGTGTGTTTTTTTTTCTTTTTCCTTTTTAGATTTATAAATGTCTTATTTTTTGTAATTTTCCTTAACGGATTATAACCAAATCTACATAAATCGTTCAGTTGGTTTGTAAATACATAAAATTACTTGTATTATACTCCAGAGCTGAACTCCCTATTCTGCTGGTGCAGTCACTGTGTACATACATTACATTACTGATCCTGAGTTACCTCCTGTATTATACTCCAGAGCTGCACTCACTATTCTGCTGGTGCATTCACTATGTACGTACATTACATTACTGATCCTGAGTTACATTATGTATTATTCTCCAGAGCTGCACTCACTATTCTGCCGGTGCAGTCACTATGTACTTGCATTATATTAGTGATCCTGTACTGATCCTGAGTTACATTATGTATTATACTTCAGAGCTGCACTTACTATTCTTCCATTACTTTTCCTGTGTTACAAAGTGACTGAACTTTCTCTGTAGATTCTTTGTATTCATCAGGCCATGAATGATCGTTCATTATATTTCAGCCTTTGAATGTACACTAAAATGTTTCTATTTTACAAGCAAGTATCTTAAAATTGCTAGGAATTGAAACACTTTGGGGGCAGACTTACACCAGTAGACAAGTTTCTTGGCAGCGGCTTGATCTCTTCTGCCCTTTATTACACATGGACGCTCAGCTGATCCCGGCATGCATGTGTATGCAATAACTCCTGGCAGGAGAAACGCTAATATTCAGTATTACAAGCCAATGCCAGTATATAAGTATGGATCCCACAGTCACTTAACTGCTCTAATCCGGGGTCTACAATGCTGGGAGTTGTAGTTTGAGACCTGAATGAAGCATTTATGTGATCAATCTATTTTTGATCTGCTGGAAATTCTTATAAGAAACGGCGATGACGCCACAATCATTATATCTAGACTTTCCAATATCGTTTATAGCAAAGAGTAGCTGAGGACGGGGCGGGCGATTACTTTGTGTGTATTTTGGGGGGGGGGGATCTCTTATTTTCTGAACCCAAATGATGCCTCTCAGGTCCATGTGTGACCTCTACAGACTTCAGTGGAAGTTGATGATTTTCTATTTGCCAACGGCCAAATCCAAGATCTGAACAAGTTGCACCAAAGTGTTCGGTCGCACAACTCTGAGAATTGCCGTCTTGTGACACTTGTCACTCGTGTGGCCCTTGTCTGTGATTCCTGGACCGGCCTCAGGTATTCTTACCCTAGCTCAAGAGCTTCATATATGCCTATATGACTGAAAAAATTAGGGTCCATAGACCCGCGGACTGTCTGCTAGTACCTGACAGCATCACGTGCTGGACGGCTAAAACACAAGCTGCAACCTGTGTCCAAATCAGAGATGGTGGTATTTTATTTTTTCTCTTGGGATGACGAGTTGCAAAATGACCCCCATCTACTGTCATTAATAGATCATGGCGCTATGCAGTGCACATGTAATCTGTCCTACACAGTAATCCCGTATCTCATGAATCTCCATCTGTGGGGTTAAAATTTGTGCAAGATCATAAATCTTATTACCTAAAATCCCTGACTTCTGTTTTTATCAATCTCCGTTTTTGGGTCCAGTCGAATATGTAACAGGATAAAGAAGGTCAGGAATCGATAAAGTCCCAAATATTTGTGACACATTGTCTCCAATAGATATAGGAATACTGTTGAGCTTCACACATTCTTTGTATATTTGTCCTCTTGAGTCATAGGAGGCATTGTTCTCTCATGTATCCAGGTGGGGGCACAGATTGAGGCAGACTTTTTTTTTTTTTAATCTATAAATGAAGCAATTATCATACATATATTTTGTTTCTCTTCGCACCCTGTATGTTGACTCTGCTGTTTTCCAGGCGGTTTTCTTTCTTTATCCCTGAGACTGATTAGATAATATTTACTGAAGAGAATTTATCACCGTGAGTGTAAATATGAAGATACTTTATGAAATGTATATATTATATTTTTATGGTTGTAAAAGATTGAAAAAATTAAAAGTTGATTTGATGAAATGGAAAGAGGATATCCAAGTTTTATTGATGTATAACACGCCAGCTGATGGGTGATGGTCACTGATTTACCCCTCTCCTTCCTCCTCAGTCGCTGATCCCCTCCCCCTTCTCTCTCCTCAGTCACTGATTACCCCACCTATCCCTCCCCCTCAGTAATTGCTGATATCCCCCCTTCAGTCACTGATCACCCCCCTCCTCCTCAGTTGCTGATCACCCCTCTCTTTCATCTCCTCAGTCGCTGATTTCCTTTCCCCCCTTCCTCTCCCTCAGTCATTGATCACCCACTTCAGTCGCTGATCCCCCCCCCCGTCAGTCACTGATCCCATCCCCTCAGTCACTGATCCCCTCTCCCTCAGTTGCTGATCTCTCTCCATCAGTCGCTGATTCCACTCCCAAACCATCGGTCACTGATTTCCCCACATCAGTCACTGATCCCTCTCTCCCTCAGTCGCCGATCCTCCTTCCCTCAGTCGCTGATCTCTCCACTTCCCTTCCCTCCTCCTCATTTATTAGTCAACGCATTTCAAGACTCCCTGAGACATGGCAATATCATATACAGATTTGTCCTGAGGAAGAGACCAGTGAGTCCTGAAACGCATTGACTGATAAATCAATATTATATTCACCCGTTGATGTCTGGTGGAATACGGCAGCGTGATTTTTAACCCTTCATCTTCCCTACTCTATATGCACCACGCTGGGGACTGCAGCAGCCGTGATCTGCTTTTATAGTGGTTGTGACTCTCACAACCACACAAGGTGAAGCATTTGATACCTATTTAGGTCATATTTTATCTCTCAGACCCTTCATCCTCCCTACTTTAATTTCTGAGATAATGACCTTTGGGTTTCCATAATCATCAACATTAACAGAAACAAACACATGAAATAGATCCCTCTGTTTGTAATGACTCTATATAATAGATGTTTCACTTTTTATATTGAATTACTGAAATAAATTAACTTTTTGATGCTATTCTGAGTCACCTGTACATTAGGAAGTTGCAAAACTTTTCAATGTACATTAGTTCAAACCTTTTATTTTTTAAAGAATCCTCTTTCCTTTGTGCTGTTGATGACGGCGCTCCCTCCTGACCAGCGCTTTTCCGTTCACTTGCACATTTTCTCGCTAGAATAAGCAGAAGTTTCGCGACTTTCTCTTTCCGAGGCTCCAAAGTGATGAACAAAGAAGAAGAAAAGGCATTTGTCACAGTGTCTACATCACATGCATCAAAGAGAGGTTTTTCCACGCTGGCTGAGACGCGTCGAGGCGCCATCTGTGGCTTTTCGTCGTCTTTTTGGCCTTTGCATTAATAAAATGGATTGTGCAGGAATCCAGCGGGAGATCACAGTCATATTTAACAGATGTTCATCTCGCTACATCCGTAAATCAAAACCCTCATCTCGCTCCCGTCTGCCGCCACCGCGTCATGTAATTAATGACCGCAAATCAGCGCATGTAAATCGGGAAACGTTTGCAGGAACAGGAACCGCATTTCTTATAGATAGGGGGCTGGGAATAGGAGAGTCCCTGGACAGAAAATATACAGAACCATTAACTTCATCAGTACCAGATTATCAAGTAGGCAGGAATATATATGGTACATATTTTTTTGGGTTTCTTTTGCATATATAAAAAAAGTGTCCCCTTCCTGAGACCTCCAGCCATTAGTTATGCTTGCAGCGCCACAACTGGAAAAAAGAAGCATTACACAGTAAATTGCAGTACAGGACGGGTCCTCCAGAGCAAGAGACGCTCTTTGTAACCACATTCCTCAATGGCCAGGAGGTAGTGATGAGTGAGCAGTGCCATGCCCAGGTGCTCGGTACTCAAAACGAGCAGGTCGGACACTCAGATGGGCACAGAAAGCCAAATAACTTCGGCACACCAATGAGAGAAAAGATTTGTTATAAATTTAAGAAATCTTCCATTCATTGAATGGGCTCACAAAATATATCCATATAAACCAACGTTTCAACTCTACAAGAAGGCTATCTAAGGGCAGAGACACACTATGCCAGATGCATGTGAGTATCTTGCATGACTCGCCTGCCCCGACCCCTGCCTTCCTGAACAGTACTGTGCAGTGTTCATGTTTCTCAGCAGCTCCATGCTTTCATCGAGAGAGCCGGTGGCTGGGTGAGTCATGCCAGATACTTGCATGCGTCTCACATAGTGTGTCTCTGCCCTAAAGGCCGGGTTGCACGCTACGATGTCCCAGCGACCCGACCAACGGGTGGTGAGTTGTCACACAGGTAGACTCACCAGCGACCTGTGAAACGACCTCGACATCCTGGAAAAGAATATAAAATATTATTTTCCACGATGTCGAGGTCCCGCTATGCTGGGGTAAGCAGGAAAACGCTGCTAACCAGGATAAACATCATGTTACTAAGCGCAGCACTCTGCTTAGTAACCTGATGTGTACCCTGGTTACCAGCACACTCTGCTTAGTAACCCGATGTGTACCCTGGTTACCAGCGTGCTGTGCTTAGTAACCTGATGTGTACCCTGGTTACCAGCGCTGTGCTTGGTAACCAGGGTACACATTGGGTTACTAAGCAGAGCGCTGCACTTAGTAACCCGATGTTTATTCTGCTTACCAGCGTTCTCCTCGTAGTAACCCGATGTGTACCCTGGTTACCAGGGAACACATTGGGTTAGAAGGGTGTCACACACGCCGATGTCTGCTGCCCAGTGGCGACCAATGATGGGAAACCGGCGCTGGCCATGTACCAACGATCAGCGATCAGTGAGCTGATCGCTGGTCTTTGGTACATGTCACATGCAGCGGCTTCGCTACGAGGTCGCTGCAACGTCACAAGTTAAAGCAACAACGTTAACGATGTCGCTACGTGTAAACCGGCCTTAAGACAGTAGATATATGGATTCTCACTTGGAAGGTCTAAGATCAATCAGGGTGTATAAGGATACGTGCAAAGGGTGCTTTTTTTGCAGCGTTTGTCACAAACCTGCACGTCTATCCCTCCTCAGCAAAGTCTATGAGAATTCTGAATTTTTTGGTGCAGATTGTGGTCAGGACAAAAGAATGATGTGTAATGTAGACCTCCCGGCCATTTACTATAGTGAAAATTCGTAAGGCCACAAACTGCACCTAAAACGGCACAAATCACATGATAAGAATCTGCTTGAAAATGCACCAAATCCTCCGCGTCTGCACATACCCTTACAGGGGCAGCATTTCTGTCCAGGCCGATTTCATGAGTTTTACTTTTTAAAAAAACTCTATGGAAGCAGGAGAAGCAATGTCTGACATTCATTTGCTCATTTTCATAGATTTGTTATTATTACTTTTGTCAGATTGAAGTTATTTCTATGATGATTGTGGTTTTTCTTTCATTAAATGGGGGGGTACCAATAATGTTGAGCACGTGTGTATATACATATATATTTCAGCTGTTGGATACCTGGATATCCTATCTAATGGTACCGGTTAGTCCAGCTGCGGTCCACATCAGGTCTGGGGAAGTATGGATTGCAGCCAGAAACACGACTGTAGTGAACAAAAATAGCCCGTTGTCTTGTCTGAAGGGGTCCTAAGGCCGGCTTCATACCACGATTTTCGGGATCTGGGGCTGTCCGGTGTGAACTGGACAGCCTCCGATCTGATTTTGTTCCTATTGTCTCCCTATGGGGCCGGTGGGGCAGTGATTTGCCATCCTGTTTTGTGCTGTCTGGGACGAGCCGGCAGATTTAGTTTTTTTGACCCGAACACAAAATCGGAGCTTGCAGAATTTTTTGTGTCCGGGGCAAAAATTGGACAAAATCGGATCCTCCCGGATCCAGAGCCCGTAGCATGGGAGACTATGGGCGCTGGATCCGACAAAAAAAAAAATCGGACTGGTTCCCAGACACTGGGTGATGAAAGAGCAGCTGCTGCTGAATTTCAGCACCTGGAGAGCTCCCTTCCAGCCACTATGCTGAAATGTCAGCACTTTGACAGCAGCAGCCACTGATTCCGGAAGAAAACAGGTTTGGAGGACATATTTGCCCTTCGGTTCTGTTTTGTCTGGGGCTATCAGGTTCTGTCCGGTGCTTCCTGCAAAACACCAGACAGAACCTGACAAGGTAAAAACGTGGTGTGAAGCCGGCCTAAAGGCCACTTCACACACACAGATATCTGAGTCCAATATCTGAACAGATCTCTGGTTGCAGTGAAATCATGGATACATTGCTCCATTTTGTGGCTGTGTACAACATGGAGCAATGTATCCATGATTTCACTGCAACCAGAGATCTGTTCAGATATTGGACTCAGATATCTGTGTGTGTGAAGTGGCCTTAAGTCTCTGTAGCTTTTTTGGGGGGCGGTGAAGTATGTTCACCTGGAGACACTTCACCTGAGCCTGCAGTCTCACGTTAGTTCCTCAAGGCAGGGGTTTAGTCTATTCTCTCACAATGTGGCCGACCCATCTCTGCGAATGCCCTCCTCCCCTTGCAACAGTCCACTTGCTTCTTCTCGGGGACCCGGCTGTCGAGTTGATCAGTGTCCGGTCTCAGCTTTAGCCAGCACAGACTTCTCCAAAGCCGCTCTCCTGCTCACAGCACCTCAGCTTCACAAACTGTCAATTTTCACCTGTCTCCACGATAACTCCCTCGGCTGTTGGCCGCCATCTTGCTTATTGATGCAGGAAATCTCTGAGTCCTGGTGCTCCCAATGTCTCGTCTCCACACACTGCTGCATGCAAAGGGGAAGAAAATGTCACTATCTACAGATATGTGCACACTCTTTCATCCACCCCACTGGAAGCTGGCGTCCTCGCCACACCTCCCCACCCAAAGTCCTCTACAGATCTCTGCACACTCTTACAATTACACATATATCTTTAATAGCAATAGCCTTTTTCTATAGGCCAAAGAGACTTTTGGGGCCCTCTAGGCTCCAGGGCCCTGGTGTGAATCCAGTTGACATGCACTCAGCGCACTGCCACCTAGGCATCTAATATTGGGGGAGAATCACGTGCATAGCCGTCCACTACCACACTATACCAATTCAAATTTAAAGGGGAGATCATTAAAGGGGATGTCTACAATTAATAAAACTTTACTACATTCTTTCAAAAACAGCGCCACCCCTGTGTACAGGTGACATGTGGTATTACATCATATGCCCATTCCCTTTATTTGAACTGAGCTGCAATATCACACACAGCCTGTAGACAGGGGTGGCGCTGTTTTTTGAAGGAAATCAGTCATGTTTATAGAATTCAGGCTAACTCCTGTAATGTCTGCTGCTTTATAGAAACGTCACTAAATTGCTTTTACTTTAGAACTCACTTTCACATTCAATTCACCTATGATACAATAAAATCTGTCAACACCTAAAAAATAAAGGAATAAAACCGATATCAGGAACATAATAGGGCTACAAATCTCCCACTAAAACAAGGAGTCATGTGACCACCCAGCGCAGTCATGTGACCACCCAGCAGCTATAACCACGGCTCACACAGACTACAACTCCCGGCGTCCCACGCTTTTTCCTGTTCTACTGCGATTGGCGGATACGCAAGGCTTCACCCCTATTGGCTGGCATCTTTTCACTGTGTCCAATGGCTGATGAACTTTCTGCGCATGCGGAGGTCTGAGTCTGGGGTACAGTGGTGGTTACCGTGGTGACAGGAATGGGGGCAACCGAGAGCAGCGGCCGGCGGGTGTCCTTCGGTCTGGATGAGGAGGAGAAGGTGCGGGTCCTGAGGGGAGTCAAGGTGAGACCGAGCCGAGTGTACCTGTACTGTGTGTATGTGCCCTATATACAGACAGTACGTGTATATATTATATATAGGGGTCTATAATGTGCGGTATGTACAGTACAGGGTATACAGACAGTACATGTATATAGATATCTATAATGTGCTGTATGTACAGTACAGGGTATACAGACAGTACATGTATATAGATATCTATAATGTGCTGTATGTACAGTACAGGGTATACAGACAGTACATGTATATAGATATCTATAATGTGCTGTATGTACAGTACAGGGACAGTGTATACAGACAGTATGTGTATATATTGTATGTAGAGGTCTATAATGTGCTGTATGTACAGTACAGGGACAGTGTATACAGACAGTACATGTATATAGATATCTATAATGTGCTGTATATACAGTACAGGAGCAGGGTATACAGACAGTACATGTATATAGAGATCTATAATGTGCTGTATGTACAGTACAGGGACAGTGTATACAGACAGTACATGTATATATATATCTATAATGTGCTGTATATACAGTACAGGGACAGGATATACAGACAGTACATGTATATAGATATCTATAATGTGCTGTATATACAGTACAGGAGCAGGGTATACAGACAGTACATGTGTATATAGATATCTATAATGTGCTGTATGTACAGTACAGGGACAGGGTATACAGACAGTACATGTATGTATGTATATATCTATAATGTGCTGTATATACAGTACAGGGACAGGATATACAGACAGTACATGTATATAGATATCTATAATGTGCTGTATGTACAGTACAGGGACAGAGTATACAGACAGTACATGTATATAGATATCTATAATGTGCTGTATGTACAGTACAGGGACAGGGTATACAGACAGTACATGTATATAGATATCTATAATGTGCTGTATGTACAGTACAGGAGCAGGGTATACAGACAGTACATGTATATAGATATCTATAATGTGCTGTATGTACAGTACAGGGACAGAGTATACAGACAGTACATGTATATAGATATCTATAATGTGCGGTATGTACAGTACAGGGACAGGGTATACAGACAGTACATGTATATATATCTACAATGTGCTGTATGTACAGTACAGGGTATAAAGACAGTGCATGTATATAGATATCTATAATGTGCTGTATATACAGTACAGGAGCAGGATATACAGACAGTACATGTATATAGATATCTATAATGTGCTGTATGTACAGTACAGGGACAGGGTATACAGACAGTACATGTATATATATCTACAATGTGCTGTATGTACAGTACAGGGTATAAAGACAGTGCATGTATATAGATATCTATAATGTGCTGTATATACAGTACAGGAGCAGGATATACAGACAGTACATGTATATAGATGTCTACAATGTGCCCTATATACCATACTGGGACAGAGTATACAGACAGCACATGTATATATTGTGTATAGATCTATATAATGTGCTGTATGTAAAGTAGAGGGACAGGGTATACAAACAGTACATGTATATAGATGTTTATATTGTGCTCTATATACACGACAGGGTATACAGACAGTACATATATAATGTATATAGAGATCTATAATGGGGTGTATGTACAGTACAGAGGCAGGGTATACAGACAGTACATGTATATATTGTATATAGAGGTCTATAATATGCTGTATGTACAGGGGCAGGGTATACAGACAATACATGTCTATATTGTTTATAGATGACTATATTGTGCTGTATGTACAGTACAAGTGCAGGGTATACAGACAGCACATGTATATATTGTTTATAGATGTCTATAATGTGCTCCCCCTCTCAGTCAAAGTCTAAGGGCTTAACCTGCTGCGATCTGTAGTGGTGCGGTCATATAACGCAGCTCCTGAGCTTGCATCGGACATGCAGTGCGCACATTGAAAGCTCAGCTGAGGGGCCTGTAAGGCAGATTGGGCCCAGTTTTTCCCGAATCCTGCACCGGCTCTCGATCTTAGATCAGAATTCTCCAGGATCTTATTTACCAAAGTTCATGTACATCAGTTTTAATGTTTTTAGTACATTACTGCAGTGTAAAGAATGGAGGAAGACACTGAGAAGCAGCTTACATTTCGCCAATTGTTTATCCTTCAGCTTTCTGACGACATTGTAAATCGTATGAAAGAGCAGCAGAGAGGAGAACAAAGCAGGACGACGGGGACCACCCCATCACATCAGACCTTACCTCCTAGGGGGCAGCCTGCCTCACAAGGCACAGGTAGGATATATACAAGTATTGTGCTTGATGGATGGTTTGTACCTGTATACACAGAGTGACGGTTTCCCTGTAATTCCAGGCTCTCACCACCCGTCCGCAGGAGAAGCTAGGCAGCCCACGTATGCCGAGGACGAGCTCTACAGGAGGTGAGTGTCCGTATACCAGAGACCACAGGTGTGCTCATACCAAAATCTACTAAGAGTACTGTGCGTTTCATGGCTTGTAATGCTTTTATAATAATGCCACATATTGCTCCAGTCACATCCAAAGCTGCATTAATATTTCTGCTTATTTCTAGTTCGCTTTGTTGTTAATAGTTTTAGTGAAAGTCTCCAATCAGGGTTAGGTCTGAGCCAAGCAGTAACAGTAAAGAATAGCATCTTGGTAAAGCTTCAGAAACTTCGTAGAACTATTTACATTGAGATTTATCATTATAAATATTATTTATTGCCAGATCTGACTCCTTAAATGAGTCAGATGCCGGATCAGACTCCTAAAATTGAAGGGATTGTCTGACTTAAAAAAAAAAAAAAAGTTATTTTAATGACCCCCAACCCCTTACGAACATATAACATACAGTTATGTCACACGCTGCTTCCCTGACTTTGATTCAGACTCACACACCCATCTTACAAAGCAGATGGTGGCAAATTATTCAGCTGACAGCAGCGGGTGCAGTGGAGCTTTCAACCTGTGAAATGCCGCTGTCAATCTCTGACAGCGGCATTTAACACGTGCTGGGAGAAGGCGCATCATTCTGTGCCCCCATTGGCACAGCAGTGACATGATACATGATAGCGGGGCGTCGATGGACCATTATGACAGCCAGGGTCGTGCTGAAGATGAGTAAACAGCGTAACGACAAAATGAAAACACTAGAATTCAGTTTTTTTGCATCCGTCAGAACAACAAACAAAAAAATAACGCAAAAAGTATCCTGAAAAGTGAGACTGTTACAGGTCTCAGGAAATGGCAATTCAAGCGAACATTTTTATTTGCATTTCTTTTACAAATTTCAGAATTTTTTTCACCGGTTAAAGGGAATCTGTCAGGTCAAAAATCCATATGTAACTGTTAGAAATTAGAAAATTCTTTCTCTAATCTCTCTCTATTCTTGTATTTCTATTATTTATACTTCCCTCCTATCTTGTGTAAACTTCAAAATAAAAGATTAATTCCATCTGTCAATCATGGTGAGTTCTCTGCTGCCCACTCACTGCTCTGCCCGGCCCTCCTCTGGTCTGTATGCTGTGTATGGTCAGCTCTCCAGACGCAGGGACTCAGTGCAGACAGGGGAGAAATAAGGGGGGAGGAGGTTTGTGCTCTTAGCAGTTGCACATCTGACACCTTCATTGTGTGTATCTGAGGCATGTGTGTATTGTGTGCACTGAGATATTTCTTTGTGTTTATATGAACATTTGATCATTTGCTCAGCAGATACACACATAACATGTATGCAAGAAAACAAATGTTCACATAAACATAAATCTCTTAACAGGAAACACAGACTAGTGATGTTACTACAAGAGTTGTAGCACAAAACACCTCCCCCTCTTATCCCCCTCTCCAGCAGCCTGCAGAAGCCTGACATTCAGTGTAACCAGCACAGAGGGGAGGGACAGAATACCAGCTTGGATAGGCGTGTATATTTAACTCCATTTTCACCAATGATGGGATTAGCCATCATGGAAAAATGTAAATTCCTGCACCATGATGGCTAAACCCGTCAAGGCTTGTAAACAAACAGTGAAATAACAAAAATTGAGAGGCGCAATCTTGAATAATACCCGGTGGTCTAATGGGGATATATTGTTAGTGGCAGTAATCACCACTCACCTGGACTGGTTGTGCTGTCCGTGCACAACCACGGTGTCAGCGTGTAGCTGCTGATTCCAATTTATCGCTCCAAGCGTCGCCGCTCCCAGCCGTCTCCTTAGGTCACGTGTTCCGCCTAGGTCTTCTAACCAGGGATCTCTGACATCAGGGCAGGTTCTTTGATTCTCTAACTAAGCTTCCTCACTACTGTGCAGCTCCAGCCAGATCCCATAAGGGATAATGGTAATGAAAGGCAGTAATTCTGGTATTATTTAGGAGCGCTCAGTAAAGAGAAGCAGATACCAATAATTAAAGTAGACCTGTTTATTCTGGTTTGTCCACTTCTGTAAACAAACAGTGACAGTTCAATTCTGACAGCTGTCACTGACAGCTAAGGGGCAGAGTAAGACGTGTGGGGACCCTTTTTAGTGGTCCACACACTCAGAGCGATGTGATCGGTCAGTCAATCTGACTCACTGATCACATCATGATATCGCAGGAAAGTGCTGAATATCAGCACTTCCCTCCATGATCTCTGCAGGAGTCAGGCTGTCAGCTGTGCCCGGCTCCTGCACTCATCACTTTCCTGTGTCCGCCGCCCCTCCACTCATGTGCCCACTCTAATGACTCCAAGCCCCGCTCTCCGGTCTCCTGCCTCTGCTCTCTGCTTCCTCCTCCCCTCGCTCTTTCCTCCTCTCCCCGCTTACCTCCTCTCCCCGCTTCCCACTCACCTTCGCTCCGCACTCTCCTCCTTTGTCCGCTCCCTCCTGTCTGACAGCCTGGGGCAGCGATCACTATGTGGTCGCTGTCCCTGGCTCTGTGTCACTCCCTCTTACGATCACAGCACTTAGGCTCTGGGGAGAGGGAGCGCAGGGTCACTCACCTCTCCCCGGAGTGATCGGCCATCATAATGTAATTGCGATGGGCCGATCACCATGGTAACTTGAGGTTGCTATGGCGACATCTGGTAACCTGACCCAAGTCTCAGAGATCATGCGATCTCTGGGATTTGGGTTTGCAGCACTGACATCTGCACTGTATGACAGATCTTTGCCATACAGTGCAGCATCAGTGTGACCCCCCCCAGAGACTGCAGCACAAAATTACCCTTGATCCTTTACTGCAGTCTCTGGAGGTGACTGACCGTTGTGGGGCCATCATTGTGGACTACGTTGGAGGGCATGTGGGGGTAATAAAGATGAAGTCCAAATATGTGTTTGTGTTTTTGTTATAATAAAATTATTTTTTCACGGTGTGGTGTCTTATTTACCATTGACTTAGAGGTTCCTAATGGCCGGGTCTAACATTGGCCCGACATTATGAACCTCGGGCTTAGTGTCAACTGCCAATACAAAGCTGGCGTTAACCACGTTATTACCCAGTTTGCCACCGGCACCAGGGCAATTGAAAGAGTCTGGGTACAGCGCCAGGAAATGGCTCTTCTTATGAATGCACCATTTCCCGGGACAGCTGCAGGCTGCAATTTGCAGCGTGGGGGGCCCAGAACGCTTGGGCCTCTCCACGCTGTGGATTCCAGCCCCCAGCTGCCTAGTTGTACCTGGCTGGAAACAAAAAATACGGCGTAGCCCACGTTATTTATTTATTTTTTTTTCAATTATTTCAAGAATTAAAAAAAGGGTCTCTGCTGTATTTTGTTTATCGGCCAGGTAAAACTAGGCAGCTGGGGGTGGGTGGCAACCTGTACCTGCCTGTTGTACCTGTGCTGGTGACCAAAAATACAGTGGAGCCCCATATCATCAGTGCAAAATCTCACTTGTGGGGGAGCTCCATTGTTTAGGCACATCAGGGAATCTCCAAATGCGACATGGTGTACATTTGGAGCATTAAATGGCGCTCCTTCCCATCCAAGCCCTGCCGTGCACTCAAACAGTGGTTTTCCACAACATATAAGCTATTGCTGTACTCAGGAGAAATTGCTCAACAAAATTTAGGGTCCATTTGATCCTGTTTCCCTTGTGAAAATGCTAAATTTGAGGGTAAAGCAACATTTTTTAGTTGGAAAAAGTAAGGCCGGTTTCACACCACAGTTGTGATGCATCAGGTTCTGTCCAGTGTTTTGCAGGAAACACTGGACAGAACCTGATAGCCCCGGATAGAACAGAACTGGAGGGCAAATATGCCCTCCGGTCCTGTTTTCTGCTGGAATTGGCAGATCACAGGATTCAGGAGCTTTCCCTGCTGAAATGTCAGGATTGCAACTTGCTTGAGCTAGTCGCGGTCCTGAAATCTCTGCAGTGGACAGCTGCAAGTGCTGCTGTTCAGCGCGGCCGGCACTGAGCTTCAGCACCCGCCGTTCAGGAACCTGACAAATTCTCTGTCGGGTCCGGCGTCCCATAGACTCCCATGTTAGGTGGCGCCAGATTCGGGAGAATCTGCAGGATCCAGTTTAATTAAATTATTTTGCCCCAGACACAAAAATGCTGCAAGCTCCGATTTTGTGTCCGGAGCAAAAAACGAATGCAGCCTGATGCTGGCGGACAGAGACAAAACCAGATGGGAAATCACTACCATCCGGTCCTGTCCAGCACCATAGGCATGCGTTAGTGCAAAATCAGGTCTGGGGCTGTCAGGTTCACACCGGACAGCCCCGAACCTGATCATACCGTGGTGTGACGCCGGCCTTAAATTTTTTTTTCCTTTCACATTGCTTTAGTTCCTGTGAAGCACCTGAAGGGTTAATACTCTTCATGAATGTGGTTGTAAGGAGTCTGAGGGTGTAGTTTTTGGAATGGTGTCACTTTTGGGTGTTTTCTGTCACATAGGCTCCTCAAAGGGACAACGATAAGACTGGGTAAGGATCACTGGAACATCGATACGTGGTCGCTGGTGAGATGTCAAACAGATCTACTGAACGACGCAGCAACAATACGGCGACCCGTATAATGACCTCGGCGGTCGTTGGGACTCTGTCACACAGCAGCCTTGTCTGACGACTCAGACCTACGTGACTGAGTTCTGAGTCACCAACGAAGTTGTTGTTAAGGCGTCAAACACACGATGCATGCTGCCCAGCGGGAGCCCGGCAATCAAAAAATGGTCCAGGCTATTCCAACCCGATCGGCGATCTCACAGCGGGGGCCCGGTCGCTGCTACGTGTCAAACATAGCGAGATTGCTGGCGAGGTCACTGTTGAATCACAAAACTTGTGACGTAATGGTGATCTCGCTTGCCATCTCGCTATGTGTGACGGAGGCTTTAGGAGTCAGGCCAATTAATTTTATCGCTGCCTGCTGTGTGTGAAGATGCTTATAGCAAGAGAACTACAAAGAGCACAGTAATGATTTTTACATATTCTGAAAGGTCTGCCCAGGCACTATTCAAGGGCACTATTAGTATCATACTGAAAAAATGTTCAATGAAACAAAAACGGTGCATGTTGTATCAACATAATTGTACTAGTCACACTGCCAGGTAATTTTTTGCCATAAAATAAATGCTAGAAATAGAAAACAAAAAATGATTGCACATTATTTTTTTTTTTTTTTCGCTATTTCACTATACTTGGAATTTTTTCCCCGCTTGTCAATGATTAAATGGTTGGTGCCTTTCAAAAGTACAACTTCCGGCGCCTTCCTCAGGGATATTCTTGAATATCCCTGAGGAAGGCGCCGGGTGTGGCGCTGAAACGCGTAGGAGAAGGAGGAATAAAGAGGATGAAAAGTTGATTGGCTCTTTGGTGAGTTATTTTGAACCCAGAGCAGCGCGGACCGTGGCACACCATCACTCCCATCATTTCTCTTGGAACATACCACTATCCAGTGGTAGGTGGAGGTCTTGCAGCAGCTTGGAACATTGATTCCTAAACGCCTTCAAACCAGTTGTGGGGATCACAACTGGACCAGGTGAGCGGCTCCACAGCACCACCATATTACACTAGTGTCACTAGTGATAGGGCACTATTGCGCCTCTTGTCCCCCTCCCTTTTATATTAAAAGTACAACTTGTCCCAAGAAAAAAAAACAAGCCATTAAATGGGTAAAAAATAAAGACTAAGTTATGGCTCTTGGAATAAGGGGAGAAAAAAAAACAAAAACAGAAAATCGCCTGGTCGCATCCTCGGGGTGGTGAAGGTGGCCGAGCCGAGGATGAATGGTCGATGTGGAATAGTGGAAAACAATGTATACTTTTACTGTTATCTAAGTGTTGAAACAAAAAGGGAGTAATTTGAACTTTTTTATGTTTTTGTTTTTGTTTTTTTCATGTTTTTTAACTTTTTTTTTTTTACACTTTTCCTTTATTTTACACTGCCTTTTTAGGGCGCCTTGGCACTACACGGTGCAATCACTTGTGTTATGTAGAGAGATGCTTCACCATCTCCCGAGCAGCACAAATGAATGCATCCTGATCGTGACGTCACTCAGTGATCGCAGGCAGGAAGTGATTCATGACATCATCCGGGGTCATCAGCAGACACTGCACTGTCATAAGAACGCATCGAGGCCCCTGTGATCGCATTGGGGCCGCCAATGCCAGTGGGGAACAGTGCTCTTCCCGCCGCGGTGCTTTGGATCGTGCTGTCAGTGATTGACAGCGCGATCTAAAAGGTTAACAGCACCAATCAGTTCACAGATCCGCTCGGGTCTGTTAGCTACACATGTCAGCTGATCAGATCAGCTAACATGTGCAGGGAATGATGTGAGCTAGGCACGTGAGCTTTCATCAAAGGGAGGGAGGCGGCCAAGGTCATAGTAATATGCCCTTGGTCGGGAAGGGGTTAAAGGGAACCTGTCACCCCCTTTGGCACTTTAAACTGTGCCCACCAGCTTACACATTATGTAAATGTGGTCCTAGTACACCCTCTGTGCCCAGACGTGCCCCACATACCTCAGAAAATAACTTATTGTGTCCAGGGGGGCTGCTATATGGTCCAGGTGGATAAAGTCCTCAACACCCCCCCGGCTGCCAAACCCAACCAGGATATTTAAAAATTCCCCGCCCCTCCTCTGGCTGGCGCTTGAGTGACAGCTCATGCCTGCACAGTGGAGCGGGTGTGCACGCTGCATTGAACATAGTGCAGATGTCTCGCGAGACTTCACAAATCTTGCGGACGTCAGCACTATTCACAGACACATGCTGCACTGCGCAGGCGCGGGTGTAACTGTCAGTGCCAACGTCTCTCGAGATTTGTGAAGTCTCGTGAGACATCTGCACTATGTTCAATGCAGCACGCACACCCGCTCCACTGCGCAGGCGCAAGTGTGGCTGTTAGTCAAGCGCCGGCCAGAAGAGGGGCGGGAATCTTAAAAGATGCAAGGCAGGTTTGGCAGCCGGGGAGCGGTGAGGACATCCACCTGGACCATATAGTAGCCTCCCTGGACACAATGAAAGTTATTTTCTGAGATATGTGGGGCACGTCTGGGCACATAGAGGGGTTACTAGAACCCCATTTACATAATGTGCAAGCAGTGGGTGCTTTGATTCCCAACAGTTTTGCAATATTGATTGACTGCAGAGGATCACATGATGTAACAAGGTTTA
The DNA here is from genome assembly GCA_033576535.1 of Allobates femoralis. Taxonomy (NCBI): domain Eukaryota; kingdom Metazoa; phylum Chordata; class Amphibia; order Anura; family Aromobatidae; genus Allobates; species Allobates femoralis. The sequence goes on from JARQOC010000007.1 coordinate 85,523,667, forward strand.
ATGAGCTCCGGCAGATACAGCACCAACATTGTAGGAGCGACGCAGTATGTGTATCTTTTTCTTCTGTTATATAGGGCAATGAGGTATTTAAGAAAGGCTGGTCCAGTGGTTGAGAACCCCTTCAAACACTATGTCCTTAACAAACGTTAATATAAGCCATTTTCTCAGGCTGGATAACTCTTTTTACTTTAAACTTGACAGCAGACCCCTAAAATTATTTCAGACTCCAGACTCTGGGTTCCTAAAATTAACTAAGGGTCTGGTCCAGAGACCTTGCATGTCAGTGTGGAGAACAAAGGGCTGGGGTACCCAGCATCTGGGCCACTGGTCAGGATCACGGTGGCTGTGCCCAGTGCGTCGCTCTGGCTCACATTGCAAAGGGAAAGGAAAAATGGAGAAAAATAAGCAAAACAAAAATAACAAGTTTGTGAAGCCAGTTGGGATTACTAGCCTTTAGGTGGCCAGCACTGTGGATGCTCCCTGACAGATATGTGGTGAAGCAGTGTAGATGTTAGAGTCTTCTCAACCAGGGCTGGCTCCCAGGGTAATGAGGATGATCAGGGTAGTAGTGGGAATGATGAGTGCAGGGCAGCAGAGCAATAAACACTAGGAAATAGTATTTTTGCTTTACCTTTTCCTAGAGATGTTGCAGCAATTCCAGAATAGTACACTTCACCAGGTGTGCAGTCTGGCCAGTCTGATGGCAATTGTAGTCCGGTCTGCCGGGTGAGAGGAATAACCTTCCTGCTGAGTTCAGTGATTTAATAGGTTTCAAGGTGCATTTGAGCTGTTTTTTTCTCCCTATTGCTCCATGTGGACACTTCCAGACAGGCAGGTAATGCCGGACCCTGTGTGCAGCTGTGTCTTCTAACAGCTCTCTGGCCCTCTGTATCACTGTGCCCCAGAAGTTCCACTTAAATGACCAGTGAACGTGGAATTCTCTAGTCTCCTGCTTCTGCCCACAGGCTTTGCAATCCTGAGTAGCTTAGGCCCCTTTCACATCAGCGGTTTTTGCCGATCGCGGCAAATGCGGTGAAAAAACGCAACTGCCGCGATTACCGCACAACCGCTGCACTTGCGGCAAGCCCCATAGAATGTCTATGGGGCTTGCGGTAAGTGTGCGGCAAGTGCAGTTTCGGCGCGGATTACCGCACTTGCCGCAAATACCGCAGCCCTAGCGATTTCTTGGGGCTTGCCGCAACTGTGCCGCAGTGCAGCGGTTAGCGGTAATCACGAGACTTTTGGTTTTTCACCAATCTGCCGCGATAGGCAAAAATCGCTGATGTGGAAAGGGTGGCCTTAGGGACTGGATCCCTGCTAGCAGCGTTGTCACTAGGACAAGTAGCTCCAGCTCCCTTTACCTGACCCTCCCTCTTCGCTCTCTTTCTCTAACTGCAACTCACACCTCCCCCAACCAGAGACTGAGCTGAACCAACAAAAGATAGATCCTAATACTCAACCTCTTGGTTATGGATCAGGCAGTGTGTGCATGCATTGGTCTCCCAGCATAGGGAGCTCCAATTCCTTTCAGACATGGATCACTAACGATGTAAGGGAAATGCCACTTGTGGCAGCCAAACCACAGGGGCACCACATCAATGTCTACCGTAGTTCTGCTGGATGCATGTGTATGTTTTGGACCGCGGTTCACCAGTTGAAGTTTTCCTATTTCTATATTTTTTTCATTTAATCAATTCTTTATTTTGTGTCTTTTGTAGATATGAGAAGGAACAAGCCATCATCCAGGAGGAACTGGCCCGTATTGCCAAGAGAGAGCGCGAGGCATCTCAGGAGCAGTACACCTCTGCCATCCTGCGTGAGAAGAACTACACGAACCAGGAGCGCAGGAGGGCCGAACAGTGTGAGTGAGAACAGTGTCTGTCAGTATGAGGTCAGAGGTAGGAGGGATGTACATAGTACCTGCAGCAGTGGCGCACCAGAAATTTCCCAGGTAGGGGTCCAAGAAACACCGGCCCTGAAAGGGGGGTGTCACCCCAGCGGTTCGAGGGGCAAAGCCCCGGTGGGGGTTGGGGAGCGAAGCCCCTAAAAGCAGCCTCTTTTGTGGGCCCTTAGGTGCTGTGTAATTATTCTGTCTCCTGACATAGGGGCCAGCTCTTGTGTACTGCACCATTCTCAGGGCCGTCCAAAGGGGGGGGTCAGACCGTAGGTCCCCCCTTGGGTCGCTATGACCTGCAGATCATATAAAGGGTCGCTCCACTAATAGACCTCTGTGCAGCCGCTGCTGTGTCATGTAATGGATACTCGCTGCATCTTCTAAAGTTATGGCGTATTGCTTGGCTACACCATCACTTTATAATTATGGGGTGGTGGGAGTCGTCAGGGACCCCCTACTGCTCCTGATGGGTTTAGTGCAGTGCAAACGCCAATGATTTTCCGCTTGCTGCATGTAAAGGTTGTGCAAATTAAAGGCAGGAATAAACCTCTTCATCCTCAGGATTGATACTGGCCCCAAAACCTGAAACGTCACCAGTGATAAACTTTAATCACTTTATAAGTGAAAAGGCATTTGCAACCATTTGTTATTGCTGCAGTGCATCTAAAGTAGAAAAAAACTGTTATATATGCAAATATTTGTCATATTTCCTAATGCTTTGTGTATTCTGCACCTATGCAGACCATAATAACGGACTACTGATATAGCCAGTGTATCCTGGTCTTGCACACACCATATTGTATCTGTCTCCTACACTATTGGATTGCTCATTGTCCGATCGCTATCCCTCCCGGCCCCCCCTATACACATGAACGTTCGGCTCGGCCCAGTGTTTGCGAGTTTCCGGCGGAGAAGGCGATGGATGAACACCTCTGGCAGCTGCTTATCTCTGGGTTCGGAGTCCCATTCACATTAGATGGTCGGCCAATCTGGTGGCACGCTTGGCTGACTTTATTCTGATAGTAGCAGTGGCGATGCGAAAGCTCCAACGGGCCCCCAATTATTGCAAAACTTTAATAGTATTAGTCTTTTTCTATAGGCCAAAGGGACTTTTGGGGCTCCCCTAGGGTGCAGGGCCCGGGTGCGATCACAACCCCTGCACCCATTGTAGTTACTCCCCTGGATAGTAGTCTTTGTCATTGTGTCGCACATTGCACGTCATTTAGTGACAGTACCTTCTATTATCCACAAGGTGTCACCACTGAGCTCTACCCTAATTATGAGGACACCTACTGGTTATAATAAAAAATGACTGTTTTAATTAATATATATATTTTTTTTTATTTAAATTTGTAATTTTTTTTGTGACTTGGGAGAATTGACTTTTACTTTTTCTTCGCACTTGACAATACCATTGCTGCAGTTCTTGAGCTTTTGTTACTCGTGATGGCGCCACCTACTACCGCGCTCCGTTTAATTGACCGTAAAGCACAATTACGGATTAACAATCTCAGCGGCAAGTTCTTCTTTCAAATTTACGTCGACAAATATGTATCTGACTTTGCTTTCTGATTTGGGGCCAATGTCAGTCTCCGCTCCAGAAGACATAAATATTGCAAAAGGATTTAGCGCGGTCGTGACGAGCGCCGCTCTGGTAAATGCTTCATTTTATTCCGATTTGTAATTGCAGCAGCTTCCAGGCTGTGAGCGATATTAACATGCGGGCTCTGTGCTGCGTCCCCTTGTTGATTGGGTCTCTCCATCATTACTCTGCGCCTTGGATTTATTATAAAGACAAACACGCCAGGGCGTGACAAGCTGAATTACGGTATGATCAATCCCCGGGTGGCCTCAGCCCTGTGTTACAGTAATAAATATCTGCATTGGTGGAGGTGGGGGGATCCCAGCCTTTGTCTCTGCTCTGTGGGGTAGGTTATTCTCTATATGCTCTTTATATGAAAATGGGAATATTTCTGGACTATACGCTGACCTATAGGATGGGTCGGCAACCTCCATAATGTAAGCTCCTGTGAAAACTACAACTCCCAGCATCCCTGACAGATCAAAATCCAGATAACAATCTTGCTTTGACTCTATAGGGAATAGCCATTACCTCTTGGTGGAGATTTATATAGTCACACAATGGTACCGGAGAGGGGCAGGTATGGCGGCATAGAGTACACAGTGGTGGGGGGCCGCTCTTTGCGGTCACTGTGGTCAATATAGTTGGATCCTAAATGGGAAAAAAATATATAAAAACTAATTTAAGGGGAAAAAATGGAGGTCAGAGTTATTGCAAATTGATTTGAAGAACCAAGTCTATCAGCCCGATCAGTCATCTGTGGTCGCTGGATGCAAAGCTCAGTAACCGCCTCCTATTTGCCAGCATCCACTACCTAGGCGTGACGTCGCACCACAATAGTGACGTTGTGTTTGGTTCCTAAACAAAAAGAGACCAAAAAGGTAAGGGGATGATTCTCAGAGCTACCAAAATTGTTGACTTGTCTGCTGGTGTCACGCATGGACTAGGGGGTGTCCGGTGTACGGCGCAACAAAGAGGTTACAAGGGGGTTTAGAGGGATAGGAAGGCCCTGATGATAGTGAGCAGAGGATCAGACACCTCCTGATACCAATGTGTGTCTGTCCCATGTACTCCACTAACTTCCCTAAGCAGGTCCTTCCTGCTGTCGCTGTCGCGGGCCTAGTCCCTGAGCTGTCTCTCCACTCACCCTGTGGCTAGTGCGATGGCCAGTGAGTGCACTAGATGTCACCACTAAAGTAGTCCAACACAGGGGAATATGGACAATAAAGGATACAAAACGATCTTGATTGCTGCAGCCAAACACTAAAGGTACCTTTACACGCCGCTACGACAGGATGGATACAATCCGCTACTTCACGTGCACGAGCACGCTCCAACGGTTACAAACGGTAATCGCATCTCCTTTAGACGCCGCCACAAGGTGCGCTACGCTACGTTACATCTATAGCTAGCTACATCGCCGGGTGTCTCAAGTAGCCATCTGTAGCTCATCTTAGCTCATTTACACACTGCTACAACCAGCTACTATGGGCGTACCTGGTGCAGCAGGGACAGCACATAGGCGTGCTACAATTGTGGATTACGAGACGTCCGTACGCTGATAGGACAAAGCAATAACACCATGATTGGGCAGGCATCGCAGGAGGCTGATTAATACTTGACGCTCGAGCAATTGTGTAGTGTGACTCGTCCGCTCCTTAAATATGCCGCCCTGTGCGGCGACAACCAATCGCAACGCCGGAGCTTCTTCCAATGATCGCTGAAGGGGGCGCGGAAACCCGGAGCCTGTGTCACGCCCCAGCTACATAGCATGGTGTAGAAACAACCCTTCTGTAGCTTCTTTACACGCCGATACAGCTCGCTACAATCGGCTTTGTAGCCATCTGTTTTCGAGCAGTGCTCGGAAACAGATTTATCTGTTGCCGGCTGTCACGTCCCGTCTTCACACGCCGCTACTACGGGCTATATTGACGCTACAAGCTGCATTTGTAGCCTGTAGCGGGTTGTATCCATCCTGTCGTAGCGGCGTGTTAAGGTACCTTAAGGCTGCAGAGGACACCGCTCCAATACCAGAAATCAGTAGCAGACCTCCAGCAGCAGCCACTGGAGACTTCCGCCCTCCATAATGGTCAGAATAGAAATAAGTTATTCCCGGCATCAGACGATGGATCATGTGATTAGTTCAACAGAAAGGGAGTGGTCACAAACCGGTTACAGCTGAGATAAACTAACCTGGAACTATCAGCATGGAAAATGTGAATATTTTATTTTGAACCAGCAAGATTTAATCGTATTTAGTGACAGGAGATACTCGTGACATCTGGGTCCTGAGAATCTGTCAACATCAACGCTAGTGGTCCGTTTCCCCAGGCCATCATATACTGGGTGGGACAGTATGGAGAGGAGCTGGCTCTGATTGTTATACAGCTGATACCTACCTGTGAGTGCCAGGATGGGAGATAACTCTGATCCCACACATTTAACTTCATGGATTCAGATACAAATGTATCGCAGAGTGTTACACGTGATTGCAGGCTGATGTCATGTTCTACACGTTCGTTTTGTGTATTTTATGACGACCTGTAGAAAAGAAACCTGCTGACGTTCCCGGAGCCGCCATCATTTCGTCATGTCACCTGACGCAAGTTATCGCCAGTAACCGGCCAGCAAGGCGACACCGGAGCCGCGCATCCACCAAGGACGGCCACAGCTTCTGCCTGACAGCGCTTCCCCTCCCCCTCCAACCTTGATCTGAAAAATTAATTGCCGCTGCTAGAGATAATCTTATTCCTTTCTTAAATGTTATTAGCCTTCATGTAATTATCACTTACCCTCGCTCGTCTAGCTGGAATTATACAGCGTCGGATGCCCGGATGGCGGCGCCGGCTGTGTTAATACATATTTCTCACCTGTCTTGTCTCAGTGACCCGTATTGTAGCAGCAGCTGGGGGAGGATGAGCCGCGCAAATGTATTATTTTTTTTTCTACCATTCCTTTGACATGATTAATATTTCTATGGATGAGCAGCCATAAATACGTCATCATCTGAGAAGGTAGAAATGGAGGGATATTTCTATCCATGTAAGTGTTTATCTACGTATATATCTATCTGATATCTGTCTGTCCTGTTCATAACGGTTCATATCTGCACTTCCGTCAGCCTGCCCACCGCAGTCTGTCCACTCCTCGGCCAGGCCGCCCCCATCTCGGCCTGCTCACCACAGTCTGTTCACTCATGCCTCGGCCTGTCCACCCCCACCAACCAGTCTGCCCCCTGCTCTGCCTGTCCGCTCCCCCTGCTCTGCCTGTCCGCTCCACCTGCTCTGCCTGTCCGCTCCCCCTGTTCTGCCTGCCCGCTCCCCGTCCTCCGCCTCGCCGGCCCGTCTCCTCGGCCCGTCCGTCCCCTTCCTCGGCCCGTCCTCCACCTCGTCAGCCCGTCTGCCCTCTCTTTGCTTTGTCCACCCCCTCCTCTTCCTGTCCAATCCAGTCCACTCCCTACTCTTCTTGTTTTCCCCTTCCTCGGCCCGTCCTCTGCCCCCTTCCTCAGGCCCGTCCTCCGCCCCCTTCCTCAGGCCCGTCCTCCGCCCCCTTCCTCAGGCCCGTCCTCCGCCCCCTTCCTCAGGCCCGTCCTCCGCCCCCTTCCTCAGGCCCGTCCTCCGCCCCCTTCCTCAGGCCCGTCCTCCGCCCCCTTCCTCAGGCCCGTCCTCCGCCCCCTTCCTCAGGCCCGTCCTCCGCCCCCTTCCTCAGGCCCGTCCTCCGCCCCCTTCCTCAGGCCCGTCCTCCGCCCCCTTCCTCAGGCCCGTCCTCCGCCCCCTTCCTCAGGCCCGTCCTCCGCCCCCTTCCTCAGGCCCGTCCTCCGCCCCCTTCCTCAGGCCCGTCCTCCGCCCCCTTCCTCAGGCCCGTCCTCCGCCCCCTTCCTCGGCCCGTCCTCCGCCCCCTTCCTTGGCTCGTCCGCCTCCTCCTTGCTTGTCCACCCCCTCCTCTTCCTGTCCATTCCAGTCTGCTCCCTACTCTTCTTGTTTTCCCCTTCTTTGGCCTCTCCGCCCCCTTCCTCGGCCTGGTCACCTCCTCCTCAGCCTCTCCACCCTCTCCTTGGTTTGTAGGCCTTGATGCCACCCCATCTGATAGTGATGATAGATGTGACATTCAGGAGTCTGCAGGACAATCCCGGTGGGCTATAATGGCCGTCATACTGGCTTTCCCCTGCACAGATATACCTTCAATATGGCAGAATAAACTTTTTTAACAGACAGCAGAGGACAAGTCAAGGACTTCTATTTCCTGGGATTTTGTAGTATTCGCTGCTCGTCGCCCAATCATACTTTCTGGAAAACAAAAAAACCCTCCTTTCATCATCAAGCGCTGGCAGCGCCACAGTCTTCGCTCTGATGTGGCTGTAAATTTTTGGAAGTAATTCCCGCTAACGTTGAGTTGCTTGAAATCCAGTCTTTTTAATTGCGGTGATTGCTTTCCTGTCGGTACCGACGCTGCGGACGGTAACCGCACTATTGAAGTGCATCATGATTAAAAAGAAGCTGCGAGCGCGTCTAATCAGGGAGGTTCTGAGATGCACACACGGAGGATTAGGCCCTTTGAAATCGGGCTCAGTAATGTATTTCCAGCTGGTTGAGCTGACAGTGCTTTCCCTTTTGAAGATAGATCTTATCCGGAAATGTATCTACCTAATAGAACAATGAAATTAATTCTGGGAGATGAGGCCTCGTGTGGGATTTGTGGAGGAGCTAATAGGATTGTGGACCAGCGCTGGGTGGTTATCTCTAGGAGTTTAATCCCGAAACGGATAAACGCTTTCTTAGATTTACGCTGGAAAATAAATAAAATAAAATTCAATGAAAATACCAACTTTAAAAAATGTTTTAAAAAAAGTGTGCATAGATATATGTATTTTTTTCCCTTTTTATTTTTTTTCAATGAATAAGTGAAACTTCAGGGATTAACGAACGATAGAATTCTTGCGGAGATTACAAGAAGCATGAGGGTTCGTCAAGTGTGAATGTGGGGGTCCTCGAGGGGCAGCGAGGGGCGAAGCTTCAAATGCCGAGGGTTGAAATGCATGATGGGAAAATATTGTTACAAAAAAGTGGACTGCATACTGCCATCTACTATGGAAAAGCCTCTATCCCACCTGTTACTTTCTCTGTCTTATTCTATAGTTTTTGGATTATCCTGTACTGATCCTGAGTTATATCCCGTATTATACTCCAGAGCTGCACTCACTATTCTGCAGGTGCAGTCACTGTGTACATACATTACATTACTGATCCTGAGTTACCTCCTGTATTATACTCCAGAGCTGCACTCACTATTCTGCAGGTGCAGTCACTGTGTACATACATTATATTACTGATCCTGAGTTACCTCCTGTATTATCCTCCAGAGCTGCACTCACTATTCTGCTGGTGCAGTCACTGTGTACATACATTACATTACTGATCCGGAGTTACCTCCTGTATTATGCTCCAGAGCTGCACTCACTATTCTGCTGGTGGAGTCACTGTGTACATGCATTACATTACTGATCCTGAGTTACCTCCTGTATTATACTCCAGAGCTGTTCTCACTATTCTGCTGGTGCAGTCACTGTGTACATACATTACATTACTGATCCTGAGTTACCTCCTGTATTATACTCCAGAGCTGCACTCACTATTCTGCTGGTGCAGTCACTGTGTACATACATTACATTACTGATCCTGAATTACCTCCTGTATTATACTCCAGAGCTGCACTCACTATTCTGGTGCAGTCACTGTGTACATACATTACATTACTGATCCTGAGTTACCTCCTGTATTATACTCCAGAGCTGCACTCACTATTCTGCTGGTGCAGTCACTGTGTACATACATTACATTACTGATCCTGAGTTACCTCCTGTATTATACTCCAGAGCTGCACTCACTATTCTGCTGGTGCAGTCACTGTGTACATACATTACATTACTGATCCTGAATTACCTCCTGTATTATACTCCGGAGCTGCACTCACTATTCTGCTGGTGCAGTTACTGTGTACATACATTGCATTACTTATGGGCATGTATGACTTCTCTCTGTCATTAATACTTACTTGCTGAATGTTCATATTCATTATTACCATTGCTAATTATCAGCTTATATATTAGCACCCACACACCCTGTTCTTCTATTTGGGGCGTGAATCAGCTGCTAGCGATAAATGTACAAACAGGAGAATGAAGGGAACAGAAAAAAAATTATGAAAATATAAAAATAAAATGATGTAAATCCTGTTCTTGTGCTGTAAATCCTGCTGCTAAGAGGGAGATGAATGAAGAGGAGGATTTACTGCTCTGGGCCGGGAGTTTGAAGCGAGAACATCCTGTGGCCTGAAAAACATCCAAACTTGATACATTTACGAGGCCGAATCGGGCAGTATTTAACAGATTGAGACAAGGGTTTAATGAATGTTCCCACATCGGCCACCAGCAGCTTTCTCTGCATAAATTTATATGGACAGAACCAGAAAAATGTCTGCCGCTTCCAGGGAGGAGCTCAGGGTGTACATGAGGAGCTAATCCTCTGCCATCCTACAACCCAACACGTCTTAAAGCGCAACATGTTCTCCACCTCCAATGTAATGCCTGATCTGGTACAAGACGATAGTGTTATTTCTCAGCGCAGAGTACAGTGATCAGATGACAAACTCTTTGGGGTGAACGCAACATTTGGAAATTGATTTGATGGCCCAGTGGGGTTAGCCGCTCTTCAACAGAAAAACTCTACTATGTATCTTCTTGATATGAAGGGGTTTTGGCGAGTTGTGACAAAATGGGCAAGGGGATGGCCGGGGCAATGTGTTAAAACTATTGTATAAATTAAAAGAGAAAGGAAGCGCACATAGAGTAGTACCTCTATTATACAGGTCCCTCAGACCTCAAATGGTTAAACTCACCTGATGTAGTTGTGAGTGTCACAACTACAATAAAAGCACACAGGAGGTCGCTGCAGGCTCCCAGCTGAGAACTGAAGAATCTAGATAAGAGTGAAAAGAGCTGGGATGAGATGCCGCACTGACCACAAACACAGAGTTAATCACACACTCTGTTTATTTTGCCTACACGTGTTTCATGGCTCATAGGCTCATAGGCCACTTCAACATGTGTAGGCAAAATAAACAGAGTGTGTGATTAACTCTGTGTTTGTGGTCAGCGCGGCATCTCATCCCAGCTCTTTTCACTCTTATCTGGATTCAAAACTACTGTATAGAGAGATGATTACTTGCCTGTTGGATCTTATGCTGCTCTAGGGTAGCCCATGGCCTTGGTGGGGCCCTCTGCCCTGGTGTGGCCCTCTGCCCTGGTGTAACCCACCGCTCTAGCTTAGCCCATTGCTCTAGCCTAGCTCACTGCCCTAGTGTAGACAACCACCCTAGAATAGCCCCCTTTGCCTTTGTTTACCCCACACCTTAGCCTATCTCCGCACTCTAGCATTGCCCACTGCCTTAACATATCTCATCGCCTTAGTGTAGCCCATTGCTTTATTGTAGCCAACCGCCCTAGCATAGCCCATCGCCTTAACATAGCCCTCCGCCCTAGTGTACCCACCACCTTAGCTTAACCCACCACCTTTGTTTACCCCACGCCCTAGCATATCCCACCGTCCTTCTGTAGCCCACTGCCTTAGCATATCTCATCTTTTTAGTGTAACCCATTGCTCTTTGTGACCACTGCAACTGATAACCGTCCGGTCTCAGCTGTAGGTGACAAGTCATTGCTGGAGCCGTGTACCCCAAAGGCAAGTTGAGCGGCATCGTAGTGATAGAGCAGGATTTGTTTTCTTTGCCCATTTTTTGACAACTTCAAAACCACTTCTCTTCTCACAGAACACGGGATCCTAACATTAAATTAATCTTCTGTAGACCATGTTCCCCTCTCGGGATGGTCCTGTTATTTCACTGATGATAGGATGTTTGGGATTTTTTGTTGCCATGATCTCCAGCATCTCCAGGGATCTGAAATGAGCTTTGTAAGACAGAGGTCCCCAACTCCAGGCCTCGAGGTCAGGATTTCAGGATTTCCTTAGTATTCCACAGGTCTTAATGTGATCAAATGCACAGGCAATGATTCCAACCCCTGTGCAATACTAAAGAGATCCTGAAAACATGCACTGTTGGCGGCCCTCGAGGCCTGGAGTTGGGGACCCCTGTTGTAAGAGAACATGGCAACAAGTGTTCAATGAGCATACTGCGCCACCACAGTGTAAGGGGAAGCTGTATGTGGCCAATTTGGGTCACATAGCTTTCTATTAAATGGGATGTCCTGCTCCCAGAGCCTCCATGATCAGTAGTGATTTGAGGCAGATCCTATCAGCCATTGCTCAGCAGCGCCCCCAGACATTGTCAGGACACATTCCGTATAGCCAGTTGATCTTGTGGTCACACTCGAATGAGTGTATAAATCATGAGCTCACCAGAGCCTGTAAGGATTTTCGAAGTCGCCATTGACCCCCTTTCCCTCCTATGATGCCCGGCTGGTCTACACGTGTCAGACCCGTATTGTTCGGGTAGTGGCTGGGTGCTGGGGTGCAGTAATGCTGGATTTGCAGGTCTTTGTGATTTTGTATGTTTCTCCTCCTCCTTCTCTCCTATCCCGGTTCAGCTGCTTTGTCAGAGGGATTTCCAGGCATCTCGCAGTCCCCGTTCTCGCTCTTCTCATGCTGTTATCTCGTCGCTCTGAAGGTTAATTTGCGTTTGGAGGGTTTGTGCAGATTTCAGCAGCTGATGTTCTTGCAGTGACTTTAATGGCTGGCGATGCTCTGCAAACTTATTGCGGCACTTCTCCCCCCCCTCCCGTACTCCCCACTCCCGTCGCGTTGAATGTTTTCCATCCTGCTCTCTTTTTCTGAAAATAAAGCTTTATATTTCTTTTGAAGTCAGAAATTTTGTCCTGTCGGCTCAGATCCCGATATTTCAAAGCAGCAGCGTCCAACGTAGTTGTAACCGGATAAAATGAGAATGTCGCTTTCTTCACCGTAAGCAGATTCTGAGCTGGTAAGAAATGACTCCTCAACCTTCCAGATGTCAATTATCAACTTCCAGCCGCCAGAAGATGAACTTTAGGGGCTGTTGATGCCTGAAGGAATCACCAATAAACAGATATCCTGAAAAAGACTTTTACAATCAAAGGAAGAATCTTTAGCATTCAATGTTTATACAACAATAAATGAGGGAAGCTTTGCCTAGGGTTCTTCCAATGACCACGAGTAACTAAGGACAAAAATCAGATCTTTAATGATAAAGGGAATAAAATGGTTGAAAATGATCCTTTTGTCATTGTAGAGACTCTGGTACGAGCGCTTGTTATTGGTTCTTCTATAGGGAACTCTATTGCTTTTCACATTATTAGGCCGATTTACAATATTGTTTTTACAGTTTCTCTATCTTTAGTATCATGCATTGCTTACACAAAATAGATCATCTTGTAATGGGTTTAAAGATTGAAAAGAAGTTTGTAAAGAGTGTATATTTTCTTCGATCGAAGAAGCTCAATCTAGAAACCGGGTGCAGCACAGGAGAAGTCTTCAAACAAGGTTGAAAAGATTACTGTGAGTTGTTAGAAGAACTAAGGGGAATGGATAAGGTGCTTTATATAGGGAGGAGAAGAACTATAGAGGTAAAAGTATTGGGACACCTACACATTACTCCTATGTGAGTTAATCTAGAGTTGGTCCCACTTTCCCACAATCGCTTCTACTCTTCTGAGAAGGCTTCATGCAAGATTTTGGAGTGTGCATGTTGAGCAAAAGATTTGGGCTCGTAATCTCCCTTGTATATTATCTCAAAGGTTTTGGATGGGATTAGGGTTCAAGCTCTGTGTGACCGGTCATGTTCTTCTGTCCTTCTATCTATACCTTGTGCACTGGGCGCAGTCGCAGGAATCAAGAAAGAGACACAAACTGCGCTGAAGCATTAAGTTGCCCCTCACTGGAGCTAAGTGCCTAAGCTGACGCCTGATAACAGCCCGGAGCATTATCCTCCCCCATCAAACTATACAGCGGGCACAATGCAGTTAGGGGGTAACATTTGCCATTCACCAAACTCAGGCTTGTCCACCAGGTGCAGATAGAGAAGTGTGATCCATCACTGCACAAAACATGCCTACTTCAGAGTCCAGTGGTGGCGGCTTTACACCGCTCCATCCAATGCTCGGCATTTTGTTTTGTGATGTACGGCTGCAGCTGCTTGGCCATGAAGCTCTTGGCGGGTGCTATGTTTGTGCTTGATGATGTACAGCTACAGTTGCTCATCCAAGAAGCTCCCGGCGGGCGCGGTGTTTTTGCTTGGTTATGTACAGATGCAGTTGCTAGGTCATGAAGCTCCCAGTGGGCGCAGTGTTTGTGCTTGGTGATGTACGACTGCAGCTACTCGGCCATGAAGCTCCCGGCGGGCGCAGTGTTTGTGCTTGGTGATGTACAGATGCAGCTGCTTAGCCATGAAGCTCTTGGTGGGCACAGTGTTTGTGTTTGATGTACGGCTGCAGCTGCTCATCCATGAAGCCCTCAGCGGACCCAGTGTTTGTGCTTGGTGATGTGTGGCTGCAGCTGCTCATCCATGAAGCCCTCAGCGGACCCAGTGTTTGTGCTTGGTGATGTATGGCTGCAGCTGCTCATCCATGAAGCCCTCGGCGGACGTAGTGTTTTTGCTTGGCGATGTACAGATGCAGTTGCTAGGCCATGAAGCTCCCGGCAGGAGCGGTGTTTGTGCTTGGTGATGTATGGCTACAGTTGCTCAGCCATGAAGCTCTCGGCGGGTGCAGTGTTTGTGCTGATGTTACCAGAGGAGGTCTGAACTCTGCACTTATGGAGTCAGCAGAGCGGTGGTGACTTTTCTGCCCTCTGCTCCTCAGCATGCGGCCAACCCACTCTATAACATTACAGGGTCTCCATTTCATGGCTGAGTTGCTGCGGTTCCTTCCATTTCTCATTAATATCTCTCAGGTGATGGGGGGAGGATTTAGGAGGAAGAAATATCATGAACAGACTTGTTACTTTGGAGACTCCTATTACAGGATCGCACTGCTATCAGCAATCTCTGCACCACCGGCTGCTCTGTCACATGTTCATATTGGCAGACGGCATAATTGAGGTGGATTGAAAGGTTGTACACCATGTCTGAAGGGTGAATTTTATTCACCTAGGGGGCTGGAGGTGGTAGAGATTATACAGCTGGAGAAGTGGGTCTGAGGTTATATACTGGAGTGGGAGAGGATGTTCTACACTGGGGGGAGATAGGGCCAGATGATCTACAATGGGGTTGGGGCAATGGGGCCAGATGTTGTACACTGGGGGAAGGCAATGGGGCCAGATGTTGTACACTAAGGTGGGACAATGGGGCAGATGTTCTATACTAGGGGAGGGCAATAGGGCCACATGTTATACACTGGGGGAGGGCAATGGGGCCACATGTTGTACACGGGGGGAGGGAAATGGGGCCACATGTTCTACACTGGGGGAGGACAATGGGGCCAGATGTTGTACACTGGGGGGCAATGGAGCCACATGTTCCACTTGCGTGAGGGGGGGGAGGGCAATGGGGCCAGATGTTGTACACTAAGGTGGGGCAATGGGGCAGATGTTCTATACTGGAGGAAGGTAATGGAGCCACATGTTCTACACTGGGGGAGGGAAATGGGGCCACATGTTGTATACTGGGGGAGGGCAATGGGGCCACATGTTCTACTTGCAGGGGGGCAATGGAGCTGACTTTTCTACTTTGGGGGGGCAATGAGGCCAGATGTTCTACACTGGGGGGACAATAAGTCCAAACGTTTTCTCCAAATAGTGTATATGAGGCATCAGAATTGTGAATAGCTCAATCCAGAGACCAGGGTCAGCATGGGAGAAGTCTTGAAGTCCAAGATTTTGATAGGATAAGAAGATAGTTATAAGTCCTTGGAAGAACAGGGGGAATGAATGAGGGATGCAGGACAGTAGATAGATTTTGTGGGTTTACTTAGGTTTGCAGTGGGAGTTTAGCTTACTTTGATGAGGTGCGTGACTTGGACACTTATGGCCTCACAAGGCCGCTCTGCTTATTACATATCGTGTGAGTTCGATTACAGTTCTTTTTGACTCATGCTGGAATAATAAACCATGTATTAAAAGTCATTTTTTAACATTTCTACCTAAACTGCCTCTAGAGCATTAGATTCAGGGAATCCTCTGTTCCTGAGATCTAAACCTGACCCGTGTCCCATTATATTTGGGCATTTTGCAGTTGCCCATTATATCTGGCCCAGAGTATTCAGTGTTAATGCCCCAGAGAGGGTTAATATCCCAGACTGACTATGATGCATCTGGAAAGAGAGAATGGGCTTGACCTGAATAATAATATTCATCTAAATTCATGCGGGTCCTTTGTGTGTCTTGATTATGCCCCGGGCTGTTCACAATGACATAGATTAATATGAAGATTACACCTGAACTACCAGGCATCTGCTTTGCGCCCTTTTGACCAGGGCCTGCATGGCACACTGCACACATTGCTGTTTTTAAGGGCGACCATCTACGGCATTGATTTGTGTCTTTTTCCACTACCTTTCCCCCAAACCCTCACATCATTAATTTTGGCCCCCATCCCCCTTGTTCCTCTCTTCACAGGCCTTATCTGGGGCCACCTGCACGTGTGTCGGGGGAGATAGCTCAGTGACTTCTTCCTTGGGATTTAAGTACTGGGCAATAGCTTACACACAGCCCCATTCTCTAGATGACTGCTCGGACATGATGTAGGAAGCCTTATCTTAAGGCTGACACACATTGGACATTAATAGAAAAACATGTGTCCGTGGTGTGTGCAGAATGTCAATGAGGTTCTCTGCGCCTCCTGCGCTTTCTCTCCCATAGTAATGATCAGTCCAGTGCTGACTTCAGTGTGTATGTGACACCTGCGTTACTTCTGGCCTTCTATAATGCCACCCGCTTTATGTATTTATATATTCTGGGGGAATAAATTAGGTAGACTAGTTTTTGTTTATCTTTAATACTCAAGACTATAATAATTTAATACTAAATGATTAGAACTACTATATTACTGCCCCTGTGAACAATAATATAATTACCGGTACGATAATACTGCTCCTATGTACAAGAATATAACTACTATAATCCTACCGCTATGCATAAGAATATAACTACTATAATACTGCCCCCTTTGTACAAGAATATAACTACTATAATACTGCCCCTATGTACAAGATTATAACTACTATAATACTGCCCCCTATGTACAAGAATATAACTACTATAATACTGCTCCTATGTACAAGAATATAACTAGTATAATACTGCCCCTATGTACAAGAATATAACTACTATAATACTGCTCCTATGTACAAGAATATAACTACTATAATACTGTCCTCTATGTACAGGAATATAACTACTATAATACTGCCCCCTATGTACAACAATATAACTACTATAATGCTGCCCCTATATACAAGAATACAACTACTATAATACTGCTCATATGTACAAGAATATAACTACTATAATACTGCCCCTATATACAAGAATATAACTACTATAATACTGTCCTCTATGTACAGGAATATAACTACTATAATACTGCCCCTATATACAAGAATATAACTACTATAATACTGCTCCTATATACAAGAATATAACTACTATAATACTGCCCCTATGTACAAGTATATAACTGCTACCGGTATAATACTGCTCCTATGTACAAGAATATAACTACTATAATACTGCTCCTATGTACAAGTATATAACTACTACCGGTATAATACTGCTCCTATGTACAAGAATATAACTACCGTATATACTCGTGTATAAGCCGACCCGTGTATAAGCCGACCCCCCTACTTTTGCCCCCAAAACCTGGGAAAATCTATTGACTCGCGTATAAGCCGAGGGTGGACCCCAGCACAGGTATACAGCCCCAGCAGTGGTATACAGGCCCCAGCAGTATGATATACAGCAGGCCCCAGTGGTATATACAGCAGCCCCAGTGGTATTGCATCCCCTATATACAGCAGCCCCAGTGGTATTGCAGCCCCAGTGGTGTATACAGCAGCCCCTATATACAGCAGCCCCCAGTGGTATATACGGCAGCCCCAGTGGTATTGCAGCCCCTATATACAGCAGCCCCAGTGGTATTGCAGCCCCAGTGGTGTATACAGCAGCCCCTATATACAGCAGCCCCAGTGGTATTGCAGCCCCAGTGGTATTGCAGCCCCTATATACAGCAGCCCCAGTGGTATTGCAGCCCCAGTGGTATTGCAGCCCCTATATACAGCAGCCCCAGTGGTATTGCAGCCCCAGTAATGCAGGGCCCCCTATATACAGCAGCCCCAGTGGTATTGCAGCCCCAGTGGTATTGCAGCCCCTATATACAGCAGCCCCAGTGGTATTGCAGCCCCAGTAATGCAGGGCCCCTATATACAGCAGCCCCAGTGGTATTGCAGCCCCAGTGGTATTGCAGCCCCTATATACAGCAGCCCCAGTGGTATTGCAGCCCCAGTAATGCAGGGCCCCTATATACAGCAGCCCCAGTGGTATTGCAGCCCCAGTAATGCAGGGCCCCTATATACAGCAGCCCCAGTGGTAGTATACAGGCAGCCCCAGTAATGCAGGCCCCCCCCCCCCTCATGCTCCGGTCACCTGTAAAGCAAATTATACTTATCAGTGCCCGCTGCCGTCCGCGCCCGCATCTGCCGACATCCCGATCCTCCGTCTTCATGCATCTTCTTCCTGTTTCCTGTGCGCGTCGCCGGTAATGACGTCATTGCCTGCGACGCGCACAGAAGCAGGAAGAAGATGCATGAAGATGGAGGATCGCATGTCGGCAGCGGCGGGCGCGGACGGCAGCGGGCACTGATAAGTATAACTTGCTTTACAGGTGACCGGAGCATGAGGGGGGGGGCCCTGCATTACTGGGGATGCGGGGGCTGCTTTATACCGCTGTATACAGCAGCCCCCGCACTGACTCGCGTATAAGCTGAGGGGGGTACTTTTCAGCCCAATTTTTGGGCTGAAAAACTCGGCTTATACGCGAGTATATACGGTACTATAATACTGCCCCTATGTACAAGAATATAACTACTATAATACTACCCCCCTATGTACAAGAATATAACTGCTATAATACTGCCCCTATGCACAAGAATATAACTACTATAATACTGCTCCTATGTACAAGAATATAACTACTATAATACTGCCCCTATATACAAGAATATAACTACTATAATACTGCTCCTATGTACAAGAATATAACTACTATAATACTGCCCCTATATACAAGAATATAACTACTATAATACTGCCCCTATGTACAAGACTATAACTACTATAATACTGCCCCTATATACAAGACTATAACTACTATAATACTGCTCCTATGTACAAGAATATAACTACTATAATGCTGCCCCTATATACAAGAATACAACTACTATAATACTGCTCATATGTACAAGAATATAACTACTATAATACTGCTCCTATGTAGAAGACTATAACTACTATAATACTGCCCCTATATACAAGAATATAACTACTATAATACTGCCCCCTATGTACAAGAATATAACTACTATAATACTGCTCCTATGTACAAGAATATAACTAGTATAATACTGCCCCTATGTACAAGAATATAACTACTATAATACTGCTCCTATGTACAAGAATATAACTACTATAATACTGCTCCTATGTACAAGAACATAACTACTATAATACTGCCCCCTATGTACAAGAATATAACTACTATAAAACTGCCCCTATGTGCAAGAATATAACTACTATAATACTGCTCCTATGTACAAGAATATAACTATTATAACACTGCTCCTATGTACAAGGATATAACTACTATAATACTGCCCCTATATACAAGAATATAACTACTATAATACTGTCCTCTATGTACAGGAATATAACTACTATAATACTGCCCCTATATACAAGAATATAACTACTATAATACTGCTCCTATGTACAAGAATAGAACTACTATAATACTGCTCCTATGTACAAGAATATAACTACTATAATACTGCCCCTATGTACAAGAATATAACTACTATAATACTGCTCCTATGTACAAGAATATAACTACTATAATACTTTTCCTATGTACAAGAATATAACTGCTATAATACTGCTCCTATGTACAAGTATATAACTACTACCGGTATAATACTGCTCCTATGTACAAGAATATAACTACTATAATACTGCTCCTATGTACAAGTATATAACTACTACCGGTATAATACTGCTCCTATGTACAAGAATATAACTACTATAATACTGCTCCTATGTACAAGAATATAACTACTATAATACTGCCCCTATGTACAAGAATATAACTACTATAATACTGCTCCTATGTACAAGAATATAACTACTATAATACTGCCCCTATGTACGAGTATAACTACTATAATACTGCCCCTATGTACAAGAATATAACTACTATAATACTACCCCCCTATGTACAAGAATATAACTACTATAATACTGCTCCTATGTACAAGAATATAACTACTATATTACTGCCCCTATGTACAAGACTATAACTACTATAATACTGCCCCTATGCACAAGAATATAACTACTATAATACTGCTCCTATGTACAAGAATATAACTACTATAATACTGCCCCTATGTACAAGAATATAACTACTATAATACTGCCCCTATATACAAGAAAATAACTACTATAATACTGCTCCTATGTACAGGAATATAACTACTATAATACTGCCCCTATATACAAGAATATAACTACTATAATACTGCCACGTCCTGTAGTTGGTGTTTCTGTAACTTTGAACTTATGATCTCTCTCTTCCATCTATATCACTGGGAACATTCAATGCCTTTGTATCTCTCTTGAATCCTTCTCATTGTTTTTGCAGACAATAATTTCCTCTTTACTTTTTGCACCACTCTTGTGATTCAGCCGTATTTGGAAAATACAGTCAATCTTCTCGTTCAGTGATTCCCTAGCCAGTCCGGGTATTTGATGTGTTCGATCTGATTAGTTCAGTAGGAGAAGTGGAGATGGCACCTAATGTACGTAGTGAATCCATTCAGTTTGTGACTGGTTCGGAGAATGCAGAGATCAGTAAATTTGGTTCTGGATTTGGAAAAAACGTTTTATTTATGTTTTGTTATTTCCATTGTTCATATTTTATTGGTTTATTGCAAAGAGCAAAAAGTTTGTCATTTTCGATGGGGGTGAATAATTTTGATTGGAACTTTTACATTTTTAAAAATGTGTAGTGTTGAAATTTGTCGTATTTTTCATTTATTTTTTTATTATCAATAACTACGGTAATTAATTTGATGATTTCTACCTTGGAGAAGCCCGCCCGTATTCTGATGTTTTTCTTACATCCTCGGGTGTGGGAGTCAGCAGAGGAGGTGTTTGGTGTCCCTATCTCTCGCCTATTGCAATATGTCTATAAATATTATCTGTCTGTGAATTCGTCCTGATAGATCATCACTACGCCCCGACACCCGCTTTGTATACCTTCTAATTAAAAACTCTTGAGAGAGGTTTCCTGTCAGAGCAGAAGAGCGATGATGTATCTCCTCTAAGTGAAGTGGATGCAGTCAAGAGGGCTTTACAATGTATACATAATTAAATGGAAAAATAGAAAATACTTACAATAATAGGACAGGCACTTAATGTGAATGGTTTAATATTACACTGCACACAAGTGATTCCAGCGTACATGCTAACCTCATCTATTTATTAACCGTAGATTATAAAGCATCAATATCTTCAATGCTTCATACACAGTCACTCCCAATCGGACTTGTAATCAAAGACTCCATCTGAGGTTTAGACATCTCCACCGAACCTTTAAGAGGTTGCCAATTGACCTAAGCATGACGGTGTGCTTGATCAACTCTAGGTGTACCTGAGTTCTGTGATTTGCTCCAAGTGTACCCGAGTTATGTGCCTGATCCGACCCAGGCTGTACTCAAGTTCTGTGCCACATCTGACCATGGGCATACGTGAGATGGGTGCCTGATCCGACCATGGTCAAACCCTTTCTGTGCAAGATCTGATTCTCGGCGTTCATGTGTCTTGTGCCTGATCCTACTTTGGACATATATTAGTCCTGTGCCTGATCCTACCCTGGGTGTGGTCAGTGGATTCTACTCTCGATCCTGTGCCTGATCTGACCCTGGTTGTTCCTGAGTCCTGTGTGTAAGCCAACCCTGGGTGTACCTGAATTCTGTGTCTGATTGGCTCCAAGTGTACCCGAGTTATGTGTATATATATACGTATACCTAATATCTGCTCCTTATGTAACTATAAATGTGCCTGAGTTTTACGACAGATCAATCTTTGGGTATACAGTACATTAGAGCTTGTTCATATCCTGAGTACAACTGAACTCTGTGCCCAATCCAATGGCTGCTTTACACGTTCCGATATCGTTGTCTGACAACGATAAAAAGTCACGTGGTTCGGCTGTTGCCGCCGATATCGTTCGTGCATTGTGTGGTGTAAATGACCAATTCGATGCAAGAACGATGACAAAACGATATCAGGGAAGAATTGTGCAGGCTCTCCAACTGCCCGATATTGGATGGACGATCTGGCAGGATCGTGCTATGTGACAGCCCAACACTGACTTGGAGCACAACTTCCCCTATTCTCTCCCATGTTAAATGGTCGTTCCCTGGCTCGCTCGTACAAGGGGGCGTAGACATCGCAGTTGTGTTGCCTGCCAATATCTCTGTGTGACGACTCCTATGCAATCTTGTATTACTGCCAAAAAAGTGCGCGCTCCCGTGCCGTTGTATACAATATCGGGACGATGTTGGGACGTGTAAAGCAGCCATAAGCCTGGTGGAACCTGAACTGTATACCCGAACTTTGTGTACCTGAGCTCTGCTCACGATCTGATCCTGGCTTTACCCCAGCTCTGCTCCTAAATAAAACCCAGCTTGTACCTGAGCTCTTCTCCAGATCTGACTCTTTTTGTAAACAAGCTGTATTCCTTGTCTGACAATGGTTGTACATAAGCTCTGCTACTGGTCCGATACTAGTTGTACCTGTGTTTTGTACTTTGTCTGACCCTGGCTCTGCTCCTGCTCTGACCCTGTCTGTACTCCAGCTCTGTTCCTGCTCTGACCCTGGCTGTACTTCAGCTCTGCTCCTGCTCTGACCCTGGCTGTACCCCAGCTCTGCTCCTGCTCTGACCCTGGCTGTACCCCAGCTCTGTTCCTGCTCCGACCCTGACTGTACCCCAGCTCTGCTCCTGCTCTGACCCTGACTGTACCCCAACTCTGCTCCTGCTCTGACCCTGACTGTACCCCAGCTCTGCTCCTGCTCTGACCCTGGCTGTACCCCAGCTCTGCTCCTGCTCTGACCCTGGCTGTACCCCAGCTCTGCTCCTGCTTTGACCCTGACTGTACCCCAGCTCTGCTCCTGCTCTGACCCTGGCTGTGTACCCCAGCTCTACTCTTGCTTTGACCCTGACTGTACTCCAGCTCTGCTTCTGCTCTGACCCTGGCTGTACCCCAGCTCTGCTCCTGCTCTGACCCTGGCTGGTTACCCAAGCTCTGCTCCTGTTTTGACCCAGACTGTACCCCAGCTCTGCTCCTGCTCCGACCCTGACTGTACTCCAGCTCTGCTCCTGCTCTGACCCTGACTGTACTCCAGCTCTGCTCCTGCTCCGACCATGACTGTACCCCAGCTCTGCTTCCGCTCTGACCCTGGCTGTACCCCACCTCTGCTCCTGCTCTGACCCTGACTGTACCCCAGCTTTGCTCCTGCTCTGCTCCTGCTCTGACCCTGACTGTACCCCAGCTCTGCTCCTGCTCTGACCCTGACTGTACTCCAGCTCTGCTCCTGCTCCGACCATGACTGTACCCCAGCTCTGCTTCCGCTCTGACCCTGGCTGTACCCCACCTCTGCTCCTGCTCTGACCCTGACTGTACCCCAGCTTTGCTCCTGCTCTGCTCCTGCTCTGACCCTGACTGTACCCCAGCTCTGCTCCTGCTCTGACCCTGACTGTACCCCAGCTCTGCTCCTGCTCTGACCCTGACTGTACCCCAGCTTTGCTCCTGCTCTGCTCCTGCTCTGACCCTGACTGTACCCCAGCTCTGCTCCTGCTCTGACCCTGACTGTACCCCAGCTCTGCTCCTGCTCTGACCCTGACTGTACCCCAGCTCTGCTCCTGCTCTGACCCTGACTGTACCCCAGCTCTGCTCCTGCTCTGACCCTGACTGTACCCCAGCTCTGCTCCTGCTCTGACCCTGACTGTACCCCAGCTCTGCTCCTGCTCTGACCCTGACTGTACCCCAGCTCTGCTCCTGCTCTGACCCTGACTGTACCCCAGCTCTGCTCCTGCTCTGACCCTGACTGTACCCCAGCTCTGCTCCTGCTCTGACCCTGACTGTACCCCAGCTTTGCTCCTGCTCTGCTCCTGCTCTGACCCTGACTGTACCCCAGCTCTGCTCCTGCTCTGACCCTGACTGTACCCCAGCTCTGCTCCTGCTCTGACCCTGACTGTACTCCAGCTCTGCTTCTGCTCTGACCCTGGCTGTACTCCAGCTCTGTTCCTGCTCTGACCCTGACTGTACCCCAGCTCTGTTCCTGCTCTGACCCTGGCTGTACCCAGCTCTGCTCTGCTCTGACCCTGAATGTACCCCAGCTCTGCTCCTTCTCTGACCCTGACTGTACCCCAGCTCTGCTTCTGCTCTAACCCTGGCTGTGTACCCCAGCTCTGCTCCTGCTCTGACCCTGACTGTACTCCAGCTCTGCTTCTGCTTTGACCCTGACTGTACCCCAGCTCTGCTCCTGCTCCGGTTATGACTGTACTTCAGCTCTGCTCCTGCTCTGACCCTGGCTGTGTACCCCAGCTCTGTTCCTGCTTTGACCCAAACTGTACTCCAGCTCTGCTTCTGCTCTGACCCTGACTGTACCCCAGCTCTGCTCCGACCATGACTGTACCCCAGCTCTGCTCCTGCTCTGACCCTGGCTGTGTACCCCAGCTCTGCTCCTGCTCTGACCCTGGCTGTACCCCAGCTCTGCTTCTGCTCTGACCCTGATTGTACCCCAGCTCTGCTCCTGCTCAGACCCTGGCTGTACCCAAGCTCTGCTCCTGCTTTGACCCTGACTGTACCCCAGCTCTGCTCCTGCTCTGACCCTGGCTGTACCCCAGCTCTGCTCCTACTCTGACCCTGACTGTACTCCAGCTCTGCTCCTGCTCCGACCCTGACTGTACTCCAGCTCTGCTTCTGCTCTGACCCTGACTGTACCCCAGCTCTGCTCCGACCATGACTGTACCCCAGCTCTGCTCCTGCTCTGACCCTGGCTGTACCCCAGCTCTGCTTCTGCTCTGACCCTGATTGTACCCCAGCTCTGCTCCTGCTCAGACCCTGGCTGTACCCAAGCTCTGACCCTGACTGTACCCCAGCTGTGCTCCTGCTCTGACCCTGGCTGTACCCCAGCTCGGCTCCTGCTCTGACCCTGGCTCAACCCCAGCTCTGCTCCTGCTCTGACCCTGTCTGTACTCCAGCTCTGTTCCTGCTCTGACCCTGACTGTACCCCAGCTCTGCTCCTGCTCTGACCCTGGCTGTACCCCAGCTCTGCTCCTACTCTGACCCTGACTGTACTCCAGCTCTGCTTCTGCTCTGACCCTGACTGTACCCCAGCTCTGCTCCTGCTCCGACCATGACTGTACCCCAGCTCTGCTCCTGCTCTGACCCTGGCTGTGTACCCCAGCTCTGCTCCTGCTCTGACCCTGGCTGTACCCCAGCTCTGCTTCTGCTCTGACCCTGACTGTACCCCAGCTCTGCTTCTGCTTTGACCCTGACTGTACCCAAGCTCTGCTCCTGCTCTGACCCTGGCTGTACCCCAGCTCTGCTCCTGCTCTGACCCTGGCTGTACCCAGCTCTGCTCCTACTCTGACCCTGGCTGTGTGCCCCAGCTCTGCTCCTACTCTGACCCTGGCTGTGCCCCAGCTCTGCTCCTGCTCTGACCCTGGCTGTGTGCCCCAGCTTTGCTCCTGCTCTGACCCTGGCTGTGTGCCCCAGCTTTGCTCCTGCTCTGACCCTGGCTGTGTGCCCCAGCTTTGCTCCTGCTCTGACCCTGGCTGTGTGCCCCAGCTCTGCTCCTGCTCTGGCCCTGGCTGTACCCCAGCTCTGCTCCTGCTCTGACCCTGGCTGTACCCCAGCTCTGCTCCTGCTCTGACCCTGGCTGTACCCCAGCTCTGCTCATGCTCTGACCCTGACTGTACCCCAGCTCTGCTCCTGCTCTGACCCTGGCTGTACCCCAGCTCTGCTCCTACTCTGACCCTGGCTGTACCCCAGCTCTGCTCCTGCTCTGACCCTGACTGTACCCCAGCTCTGCTCCTGCTCTGACCCTGGCTGTACCCCAGCTCTGCTCCTACTCTGACCCTGACTGTACCCCAGCTCTGCTCCTGCTCTGACCCTTGCTGTGTACCCCAGCTCTGCTCCTGGCTGTACTGTACCCCAGCTCTGCTCCTGCTCTGACCCTGACTGTACCCCAGCTCTGCTCCTGCTCTGACCCTGGCTGTACCCCAGCTCTGCTCCTACTCTGACCCTGACTGTACCCCAGCTCTGCTCCTGCTCTGACCCTTGCTGTGTACCCCAGCTCTGCTCCTGGCTGTACTGTACCCCAGCTCTGCTCCTGCTCTGACCCTGACTGTACCCCAGCTCTGCTCCTGGCTGTACTGTACCCCAGTTCTGCTTCTGCTCCGACCTCCGTTGTCCCTGACCTTTGTGCCTGATCCTTCTCAGGATGTAGCTGGCCGTTCTCCTCACCTGCCTCAGTCAGCCTAAGCCGCTCTTTCTACAGTCATGGATGCACCTGAGCCCTGTGTCTGATACATGATGTAGCATATCTGAGCTGTGCCGCTACTGACCTGGTAGTAAAACTGCGTCTACAAATGGTTTTCTATTGGATTTCACACAGAATAGCTATTTAATCTCCTTGAAGCGTGATTATCATGTAGAGTCACACAATGTCACAATTTAATCTCATTGTGAAAACTATAATGATTTATCACTTTCACAGATTTCACTTGGCCATGATATTAATCCCACATTTATGAGATTTTAGTCCTTTTTCTTTTTACCTGAAATGCTCGTCTTTCCTGTGTGTGATTAATCATGTGGCATTAATCTTGCAGCGGTCACACACCGGTACATGCACCGCGTAGCTTCTGTCTCTCTGTTTTTTAACTTTTATTTTGTATTTAGAGATTAAAGGGCTTCTGTTTCCCTTAAAGCAGCACTCCAGGATTTGTTTTACAGCACTGGAGTGGCGCTTTAACTCCTTGTCTCCAGCCCCCCATATTATACTCACCCTCCAGCGTTTTCACATTGGTGCCATCTTGTGCCATAACTTCTGACTGCCCAGAAGTCCTGGTGCGTCTCTATGAAAGCCAGAAAAAGGCACTCATAGACTTGTATTGAGTTGTGACCTCCGACACACTCCACGAAACACTGGAGGTACCTCCAGGTTGCAAATCACAGAAGATCAACGGGAGGAACGCTGGAAAAAGATGAATATGGAGACAGATGAGTATAACATGGGAGCAGGGGACTTGCATTTAAAGCATTACTCCAGCACTGAGATAAAAAACACTGCAGTGGTGCTTTAAGAATATTTATCTACAGGCCAACAACATTAAATCGAAATGGTTGCCGCAGTTTTTACAACTATTTTCCATAGAAGTCCTTGCAGTTCTGACTTCAATATTGATCACATGCAATAAGGTAATTTGTGATTTATGTTGTGGTCACATTGTGTGACATGGTACTGGACAACAAGTCATTATTGAATTGTGGCTCACAAATATAGTTGTCACATACCATTTTTCCATTGTCCTGAGAAAATAGGCTATACACCTTACATTAATGATAATAATGTACTTTACATACAAGAATATATACTGACTACTATAATACTTCTCCTATGTACTAGAATGTAACTACTATAATACTGCTCCTATGTACAGTAATATAACTACTATAATACTGCCCCTATATACAAGAATATAACTACTATAATACTGCTCCTATGTACAAGAATATAACTACTATAATACTACTCCTATGTACAAGAATATAACTACTATAATACTGCCCCTATGTACAAGAATATAACTACTATAATACTGCCCATATGTACAAGAATATAACTACTATAATACTGCTCCTATGTACTAGAATGTAACTACTATAATACTGCTCCTATGTACAAGAATATAACTACTATAATACTGCTCCTATGTACAAGAATATAACTACTATAATACTGCCCCTATATACAAGAATATAACTACTATAATACTGCCCCTATTTACAAGAATATAACTACTATAATACTGCCCCTATGTACAAGAATATAACTACTATAATACTGCCCCTATGTACAAGAATATAACTACTATAATATTGCCTCTATGTACAAGAATATAACTACTATAATACTACCCCCTATGTACAGCAATATAACTACTATATAATATAATACTGCTCTAACATTTTTTTTTAAATTATTTAAAACCACGTCTTTAATTACAATATCTATCTTCCTATGTGCCTTTGCCATTCACTTTTACCGCCCCATCCGCCCTCCATCAACCCTCATCCACATAAGCCCCTCTCTCCTTCCCTCTACTTAATTTAGCTCCCATATTCTCTTCAACGTACTGAAGAATCTCAGACCACCATATTCCAGGGAGTTGCATCTTAAACAATGTCACAATTACAAAAACTATTTGCTGTTTCCCTTTTTACTGCTGCTCCTGTCAGGTGATATCTCTCCAAATCCTGATCCACCCTCCACCAACTTCAACCCCACCCCCACCACACATAGAAACCATACTAACCTTATCAATATTACCTGCACACCTTCATCTTTCTTTTAATTGCACTCTCTGGAATCCACTGTCTGTATGCAACAAGCTTCCCTTCATTCACAATTACTTCCTTACTAACTCTCTTAACCTCCTGGCCCTCACTGAAACCTGGATCCAGGACTCAGACACGGTTTCCCTTGCTGCTATTTCTCACGGCGGCCTACATTTCTCCCATTCTCTAAGACCTGGGAACAGACATAGTGGTGGAATTGCCTCAATCCTGTCCCCACAATGTACTTTCCAGGTCATCCCCCCCCCCTCAGCTCTATCACTCTCATTCCCTTATTTTTAGGTCCACATCATTAGGCTCTTCCACCCCCTCCCCCCTCAGAGTAGCAGTGGTATACCACCCCCAGGGTCACCCGCCCAGTTCCTCGACCATTTCTCCGCATGGCTGCCGCGCTTCATGTCCTCAGAATTGCCAACACTTATTCTGGGAGACTTTAACATCCCCATAAAGAGCCCCCATCTCCCCATCTGCAGCCCAGCTCCTATCTCTAACCATTTCTCTTGGCCTCCCACAGCTCTCAACCTCTGAGACGCACAAGGTTGGTAACACCCTTGACCTGATCTTTGTCTGGCTCTGTTCAACCTCCTCCTTAGATAACTCGCCTCTTTCTCTCTGATGACAACATTCTCTCCATCACGCTCACAAATCCTCGACCACCCTAGCACACTCCGACCTATTACACATTCAGAAGTCTACAGGCCATTAACCCTCATACATTCACAGACTCTCTCATCTCATTACTGTCCCCAGTCTACTCCTTTCTCTGTCCGTATTTGGCAGGAAATCACTACAATGACTCTCTCAGAAGCACCCTTGATCAAATAGCACCCCTCACCCTCACAACCTCCAAACACAGAGTTAAACAGCTCGGGCTCACATCACAAACTTGGTTTCTCCAGTGATCCTCTAGGAGTGCTGAACATCTATGGAGGAAAACCTGCACACCAGAAAACTTAATTCACTATAAATTTATGCTGAGAACTTACAACTCTGCCCTTCACCTCGTCAAACAAACCTACTTCACCACCTTTGTCTCCTCAGTATCTAACAACTCAAAGAAAGTCTTTGACCCCTTTCACTCTCTCCTCAGTCCTAAAGTGCAGACCCCTATCACTGACCTGTGCTGATGATCTGGCCTCTTACTTCACTAAGAAAATAGAAAACATCAGTTAGGAAATCGACTCCCAACCTCAAATCGAAGTTACCCCTACCTCTCCCCACATTTCCTATGGCTCACTCTCCACTTTCAACCCAGTCACAGAAGAAGTCGTCTCCAGGTTCCTCTCTTCCTCTCATCCCACCACATGCACCGCTGACCCCATCGCCTCACACCTGTCTCTCTCTCCAGTGGTCAACACTCGCCTAAACAAAATCTTCAATCTCTCCCTCTCTTCTGGAATTTTCCTCTCCTCCTTCAAACACTCTATCATTACTCCATTATTAAAGAAAATGTCTCTCGACCCATCCTGCACAAACACCTACACCAGATTAGTGCAACCAACATATTTAAAACACATCTAAAAGGACCCAGAAAGTGGGCCCTTAGTGTCTATGTCTAAGACCACGGACAAACCGTAATAAGACTTCACCAAAAACAGACAAGAAACAGTCAGACGTCCAATGTTGCAATTAAAACCTCATTTTGTTAGGATCAAGTATCTAAAAGAGAGCTTAACGTGCAAATGCAGTAAAAGTAGCACCATATTGATCATGTGGATAATCAACAAACAATAAGTGAGAAAAAATTACCTAGCATGGTATTGGATGTGTATTATTAACCACAATACAGGGCCTCATGGGACGGTTAGCAATTCAAAACCTTATCTATGATGGCGGTAAGTGTATTAGTAACCCTAACTCCTACAAAGGGTTGATGTACACAGACCTATAAGAGACTGAGACCTAAATTAGTCTCAGTGAACAGTGGGACAATGCCATCTGTTGAGTGTCATACACAGTTGCTGTAATATAGCAATGTGACCACTCCTATGGGTTTCATGGGTGAAGTTGCTAGTGGGTATCAGATGATGTAAGCCAGATACACAAATGTAATTTAACCAATCCAACAATTTTATTGGCTAAAACTTAACCCACAAATTGTCCAACCACTATATAATGGTATCACAGTGTAGGTATAAGTAAGTAGTTACATACCACTAGGCTGTGCAAAGCACACGAGATAATGATGGCGCAGATCAACTTGGTGTCCTACCCCGACGGCATTTCGAGGCGTTCTTTGTCATTATTATAGAAAACACTATTCAGTGTGCTCCCTGAGGAAGGATGGGTTTGGCTCCAAAACGCGTCAGAAGAAATAAAAAGCCACTTGCTATCAATAACTGTCTGGACGTCTCCTTCGTTGGCAGCGCGGGTCCGGTGAACACAGTCCTGTATATTTCTCTTTGATCACGATCTCTTGTTTCTATGCCTTTTCTGAATCCTGCTTGTTCCTCTGGCAGCTCTTTGTCACAGTAAGGCTGTAGCCACCTTTGTAGGATCTTCAGCAGTAATTAGCTGGTATGAGGTATAAGCGCAATGGTCCAATAGTTTCCACAGTCAGCGGCATCTCCCCTCTTTGGAATAGGAATAAACATCGATCTTCTCAAGTCCTCGGGCCTTTTAACAGTAGTCTTTATCTATTGACACAGGCATTTGATGACTGATGTTTACTGCTGGTACAAAATACCTTGTTAGCTCTCTTGGAATATTTTGAATATTGTCACATCCAGGTGTTTTTTTTTTTTCATACAGAAGTTTTATTACAGCAAAGAAGTCTTCTTTCAAGATGTTCTGTTCACTATCTTTTCCAGTCTCAGTTCTTCTTGTATCACTGACTTTTTCTTATAGAGATGCTCAATGTATTCTTCCCAACTTTCCTTGATCTGTTCTGGCTCAGTTACTTTGTTCCCATTGCCATCTTTCAGCATTCCCACTCTTGGTTGAAACTTTCGTCGTTCTCTTTGATATTTTGGTATGCTTTCTTGGTCTTGCCCTTCAGATGTTCATTTTCTATCTCTGTAAATATCTTTTACTGATAAAGTTCTTTCTCTGCTTCAATGGCTCTTTTTAGTCTTTTACTGATAGTGTCTGCCTCCTGCTTGTTACCTTTTTCTTTTGCCATTCTTCTTACTTCGATGATCTTTAGGGTCTCTTCTGTTAACCATGGCTGCGGGGGTCTCTTTTACCTTTTGGTTATTGTCTTTCTGGCTTTCTTCTAGTAAAAATAGTCATTATATGTGCCCATAATTTCTTAGTCTTTCTTTCATCCACGTCCAGTGATATAAACTGGTGGTCTAATCCATTTGTACTGCTTAAGTCTAATTTTTGCAGAAAGGATTGACAACCTCCAATCTGATTTTTATAGGCCTCATTCGGTGAGGTCCATGTGTAAAGTCTCTGTTTGTAAGTTTAGAAGAAGGAGTTCATGATGGACTGTTTATTTGTCATACATAAACCAATGAATCTTCTTCACTTGCTTCGTTTCATTCACCAAGTCCAAGGTTTCAACAGTAGTCCTATGTTTGCCATGACCCACATTGGCATTCAAGTGTCCCATTATAATGACTAAGTCTTGTTTTGGCATCCTTTTGATTTCTTATTGAACATGACTGTAGAATAGTTTGACGTCCTCCTCCTCGGTATGTGTTGTTGGTGAGTAGACTTGTATCATTGTGCTATGGATTGGCGCGCCTTGTAGTTGTGTCGTGATGACTCGATCACTGAATGCATTGTCCTTCAGGACCGCGGCAGCCAATTTTCTCTTGTGAATAAAAGCGACACCATTTCTTCTTCGGTTGTCATTTCTAGAATAGTAGACTCAATGTCTGTTTGAATGGAAATCTCTGTATTGAGTCCATCTTCGTTTGCTCCTTCCAAGTAAGTTGAGTCCTGTACTGTCTATTTCATGTTTGTAGATGTTGAGTTTGCCTTGGTTCTTGGTTTGTACATTCCAAGTTTTGAACTTTTATATCTCTGCAGCTTTTCATCTTTCCTTTCGAACAAGTGATATCAGCACCTAGACGTCCTTGCGGCTTTGATCCTGGTGCGTCATGAGACTTGATCGTACCCAGGTCGACCATTGGCTCTATCCCAGTAGCTTGTTGAGTGACTTCCGCCGTAGGCTGCTTTCACGCAGCGTTTTTTGTGCATCCATCGGGATCCTTGATTTTGAAGGACTCAAAGGATAGTTACGGATGCTTCAAGTCGGATGCCATCAGTCCGATTTAATATTCGATCCGTCAAATTGATCCGATAAAAAAATCGGACCGATGGCATCTGATTGCATCCGATTTGAAGAATTTTTTGCACCGCTGGCCCTGTAGGCACCGCTGGCCCCCCCGTACGCACACCGCTGGCCCCCCCGTACGACACCGTCCCCCCTACCACACGCTGGCCCCCCCGTACGCACACCGCTGGCCCCCCCGTACGCACACCGCTGGCCCCCCGTACGCACACCGCTGGCCCCCCCGTACGCACACCGCTGGCCCCCCCGTACGCACACCGCTGGCCCCCCCGTACGCACCCCCCCCGCCCAGCAGGCCCCCCGTACGCACACTGCTGGCCCCCCCGTACGCACACCGCTGGCCCCCCCGTACGCACACCGCTGGCCCCCCCGTACGCACACTGCTGGCCCCCCCGTACGCACACCGCTGGCCCCCCCGTACGCACACCGCAGGCCCCCCCGTACGCACACCGCTGGCCCCCCCGTACGCACACCGCAGGCCCCCCGTACGCACCGCTGGCCCCCCCGTACGCACCGCTGGCCCCCGTACCAATACCTGGCCCCACAGGCACGATCCCTGCACACTACACACCCCACAGTCCTCCATACAGCCCTGCACCACCCATACACACAGCACTCACTGTGATCCTGGCTCTGTCACAGCAGCAGCATCCAACTGCACCCAGACCTTCAAGATGGCGCTTGCAGAGACTGTGGGAGATGTTTGGGAGGTCTTGGTCGGAATCGCGCATGCCCAGTAACCAAAATCGGATCCGATTTTTCCGGTCCATGTTATTTGTCACGGATCACATCGGATCCGATCCTGTCCGATGCACCCAAAATCGCAGCAGTCTGCGATTCTGGGCGCCGGAAAAAAATCGGACAGAGTCGGATCCGACAAAAATTGGATGCCATTAAGGGCAAATGCAATCCGATCCGTGCCCATAGGATAACATGGGGGCAAAATCGGTTTTGTGGCTGTCTGTTTTACAATGGACAGCCACAGATCCAAGAATATTGCTGTGTGAAAGCAGCCTTAGGGGTGCATCTTCCAGCACGATATCAAATGATTTATTTGTACTCTCCATCATGTTCTCTTGTCAACATACGGAAGTAGATTGCCAGGCCTTTCTTCTGTGCAGTAATGTGGCTCCCGCACTGAATCAGAGTTGTATGTGGTCAATACAAACTGCCTCATCGCTCAACATCCCTCTGGCAGCACTGGACGGTAGGCTTAGGGTAAGTTCACACATACAGTTTTAACCTCGGTTTAGCAGTGGAAACCGCAGGGCGGTTTCCATGAGGTTTATGCAAATTTATGTTAATCCAAAAGCGGCTTTTGGGTTAACATATAAACCTATGGAAACCGACCCCCGGTGTGCACACACCGGCGGTTTCCACATGCTCATCTGTTGCTAACCCGCTGGGTTCCCAGCCGGTTAGCAAAGAATGATCATGTTCTATAAACGGCCGGTTCTGCAGCGGCTGCAAGCAGAATCATGTGCTGCTTCCAGCCGCTGCAGAACCGACGCCACTAACCCGCTGTGCACCCGCCGCACACCCGCCCGTCTCCCGCCGCACATACCGACAGGAAGCCGGTGGACGGCTGCGAGCTTCCTGTCGGGTCCGCCCAGCCGCCGCCGACACTAAGCCGACGTATGTGTGAACTTACCCTTAATTTGGTATCTCAGTTGAAACCTTTCCGCCTGGTGTATCTTTGATGGCAAAATTCGCTTCCAATGGCATGACTTCCAACATCACTCATCCACACATCCACACACAACAAATACATGATACAGATATCCAACACACAATGTGGACTTCAAACACATAATACAGACATTGAAAAACACAATCCATACATCAAATACACCATACAGTCATCAAATACACAACGCAGTCAACAAAAGCAGAATACAGACATCAAATGCACAATAATTCAATAAAAACACAAAACAAATACACAATACAGACAAAGATTACACAGTACAGACATCACATACACAACACAGACAAAGATTACACAGTACAGACATCACATGCACAATACAGACATTAAGGGAACTTGTCAGTTCCTCCGTGCCCCCAAAACCAACAGTAGTTCTGTGCCTATACCTATAATCCCGGCTAATAGTCCCTTCCTATAGTAGCATACAAAAACAGATCTTTAAAAACAGTATTCCTAAAGACAGTTTATGAGATGCTGATTAGGGCTTTTACTAGTCGAAGGGGCATTAGTTCTCCAACTGGTTGGCCCACATAGCATGTCGTCACGTCCCTGTGGGCATAACGTGATTTACAACCAGGGCTGTGGAGTTGGTAAGCCAAATCACCGACTCCAACTCCTCAATTTCCTGACTCCGACTTTAAGTCCAACTCTGACTCCACGACTCCGACTCCCTCATACACGGTTCAGGTTTAATTGATAAATTCATTGTAGTAAAATGGTAACATCAGGCTTTTAATCATTAGTATTATACTATAATCAAGCTATTTAGATAGAACATCTAATAAAACTCAGTGTATGTATGTTTGTGGCATAGCTCCGCGCACTCCACATAGTCATGGTACCCGTAGCCATGTCCACTCATAGCCCCACCTACTCCACATAGCTCCACCCTTGGGACTTTGTGGAGAGGTGGAGCCATGAAGGGCGGGGCTATACATAGAGGGCAGAGCTACTGGGGGGGTGGAGCTATGTTTAGGGGCTGAGCTATGAAGGGGTGGGGCTACTGGGAGGGGCAATGATACACATACACATATGGGCGATATTACTACATGTGGGCATTATGGCCGGGCAACCCAGGCTCTACAGCTAGTAATTCATAATAATAATATTGAGCACATTCTGCATTGACTTACTGCACCCAATTTATTACATTTTCTACCGACTCCACCATAGTTGACTCCAACTCCCCAACCCTGTTTACAGCACCCAGTGCCATGTGGCTTTGTACCTCTCTGCATTGAGTTTTTCTGGTGCCAGGTGTATGCATCCCAGCTTCAAAGAGGCTCACTGCACCTGATCAAAATAATGCCAAAAAAATGTCATAAAAAAGTATAATGTCATCCATCTGATGGTTCAGGGTTCAGCAGCAGATAGGCTGGTGTCACATTTGCGTTTGTGTCTGCATGCGGATGGCATGCAGACGCAAACGCAGTGCGAACGCAGCCATACTGATGTGAATGCATGCGTACACATTAGTATGGTGCCCTGCCAGCCAATCAGCTGTCTCGGCGGCGGCTGGGAGGCGGAGATCAGGGGAGGAGATCTCCTCCACCCGGCCACTGCTGATCTCCTCTCCTGGCTGCTGCTGATCTCCTGATGGTGTCGGCGGGGAGAAATAGCTGATCTGACAGCTGTTTAAATCTCCCGCACCTACACCGAAGAGGAGATGTCGGCACATGAGATATAAACAGATGTCAGATCAGCTGTTTCTCCCCGCCGACACCGCCGGGAGATTAGCGTTGGCCAGGAGAGGAGATCAGCGGCTGCTCCAGCTGATCTCTCGGTGGCCGCCAGCTGATGTCCCAGGAGGGTGGCCACCGGGAGGGATTTTTAAGAGATCCGCAGCGTTCTCCTGCGCTGTCATGCGTAGGACACTGTGGACTCATTGACTTTCATGCATTGTTTGTGCGCTTGCGGGAGCTTGCAGATAAAACAAGTGCCCGCGTACGCACAAAAAATGCAACATGTTGCATTCAGAGGGCACATAAATTATGTGCATCCGAACGCAACTGCAACCGAAAACGCAGGTATGTGCGCTCCCATGTTAAACATAGGAACGCAGTGCGCATGCGTTTGGCTGTGTCCGGTACGCTGCATTTCCATGCGCTAGTGTGAAACCACCCATACCAATACAAAAAGCACAGCAAAATCATGGTGTCATCACTATAAACATATCCAGTACTGCTTCCATACACTCCAGGTGAGGTGGATCCTCTAAGCCCCAGGACTCAGTACTCTTGGTGAGCACTATATGCTTCTTTTTATACCAGACCATTATTTTTCCTGAGCAATGGCCCTGGCGGGACAAAGATTTCCCTGTATCCGATGGGACACCAGGGATTCGTTTTGAGCCCTAGTCCATGTTTCCAGGAGAATCTGAATGTCTATACATTTCAGTCTTTGTATAAAGTCGTGGTCATTTGCTTTTTATCCAAAGGCCGAGATGTTCAAGGCTTGGATGTTCCAGCTGCTGATTGTAATCAGAGTTGGATTCAGGGAAATTGAAGAGCCGTAGTCGGATGTTTGGCTTACTGACTTGACAACCTGATCTCAACGCTCCATGTCTATGTATGAGTCCGGTGGTCTCCTCCATGGTACTCTCTTCCTCTGATGACCCTAGTTTGGATGAAGGGCTTTTATTTCCAGTTTCAAATGATAAATTTGGGGTTTCCTGCCTCTTCATTGTCGGGGGTCTTTCTGTTGGTGCTGGATGCGGCCGGGGGTCTCTGTGTAGTATGATGTCCTTTAGCTCTTTGGCCCCTTGCTTGTTGAGGCGCTTGTTGTCCTGGTTTATAGAGGAGTGTTGTGCCAGGGTCATGTCTGGCACAGTCTTGATTCTTGCGGTCAGGTCCATGTTGATGTGTCCGGATCTGATTGATCTGATTGGATAGATCTGTTCTTGGGAGCTGAGAGGACAGATTAATTTTGCTGTTTGCAAATTTTTGTTGTGCAGTCCTTGCTGGTTGGGTCAGTTGTCCTGCAATCAGCTGGTGCTGGTCTTGCAGATTATTTGTACCTGTGTGTATAATAATATGATTTGGGTTGATAAAATGTGGATGTGGATTATTGATGACTGCCGTCACCTGTTCAGTAGTTAACGACCTATTATCTATTTATCTAAACCAGGGGTGGGGAACCTTTTTCTGCCAAGGGCCATTTGGATATCTCTACTGTCCTTCAGGGGCCGCACAAAATTATCAACTTGAAAATTACCCTGCTGTATTTGGTTGAACAATCAACTCCGACCTACTGTGATGGCTGGAGCTGCTTTTTGGAGAGGCTGTGATGTTAAATGTTATTGATCATGTTGCTTCTCAACTGCTTTTCCAAATTGTTAGGGCCATAGATATCAAAGGAGAGGCTGTGGGCATATATGTCACTGGCGAGGCTGAAGATGGGGCTACAGATCACTGGGGAGCTGTATTTAAAGGGCAGGAAGTCAGCAAAATGTGGCTTCCTGCCCGTGCACTGCGGTCCCCAGGAATCTGCTCGAGGCCGCATGTGGTCCTAGGGCCTGAAGTTCCCCACCCCTGATCTAAACTTACGACTGATTGGGATAACTACCGGAAAGCTACACCTCTAAGTCGGAAGGCACTCAACAAGCTCCAGCCAGTGACAACAGCCGATGGTCAATATGAGTATGATGAAGTCTCATGACGCGCCAGGATCAAAGCCGTAAGGACATCTTTGTGCTGATATTGCTTAGTCCTTTAGAATATAACTACTATAATACTGCCCTATGTACAAGAATATAACTACTATAATTACTGCCCTATGTACAGGAATATAACTACTATAATACTGCTCCTATGTACAGGTATATAACTACTATAATACTGCTCCTATGTACAAGAATATAACTGCTATAATACTGCCCCTATGTACAAGAATATAACTACTATAATACTGCCCCTATGTACAAGAATATAACTACTATAATATTGCCCTATATACAAGAATATAACTACTATAATACTGCTCCTATGTACAGGAATATAACTACTATAATACTGCTCCTATGTACAGGATTATAACTACTATAATACTGCCCTATGTACAAGAATATAACTGCTATAATACTGCTCCTATGTAGAATAATATAACTACTATAATACTGCCCTATTACAGATTATAACTACAATAATACTGTGTTATGTACAAGAATATAACTACTATAATACGGCCCTATGTCAAGAATATAACTACTATAATACTGCTCCTATTGTACAAGAATATAACTACTATAATACTGCCCTATTACAAGAATATAACTACTATAATACTGCCCCTTGTACAAGAATATAACTACTATAATACTGCTCCTATGTACAAGAATATAACTACTATAATACTGGTCCTATATCACAGAATATAATATATAATACTGCTCCTATGTACAAGAATATAACTACTATAATACTGTCCTTTAACAGAATATAACTACTATAATACTGCCCTATGTACAAGAATATAACTATTATAATACTGGTCCCTATATACAAGAATATATATATAATACTGCCCTATGTACAAGAATATAACTACTATAATACTGTTCCTTTGACATGAATATAACTACTATAATACTGCCCATATGTACAAGAATATAACTACTATAATAATGCCCCTATGTACAAGAATATAATACTATAATATGCCTTTACAAGATATAATCTATAATAGCCATTTGTACAAGAATTATCTACTAATAATACTGCCTATGTAAGTATAATTACATAATTACTGCCCTATGTACAAAATTAACTACTTATCTGGTCGTATGAACAGAGTTAATACTATAATATGCCACCGACAAGAATAAACTACTATATACTGCCACCTATGTACAAGAATATTACTACTATAATATGTCCTATGTACAGATATAACTATTACTGGCCTATGTACAGAATATACAATCTATAATACTGCCCTTGTAAAGATATAATACTATAATCTGGTCCTATTGTACAAGGAATAGCTACTATAATACTGCCCATACAATGATATAACGTATAATATGCCCTCTTGTACAAGGGATTAACTACTATAATACTGCCCCTATGTACAAGAATATAACTACTATAATACTGCTCCTATGTACAAGAATATAACTACTATAATACTGCTCCTATGTACAAGAATATAACTACTATAATACTGCCCCTATGTACAAGAATATAACTACTATAATACTGCTCCTATGTACAAGAATATAACTACTATAGTAATGTGCTCTTATACACAGTGATATGGAGAGTTTTAGAGATTTTAAGATTATTTAAAATTTGCAGAACTTTTCATAGATAATATTGGATGGATAATTCAGAATTACTGGTGTCCATTTGGAAAATCTGACATTTCCGTGTCGTATGAACAGAGTCGTAGATAGACAAAGTGGCCACCACAGCCCCAATAACACCACTATCACCCAACTTATTTATTACACATAGTAATTGCCATGGAACTGATTTATGGTTACAATCTACAAGCCATAATGTCCTCTTTATATCAAAGGGTTAATGTCGTCTTTGTATCAAGGGGTTAATGCCTCTTTGTATCAAGGGGTTAATGCCCTCTTTGTATCAAGGGTTAAGGCCCTCTTTGTATCAAGGTTAATGTCCGGGAAGGCGGACCAGTGTGGACATGAATGTTTAATCTGTTTCTTCTTCTTTGGATATAGGAATCTAAACATTTCTTCTAATTGTTTCTCGGAATCTAGAGCTATTCTCCAGAAATGGGTTCCACCGCTCTGAATTATTTATCTGGACTTTCCTCATAACATGTGAATATTAAATCAGATCCCACACATCTTATCATAATTTGAAATGGCTCTTATCATCCCCCCCAAGTGCCGTCTTTATTCCCAGCGTCAGACTCGGTCCCACCGTCCATATGTCTCTTGTTACATTGTATAAGTCAACTCAGTGATTCTCATAAATTGTATCAGAATTCCCGGGTGTCGCACTTGATAAATGACCACCACAGCGTTGTTCTGGCAATGCATTTAATCTAAACTACAACCCCCACCTTCCTCCACCCTAAACAATAAAGTGTGGCCTTTCATTTTTGCATCTTGTTCATCAGCCCCCATTCTCTTAAAGAGGCATGCTCTTTGGGGGGGGGACGGAACGGTGTCTCCTAGCAACATAGTAACTCACAGACAGAATGGCTATGGCGGCGTTCTGCCCCCCCTCTTCCCTCATGGTTTGGGCTCGGTTCCAATAGATGAGATATCACAATGTGCTGTATGATCAAAGCACACAAATCACTTCTCCCCTATGAATAGCAATAACCATTTTGTGTTGACTCAGTGTTTCCACCAAGTCGGAAGTGCTTGACCTCTGACCTTGCCCGTTTCCTGGAGCATCAGGGCAATTTATTAGCCATATGAAAGGTGCAATATTGCGGCTAAGGGTCGATATCGATCGGCCGGTCATCTACAGCTATTTCTGTGACTAATAGATGACGGATGATATATTGTCATTTCTAATGTCATATCACAAGTGATGAACTTTATTTTGATTTTTGCAAACTTTCTATGCATCCTTTTATCCTTTTCAGTAAGTATCTCTTGCCGATTGGATACAATGTTGCATATGAGCAAGGAGGTCACAGTCCTTATATACTGCTCCGTCCTGTATTCTGGCCAAGGGGGAACAACCAAAACTATTCAGTGTCTTTGAATAGCAACTTGGCCAGATATCTAGTTGTGGAGTTTATTGGTGCGATTTATTCTTTCTTTGGCTCAAAACTCGCAGAGTGTCATGGCGTCCTCTGGCGCTGTTCACACTACAGACTCTGACACTCCACACTGTGGTTTCTCTGATGATTCAGAGTTGCACAGGCAGGTTCAGGTGTCGACAAGCTGTGTTCTCAGAAGTGATCGGGCTAGCAGGAGTTAATCTCCGAATGACTTCTGATTACCTGTAGGATCACATGTTCTGGGAAACCTATCACAGTTGCTCCCTGCCTTTTTGAGATGGTGGAATCTGTCTTCTCATGCCAACTATAGCTTTAACCGGTCCATGTGCTGTGGTGATCCAGTTGCTTTTGATCTATTGAATTGCTGTTTAGTGTACTATGAAAATCCTCTTGTCTTCTGGTTATTTCCTCCCTGCTCTTTATTTCCTCCTATGCACGTATTGTCTTATACCTCTTTGCGTGTTGCTGTGAGTATCTTTGGTTTCCCCGATCTGCTTGTGTGGGGTTTTAGCACTCCTGTCCTTGTATCCCAGCGTGGAGGAGAAGGGGTATTAGACTAGGGCTTGCCAGGAGAAGGGCAAGGGTGGTGGCTCAGACATCCTCGCCATCGGAGGTACCTCTGGGATAAGGTACAGATAGGGCTCCCCTGGGTTGTTAAGAGGGGGTATTAGACTATGGCTTGCCAGGAGCAGGGCAAGGGTGGCAGCTCTGACATCTTAACCATCAGAGGTAACTCTGGGAAAAGGGACAAATAGGGTTCCCCTGGGTTGGTAAGAGGACTTGGCAGGAGCAGGGCAAGGGTGGCAGCTCTGACATCTTAACCATCAGAGGTAACTCTGGGATAAGGGACAGATAGGGTTCCCCTGGGTTGGTAAGAGGGCTTGCCAGGAGCAAGGCAAGGGTGACAGCTCTGACATCTTAACCATCAGAGGTAACTCTGGAGTAAGGGACAGCTAGGGCCCCCCTGGGTTGATAAGAGGAGGTATTGAACCTGGGCTGGCCAGGAGCAGGGCAATGGTGGCAGCTCAGACATTCTCACCATCAGGGGTAACTCTGGGATAATGAACAGCTAGGACCCCCCTAGCCTGAGGGTCAGTGTAGGAGACCCGATCCCCATGTTAGTCCTTATTACCACATGACATCCTCTGCCCAAAAGATTGGCTTCAGTCTGTACTCCACTCTGAAGAGCAGTAAGCACATATATGTTACATGTAGTCCAACCAAAAGTGATCCTTTATCAGGTCAAAGTGCTTGTGACACGTTCTTTTTGTTGATTTGTGGTCTGTATTCCGCACGTAAACCTTGCAACTATTTAACCCTTGTCTGATTCCATGGAGTCAATTAGACCCCATGCAAATTGCATATGCATTTCATGGTCGCAGACAAAGGGTAAAGAGCAGTGTATTAGGTGGTCTGGTATTTGGAAACCCATTCATTTGTAGTAACAAAATTTCCCAGCTGTAATTAGGGCATGTTTTTATTGTTATCAGCCACATCTTGTTTATTCTGATGTGCTACAAA
This sequence comes from Allobates femoralis, assembly GCA_033576535.1. Taxonomy (NCBI): domain Eukaryota; kingdom Metazoa; phylum Chordata; class Amphibia; order Anura; family Aromobatidae; genus Allobates; species Allobates femoralis. The sequence continues at coordinate 85,566,227 of JARQOC010000007.1, forward strand.
GGGTAAAATCTACAAATCTAAACCTTCCCTGTAGATTCTTGGCCAAATCCACAGAGGAAGAATAAGCGATGTTTCCTTACCCTTTGAGGGATGTAAGGAAAAAAAAACCACTTTCCAACTCAAGTGACCTTTAAATACTAGTTTTGGAAACGTGACATTTGACAGGTAGCTGACACATTCCGATGCTCCAGCGCACTTCTGCCATTTCACCACTAGATGGCAGCCAAAGGACGTGGCTGAAATGTGATGATTTCTGCTTTAATTTTGAGGAGTAATAACTGGGAGAGACCTAGAAATGTTGACTCTGCTTCTGCTATTTACACGCCTGACTTCAAAGGCTTCAAACAGCTGCTTTGTTCCATGAGGCACTTAACCATTTGGCTGTTAGTGAGGTCCTCGGAGTATATATATGCGCAGGTATTCTGATTTTTATTTATTTTTTTTAATTTTCTGTGCATTGTCGCACGAGTTCAGGTAGTTCTGCATCATGGAGCAAGCCTCCGCTTACAAGCTGGCTCACCTATGCTGCTCAGGGTCTCCATTTACCCCTTAAAGTGCACTCAGCCATTTCATCCCTTTAAGCTGCAGTTTTGAACTCCATATCAGAGGTCATTGATAGTATATAATAATACACTTTACTGATATAGCGCCAGCATACTCCGTAACACTTTACAATTAAGCGGGGGCAATGTTACAGACAGTAACGACAATACAAAATATTACATGGTTCACCAGTTACAGGAGGGGGTGAGGGCGCTACCTGCAAGCTTATGATCTATAAGGACGTAGGGGGACACGGTAGGTAGGACACACTTGTAGGGTCATGATATATAGGGGTTTTCCATGTGAGAGGCTGCATGCTCTAAATGCACTTATGTGCTATTAGTTGTATGGAGAATGTGGAGACAGATGAATCATAAGGAGCAGGTTGTGTTTAACATTTAGAAAGCTGGGTCAGGGAAGAGGGGGAAAGTTATGTTAGGGGTTGAGGTGATCTGTTTTTAAGGCACGCTTAAAAGCATGGAAGCTAGAGATTATCGCAATGTTCGGGGTAGTGCATTCCAGAGCACTAGGGGCAGCGCGAGAGAAATCTTGGAGTCGGAGGTATGAGTTCGAATTATGGCTGATATCAGTAACAGAACAGACGGCACAGGTAGGGTAATAGACAGATGATGGAGGAGATATAGGGGGGTTCAGGACTGTGGAGATCTTTGTGGGTGAGAGAGTTGAGTTTTAATTGAATCATGTGGTGGATGGTCAACCAGTGTAATGACTGGCATAAGGCAGAGGCATCAGTGAAGCAGTTGGACAAAAAAAATGACCCTGGCTGCTGCATTAAGGATGGGCTGGAGAGGAGAAAGTTTGGTTAGAAGGAGACTGATCAGTAAAGAGTTGCAGTAGTCCAGACGGGAATGAATGAGAGCAACAGTGAGTATTTTTGTAGTTTCAAAGGCGAGAAATGGTTGAATTGTAGATATGTTTTTTTAGTTGCAGGTAACATGAGCGACTTAGTGATTGGATAAAGGAAAGTTTAGGTTTGTCCCAAGACAGTGAGCAGCCGCTCAGGAGTTATGGCTCAGCCATCAATGGTAATTGAGATGTCTGGAGTCGGGAGATCGATAGAGGGTGGAAAAATGAGAAATTCAGTTTTGGGGGAGATTCAGTCTCAGAAAAAGGAAACCTGATTTGAGAGACAGCGGATAGACAGTCATTGGTGTTTATCAATAGTTCCTTGTAGTCCACAGTATCAGTTGTGAATGCATCTCGGCTTCAGCAATGTTCACTGGCTCCTGTGTCATTAGCAGAGTGGAGTTGTAGTTCTTTGCAGCTGGTAACATGGGGAGAAGATAATGATTATCCCTTGATAGAAAACCAAGCCATCCCCTACTCTGGCAGTCAATGGGTCCGACGTCCAGCACCCCTCCATTGAGCTATAGGGAGCTCCCAAATGTACATAAGGTAGTGAACGGAGCCGAACAGCACATCACTATAAACTGTATAGTGGTCGTTCTCAGGTACTGCAGCTCATCTCCTATACAGAGGAACGTAATCTGAGCTGCAGTACATGAAAATGGCCACTATACGTGAATGGCACTGTGCTAATCTGCTTACGTTCATATCTATGCAACGTCAAGACAGCTGTTAGGAGGCAGGGAGTCTGACCCCTGCTGGTCAGGTATAGATAACCTTCTGTATCAATAGGATTTAGCTTGGAAAGCCCCTTCCAAACCGGCCGAACCATCTATTGCATAAAGTGGAGCTTCCCAACTCTCCCCAACATATGCTGAGGAACCCCAACTTTTTCCAGAGTAGTTTGGTAGTGCCCTGGATGAAACGCTGCCCCTGTGTCTACAGCAGGGTGGAGTTATAGTCTTCTTCGCAGCTGGTAACGTGAGCCAGAATGCATGGATTATCGGCTTTCCTCCACAGAAAGTCAAACCATCTTCCACTCAGCCGTCAGTACTTTATCCTTCGGATCGGTCATCAGTATCATGTCTGATGTCCAGCATCCCACTAATGAGCTGTTAGGAGCTCTCAGGTATACAGAATGAACTGAGCCGAACACCACAGCACCGTACACTATGTAGTGGCCATTCTCAGGTACTGCAGCTCATCTCCTATACAGATGAATGTGATCTGACCTGCAGTACCTGAGAATGACCACTGTACGGTGAATGGCGTGTTAATTTATTTACTGTTCATATCTGTCCAGAGTTTAAACATCTGATTGGGGGGCAGAGTGACCCCACTGGTCGGATCATATAGATGACCTTCTGTACTGAGGGTTTAGCTTGGGAAAACCCCCTCCAAACCAACAGAGCATCTATAGCGTGTAGTGCAGCCTCCCATCTCTCCCACACATATTTTGAGAAACTCCCAATTACTTTGTTCTTAGGGGAGATGAGACGCTGCTAGAGCGGTTTGGTAGTGGATTTCCTCCCTCTCACTATTGAAAACACATAAATGGGTCCAGTTTTTACATTAACTTATACAGTGTGGCGCCCCCTGGTGTGAACGATGTGTAGCAATGTGCACGTCCACTGAAAGGGAATCTGTCACCAGATTTTTGCCATCAAATCTAAGAGTGGCATAATGTAGGGTAGAGACCCTGATTCCAGCAATGTGTTGCTTATAGTGTCGTTTTGATGAAACTGTTTAATCAGGTGGAGATTATCATTAGAGGACTACTCTGCCTGCTGACAGTATTCTCCTTATTATTAAACTTTGTATAACCCCACTCCCACCACTGATTACAGTGTACACAGAAAACTATTAATCAGTGTGTGGGATGGGGTTATCCACAGCTGACAATCAGTGGTGGGGGTGGGGTTATACACAGATGCTGCCAATCTGTGATGTAGGTGGGGTTATACACAGAAAGCTGATAATCAGTGCTGTGGGTGGGGTTATCCACAGCTGACAATCAGTGGTGGGGGCGGGGCTATACCCAGATGCTGCCAATCAGTGGTGTGGGCAGAGTTATACACAGCTGGCAATAAGTGCTGTGGGTGGGTTATACACAGATGCAGCCAATCAGTGCTGGGGACGGGGTATAGAGCTCCACATTGCAATAACTGCTAAATCTGTCGCAGAGAAAACAGTCATTTTATCAAAATGACAGCAATCAGCTCACTAAGTGACACATCACTGGAATCAGGGTCTCTATCTCTACATTATGCTGCTCTCAAATGGGATGGTGAAAACCTGGTGCCAGATTTCCTTTAAGAAGCTGGTTGCACATGCTCAGTCGCTCCCCCCCAAAGCCAGATCACTTCATAGTGATCCTGTGTTCTCTTTGGGCAACCGACTATTGGAATCACTTTCTACCTATTTGATAGGTTTGCAGCAGAGCCGATGCAGTAACATAGCTGAACAAGACTCCCTCTACAGCAGAAGGATTTTTAGCTGCCAGAGGGGGAAGGAGACTTTTTCACCTGACCTGTCTCCCTAGCAACACAGAGAATGACTCCTACAAGCAAAGAATAGCAAAAAGATGTTTGTTTTTTAATGCTACAAATTACTTTACAGGGACAGTTTGCAGCATTTTGAGATTTTTGCTGTAATAATAATTCATGGGAAAAGCCCTTTAATTTATTTTGCCATTTATTTTTGGAATTTTGTGCAGCTCCAGGTAATTGTGTTTTTCCTAATAGAAGAGGATAATTACTGCGCGGTTACTAATTCCTGCCATTCTATAAATGGGTGTCTGTATTTGGCAGAATGCCGGAGTGTTCTGTGAATGCTCCGTGCTGCCCACCTTCCTCCGGACTCCCGGCCGTGCCAGGGCACATGAAGGTGTCTGAGTGGCATCATCACGTGTGGAAAAGGCATCAAATGAAAGCAAAACACCACCGCCAATTAATCACACCCGCGGCTGCGCCTGTTCCCCCTCCCTCCAGCCCCCCGCCTATCAGATAAGCCGGGATATTTCTGTAGTTTTCATTCCCCATTCATTAACGAGATATTGTCTGAATTCTTCAGCATTCACATTAGGGATGTTTTATATAAAAAAAAAATGTAATTAATCTCCCTTCTTAATAATAATGTATTTTTATTCATGAGCGGCAGCTAATAATTGGCTGGTTCGCTCAGTGGGAAGATTAAGGTGAATCCAGCTGAAAGTCGACTTCAAAGAGCCGAATTCTACAGAGTGAATGTAGGGGCCGCACGGAGCGGAAACAAACGCCGCACACCTGATTGTTACCTTATACCAGAACAGGGGCCCGATAATAGAAATGTGAAGAGATGAAGGTAACACAGATTGTTCTGTTATATTGACAATGAATGGACCACAGCCCCAGTCACAAGTCCGATTATCACCAGTTTCTAGGTTACTTGCAATAGACATCTAAAAATAACCATTTAGCAAAAAAAACCTTTTATATTCTCCATGTACATGAAAAACTATTACAATTCTGCACTTTTGTACAGGAATATAGCTACTATAATACTACACCTATATACAAGAATATAACTACTATAATACTGCCCCTATGTACAAGAATATAACTACTATAATACTGCCCTATGTACAAGAGTATAACTACTATAATACTGCTCCCTACTACAAGAATATAACTACTATAATACTGCCCCTATGTACAAGAATATAACTACTATAATACTGCCCCTATATACAAGAATATAACTACTATAATACTGCTCCTATGTACAAGAATATAACTACTATAATACTGCCCCATGTACAAGAATATAACTACTATAATACTGCTCCTATGTACAAGAATATAACTACTATAATACTGCTCCTATGTACAGGAATATAACTACTATAACACTGCTCCTATGTACAAGAATATAACTACTATAACACTGCTCCTATGTACAGGAATATAACTACTATAATACTGTCCCTATATACAAGAATATAACTACTATAATACTGCCCCTACGTACAAGAATATAACTACTATAATACTGCTCCTATATACAAGAATATAACTACTATAATACTGCTCCTATGTACAAGAATATAACTACTATAATACTGCTCCTATGTACAAGAATATAACTACTATAATACTGCCCCTATGTACAAGAATATAACTACTATAATACTGCCCCTATGTATAAGAATATAACTACTATAATACTTCCCCTATGTACATGAATATAACTACTATAATACTGCCCCATGTACAAGAATATAACTACTATAATACTGCTCCTATGTACAAGAATATAACTACTATAATACTGCTCCTATGTACAGGAATATAACTACTATAACACTGCTCCTATGTACAAGAATATAACTACTATAACACTGCTCCTATGTACAAGAATATAACTACTATAATACTGCCCCTATGTACAAGAATATAACTACTATAATACTGTCCCTATATACAAGAATATAACTACTATAATACTGCCCCCTACGTACAAGAATATAACTACTATAATACTGCCCCTATATACAAGAATATAACTACTATAATACTGCACCTATATACAAGAATATAACTACTATAATACTGCTCCTATGTACAAGAATATAACTACTATAATACTACTCCTATGTACAAGAATATAACTACTATAATACTGCCCCTATATACAAGAATATAACTACTATAATACTGCTCCTATGTACAAGAAGATTACTATAATACTGCTCCTATGTACAAGAATATCTATTATATAATTGCGAATGGGTTTTTTGCCCCTTCTGAGACCACTCGCGCTGCGAGTCAGCGTGGTCATGTGGATACGCCCGAAGCATTGGCCGCGCAGCGGCCATTGCGAGCAGTTCTAAGGCGACTCGCTATGCCGCGCAGCGGGCATGGCGAGTCGCCTTAGCAGCGCGAAGCATTGGCCGCGAAGCGGCCATTGCGAGTCAGAGACTCGCCCTTCTAGGATCCCGATGCATGTGCATCGGGCACCCAGCTATAACTACTATAATACTGCTCCTATGTACAAGAATATAACTACTATAATACTGCTCCTATGTACAAGAATATAACTACTATAATACTGCTCCTATGTACAAGAATATAAACTACTATAATACTTCCCCTATGTACAAGAATATAACTACTATAATACTTCCCCTATGTACAAGAATATAACTACTATAATACTGCTCCTATATACAAGAATATAACTACTATAATACTGCTCCTATGTACAAGAATATAACTACTATAATACTGCTCCTATGTACAAGAATATAACTACTATAATACTGCCCCTATATACAAGAATATAACTACTATAATACTGCTCCTATGTACAAGAAGATAACTACTATAATACTGCTCCTATGTACAAGAATATCTATTATATAATTGCGAATGGGTTTTTTTGCCCCTTCTGAGACCACTCGCGCTGCGAGTCAGCGTGGTCATGTGGATACGCCCGAAGCATTGGCCGCGCAGCGGCCATTGCGAGCAGTTCTAAGGCGACTCGCTATGCCCGCGCAGCGGGCATGACGAGTCGCCTTAGCAGCGCGAAGCATTGGCCGCGAAGCGGCCATTGCGAGTCAGAGACTCGCCCTTCTAGGATCCCGATGCATGTGCATCGGGCACCCAGCTAGTAACTACTATAATACTGCTCCTATGTACAAGAATATAACTACTATAATACTGCTCCTATGTACAAGAATATAACTACTATAATACTGCTCCTATGTACAAGAATATAACTACTATAATACTTCCCCTATGTACAAGAATATAACTACTATAATACTTCCCCTATGTACAAGAATATAACTACTATAATACTGTCCCTATATACAAGAATATAACTACTATAATACTGCTCCTATGTACAAGAATATAACTACTATAATACTGCCCTATGTACAAGAATATAACTACTATAATACTGCTCCTATATACAAGAATATAACTACTATAATACTGCTCCTATGTACAAGAATATAACTACTATAATACTGCTCCTATGTACAAGAATATTATTATATAATATGCGCTATGGGATTTTTTGCCCCTTCTGAGACCACTCGCTGCGATGTCAGCGTGGTCCATGTGGATAAGCCGAATCACATATTGCCCGGCAGCGGCCATTGCAGCAGTTCTAAGGGACTCGCTATGCCCGCGCGCGGGCATGAGAGTCGCTTAGCAGCGGAAGATGGCCGGAAGCGGCATTGGAGTCAGAAGTACTCCCTCTTCTATTAGAATACTACATAAACTGTCTATACAAGGAAGCTATAACTACTATAATACTGCTCCTATGTACAAGAATATAACTACTATAATACTGCTCCTATGTACAAGATATAACTACTATAATACTGCTCCTATGTACAAGAATATAACTACTATAATACTCCCTATGTACAAGAATATAACTACTATAATACTGCCCTATGTAAAGAATATAACTACTATAATACTTCCCCTATGTACAAGAATATAACTACTATAATACTGCTCCTATGTACAAGAATATAACTACTATAATACTGCTCCTATGTACAAGAATATAACTACTATAATACTGCTCCTATGTACAAGAATATAACTACTATAATACTGCTCCTATGTACAAGAATATAACTACTATAATACTGCTCTTATGTACAAGACTATAACTACTATAATACTGCCCTATGTACAAGACTATAACTACTATAATACTGCCCTATGTACAAGAATATAACTACTATAATACTGCCCTATGTACAAGACTATAACTACTATAATACTGCCCCTATGTACAAGAATATAACTACTATAATATGCTCCTTATACAGAATTAATACTTAATACTGCTCCTATGTACAAGATATAACTACTTAATCTGCTCTTGTACAAGACTATAACTACTATAATACTGCTCCTATGTACAAGACTATAACTACTATAATACTGCCCTATGTACAAGAATATAACTACTATAATACTGCCCCTATGTACAAGACTATAACTACTATAATACTGCCCCTATGTACAAGAATATAACTACTATAATACTGCTCCTATATACAAGAATATAACTACTATAATACTGCTCCTATGTACAAGAATATAACTACTATAATACTGCCCCTATGTACAAGAATATAACTACTATAATACTGCTCCTATGTACAAGAATATAACTACTATAATACTGCTCCCATGTATAAGAATATAACTACTATAATACTGCTCCTATGTACAAGAATATAACTACTATAATACTGCTCCTATGTACAAGAATATAACTACTATAATACTGCCCCTATGTACAAGACTATAACTACTATAATACTGCCCCTATGTACAAGAATATAACTACTATAATGCAGATCATCTATCATGAATGCTGTGTGTGCAGGTGATTTTCTTTGCTTCTCTCCCGTCTCATGTTCCGCTCTTCCGTCACATGTCGCTATACTCCGCAGACGTTACCTCTTGTTGTTCCCCTCTGGCATCATCCTTGTAGCAGGATGGTGGCTGATCTGCTAATGATTCCTCCGACAGTCCGTGTGTCTCCTCGGAGATCATCTTTTTCTCTGACAGACATCAGCCGTCCCCAGGGGAGAAAGTGTAAAACACACTTGGCATCTCCCAGAAGGATCTTTAATACATTCATAATAATTAGTCCACTAATGTGTCATTTAATCGCATTCGTTCTGATTGTCATCTGCAGCTGTATTTCAGGGATGAGGAGGTTTGTTTGTGTTTTTCCTCCACTTTTCTCCTTTCATTTTTGATTTTCCTTTTTCCCGTCTCAGTCTTGATAATGAGGCCTCGTTGCCGACGAGATATGAGAAATTATTTTTTACTCCCTGTGTTTCCCCCCTCCGCTGATGTTGTGACAAGTTTTCTTCCCTGTGCGGAGTATTTTTAGAGTTTGTTCTCTCTTACATGAATTCCCCTTCAGTATAGATGACGATCTTCATCAGGTTGGCGCTGACCTATGTGCCGCCATCACGGGGGATGCTTAAAATAAAAGCACCTGCCAGATGTATGGAATGGGGTTACACTTCTGCAAACGCCGAAAACCAACTCGGATCAGTTTTCTTTCCAATAAATGAATAGTAATCTGACATCTTCAGTCTCTTGCCGCCTAAGGGGATCGGTATTCACACGACAGATTGGATGAAGGAATTTCCACAACTGACAATCCATTTCTATCATCTGAATTGGGTGATTTTGATAGTGATCACACGGGTGAATGAAAGAGAACGAGATGGCGAGACGTCGGCAGCAAATGTCCCGCTTGGGTAGAGACGAGCAGATCTGTGCAAGTTCGGGTTCTGGGGGTTCAGCCGGACTTTAGAGAAAGTTCTGTTCTGGACCCAAACTTGATCAAAACCTCATTGGAAGTCACTGATTGGGCAGTTCTGCTCTCCGCCCACGCAGAGCCAGCCATAATCAAAGCTTGTCCAGGGGAGGGCGAGTTTTGGGTCTTTTATTTTTTTGGTACACACCAGGACTGAAGAGTCAGTAAGCCAAACATCTGATTCTGACTCCAACTCCTCAGTTTCCCTGAATCCAACTCCACCTAAAATGGGCACCGACTCCACAGCCCTGGTACACACTACATTGAGTGTATCCGAGCACCGCGATGCTTGCTTCAGTGATTTGCACACATAAAGCACCCAAACTCCAAAAATATTTGTAAAGTCTGTGTTTGGTACAAACTCCGAACTTTAATGGGGTTCTCCACTACTAGGACAACCCTTTCTGAATGGACTTGTTTCCCCCCTGTTAACATAACAGACCCTGTGCTCACCTGCCATACAGGCACCGTTCCAGTGCTGTCGGTGACCGCGGTTCGGGGCTCATGTTAGGCTGGTTTCACGCAGCTGTTTTTTTGGAATTCGTGTGATTCCTGATTAAATTGAATGCAGCCGCATTCTTTTTTTGCCCCATTGACTTTCACTGGGGCTGCAGGAGCTTGCAGGTGCATCCATTTCTATCCGTTTCTCCCTGATTCAGGTGTTCATGTTTTTTTTTTCACTGAGACCAAAATTGTAAGAAGTTGCTATATTTTGGTGTCCGTGTCAGAAGTCGTGAACACCCAGTTCAGGGGCAATCCGAGATTAATTAAAAAATAGTGGCCCTATGTAACCCGAATATGGCAAACTCCGGATCCTGCTGGATCCTGGTTTTTGAATTGTGCATGCTTAGAACGCTGTTTTATATCACACACCCCTTAAGGGGTTGTGTCATTTTCCATCGGATCCTGCAGAAAAGGTACGCAACCGGATTCAATGGGATCTTCCTGCATCGGTATTATCATTGATCCATGAGACAGGTCAGTGATAATACCGGACTGGATGCAGACAGTTGCATCATTGCAGGGGAATCCGGGGAGATGCAGGTTTGTCCCTCATTCTTCCGAACTCCAATAAACAGCTGTGCGAAACCAGCCTGATATTGTGGCCCCATGCGACGCGAGCACTGCATCCAATCACCACCAACGCGAGCACTGCATCCAATCAAAACCGACGTGAGCCATGCATCCAATCACAACCGACGCGAGTCCTGCATCCAATCACTGCCGTCGCGAGCCCTGCATCCAATCCTTGCCGACGTGAGCCCTGCAACCAATCACCCCGACGTGAGCCCTGCATCCAATCACCGCCGTTGCGAGCCCTGCAACCAATCACCACCAACGCGAGCCCTGCATCCAATCACAACCGACGTGAGTCCTGCATCCAATCACCGCGATTCCTGAAATTCACTCTTGCCACCTTTGGACTTGTCGTTTGGTACCGGTGGTCCTGACTCCTGGCCTGTATCCGCTATGGTCCATATCAACCAACAGCCTGTGGTACCCTGATCACTATCACATGGATGACCTATAACTACAAACGTCTGCCAAATCAGTGATTATTCCAGGGGCCACAATATGGACAACCAACTGTGAAAGACCATACTGGGTGCTCAGGACAAGGCGATGTTATGGGTTCCCACACGGTCTAAGCAGCCCAGCGACAAATCAGATCACCCCAGATCGCCACAACCAACCCAATCATGTGTTCCCCCAAATATATCCCTCTGACCCCATTTGAAAGGCTCAGCTAAACTTCTATATAAAAGAAGGAAACCTCATCAAGGTCAGACCCACCAAACGGGACACGAGTACCGTGTGCATCTCCCGGCCCCTCCTGCGGCACACGGGGTGGGAGGGGGTGTAACCGTGCCATGCCGGCTCTTACAGTTCAACAAGAAGGAATAGGAACCAAGCGACGGAGTGTCTTATGATTAATTGCCCTTTTTAAATTGCAATTATGTCATTCACCAGAACCCATGAACATTAATTTACAATTTGCTGAGTGAATAATTGAATAATTACCGGCGCCCTGAATACGGTCCGCACTCCAGGCGCAAAGAAAAAAAACAATACAACAAAGGGAAAATGGTGAAAATTATCCTTGGGGAAAAAAAAAAATTGCTGCTGGTTGTGTCTGCTTGGATAGGTCCAGATCCTTCACACGAAAGTGCTCTGGAGTAGAAGAGATTGTGCAGCCCGATGTGAATGCAACAATAACACAACCCGGAGTAAAACGAACAGGAGGTAACGTGTTAAGGCGGCGGATAAATGGGAAAAAAATGTTTTATTAAATACTTGTACTCTCCATACAAAGAACTGTCTTTCTGCATCTGCTGAGGGCTCGGCCTTATACCATTCCTCTGTCATTCCACCTGGAAATAGGAAATGACCTAGAGATGGTACAAATCGATTGGCAGGAGCCGATACAGCAGCCGGACAGGCGCTCTGCAGACCACCTCCAAGGCTATGTCCACACATCGCGCTTTTGATGCATTTTTTTTCATTGTTTTTTTCATGAGTTTTATGCTAATTAACACTGCTTTTTCCAGCACCAGGAATAGCTGTGAGAGCCCAGAAATCTCCAGCACACAATAATATTAACATTTATTCACTTATATAGCACTATTAATTCCATAGCGCTTTATATAAATTTGCAACACTGTCCCCATTGGGGCTCACAATCTATATTCCCTATCAATATGTCTTTGGAGTGCGGGAGGAAACCCACGAGAACACGGGGAGAACATACAAACTCCTTGCAGATGTTGTCCTTGGTGGGACCCAGCGCTGCAAGACAGCAATACTAACCACTGAGCCACCGTATACACCATGCTCCAAATTATTATGCAAATGTTCTTTTTCTCTGATTTTCCTAAATGGTCGGTGCAAATGACAGTCAGTGTAATAAAAGTCATCACCCGTTAGAGTATACATCGAATCTTATTGAAGAAACCTCCCAATGATAACAGTATAATCTTCAAAATGAAAAAAAACCTCTAAATGCCCTGTTCCAAATTATTAGGCACAGTAGAGTTTCTAAACATTTGATATGTTTGAAAGAACTGAAAATGCTCATTTGTTGAATTTGCAGCATTAGGAGGTCACATTCACTGAAATTAAAAGCTATTTAACTCCAAAACATCCTAACAGGCCAAGTTACATGGTAACATAGGAACCCTTCTTTGATATCACCTTCACAATTCTAGCATCCATTGAACTTGTGAGTTTCTGGAGAGTTTCTGCTTGTATTTCTTTGCATGATGTCAGAATAGCCTCCCAGAGCTGCTGTTTTGATGTGAACTGCCTCCCACCCTCATAGATCTTTTGCTTGATTATACTCCAAAGGTTCTCTATAGGGTTGAGGTCAGGGGAAGATGGTGGCCACACCATGAGTTTATCTCCTTTTATACCCATAGCAGCCAATGACACAGATATTCTTTGCAGCATGAGATGGTGCATTGTCATGCATGAAGATGATTTTCTGATCATCATAATGGGAGACCCAGACAATGGGGTTTAGGGCGCTGCCCTCCGGAGGTCACACTAGGTACTACAAGTTTGTAGCACCGCCTCCTCCGCTTATAAACCCCCACCGTAGGAGACATCCTCAGTTTTAAACTTAGTGTGCTCGGAGGATCACGCTTTGCTTGCACTTCACTGCATTCTCACAGCTTACGTGATGGCGTATGAAGACAAGGTAAAATGGTCCCGCTCGGGACCCTCGACAGTCTCCCCGCTCACCCTCTGCGGAACACGCTGGTGGAGGTACCGGAGGGCTTTTAGCCTGGACACTTCAGTGTTCTCCCGGTACGCTGTCGCGCTCCTTCCTTTCCATCCCTCCATGGAGGCTCTGGTAAGGGGGAGCCTGGAGCCTTGCACAGCTCCGCTCCGTCCGAGGCCTCCCTAAATGGTGCTTACAGACCGGACGGAGCCAGCCCAGTCCGAGGCCTCCCTAAATGGTGCTTACACTCCGGACTGGTGCTGTACCCCCGTCCGAGGCCTCCCTAAAGGTGCTTACAGACCGGACCGGCACTGAGGCACCTGGTGTGTCTCCTGTGTGCCTGGGGGTAGTGTCTGTCACTGTGGTGTCATGACACTCAGACCGCGCGGTTACCCTCGGGTCCGCGGTTCTGGCGGTGACCCTGTGCTGGGGTCGCCCTGGCTGACCGCCCTGTGTGTCACAGGGCTGAGGCTATAGACTGCGAGTGTTTTTATGTGTACATGCAGTCTGAGAGTGTGTGTGGTGATATTCACATTCTTTTCCCGCGCTGCGGGCTCCGGCACCTCCATTGCTGAGGCAGTCTGGAGGAGGAGGAGGCAGCCCTTATGGTGACTTCACCGCTGGGCGTGTTGTGTGTTCTTCCCGCGTGTTCCTGGCTCCGCCCACATCTTCACTGTAGGCGGCCATCTTCTCCCTCACTTCCCGGCTGGGATCTGGCTGCAGCGCGTGTCTGCACTTGCAAGGGAGACCGGAACTCGCGGAGGTCACACACACACTCCGCTTCCTCCTACCGCTTTACTGCGGTCGGTAAGCCACCGGGATTCCCGGTTTGTTTGTGAACTTTGGCTTATATTCCCCTCACTGTGGTGATGTCCTCAGTTGGGAAGCATGCTGCTAAGGCGGCAGTGGTCACCATTACCTGCGCTACATGCAACGGGACACTGGTGGAGGGGTCCTGCAATAACTGCGGACGCCCAGAGGCCCGGTCTGCTACTACTGAGTCTGCAAATCCGGGATTATACCCTGAGGTTCAGGTGATCCCAGGGCCATGGGAAACGCAGAATAAGATTAATGAATCTCTGCTGTCCCAGATGTCCTCCATGTCGCAAACCCTGGAGGCACTGCATAGGAGACTGGAGAACCCAGCTACTCCTCCTAGTTACCCCCGGGTGTCTCTTACTTCTGCTGTAAGACCCCCTAAGCGAGCCCGTGAGGCTTCTCCTGAGCTCCAGACTCTCTCTGAGGAGGAGCGTTCCTCTGATGGTGAGGAAGATGATGGGGGTTCTACTCTTGGGTCTATGTCTGAACCTCCAGATGGGGTGGAGGATCTGGTGTCCTCCATCAATGAGACATTGCGTCTTGTCACTCCTCCTGAGGAGGTGACTGTACACCCCAAGGAGATATACCAATGGCTGCGGCCAGAGGCTAGACCAAGTGGCTCCTTCATGGACCACACTAATTTCGGAAGGGTGATTAAAGCTCCCAGGTTGCACCCTGGGCGGCGTTATGTCCGTAAAACTAAGGACAATCGCTTTCCCTTTCCCCAGGAGGCGCTCCAGGAATGGTCGCAGTCCCCCAAGGTGGATGCTTCCATGACTAGGATTGCTGCGCGCTCCTTGTTTTCTGCCTCTGATAGCTCCTCGTTGAAGGATGCTACTGATAGACAGGTCGAGCAACTCGCCAAGTCTTCCTATGAGGCTGTGGGGTCTTCGTTTGCCCCTAATTTTGCCGCGGTCTGGACCCTACAAGCGATTACTATCTGTTTGGATGGTATCACTGATCTAGCTAGGTCCAGTCCAGAGGTCCTGGCTCTCACTGAGAGAGCAAGGGCCTATGCGGACTATGCCAGGACGGCATCTTTGGAAACTGCCACTCGCTCTGCTGTGGCCTCGGCCAATGCAATTGCGATCCGCAGGCTGTTGTGGCTGCGTCTTTGGGACTCAGATGCCACATCTAAGAAGATTTTACAAAATCTTCCGTTCGCTGGTGACAGGCTTTTTGGCACCGAACTGGACAAATTGATAAAGGATTCTGCTGAGTCTAAGATACCGCAGAACAAGCCTAAGCCACGGTACACCGTGAAAAGGAACCCTAAGCAGTGGTCCTTTCGCTCCGGTTCACAGTCATCAACGGCGTCCACTCGCTCAGACCGAGGGGGCAAGCCTGCTACTCAGTGGCGTTCCAAGAGTCGTCAGAAGAAGCCGGCGGGGGCAGCGGCTGCCACCCCCAAGCCCGCCTCGACATGACTCGCTCTCTCGTCCTGCCTCCCCACAGGTGGGGGGCCGCCTGTCCCGCTTTCAGGACAAGTGGCTTCTTCACATTCACGATCAGTGGGTTCGAGACGTAGTCTCAAGAGGTTACAGGATAGAGCTGACGTCACGACCAATACACCGATTCCATCGGTCGGTTCCATCCCCAGAAAAGGCTCAGGCTTTTCACCTGGTGTTGGAGGGACTCCGCAGAGACGGAGTGGTGGTCCCTGTGCCCACGGAAGAGAGGTTCAGGGGTTTTTACTCCAACCTCTTTATTGTCCCAAAGAAGGACGACTCTTTTCGCCCGGTGTTGGACCTCAAGTTGTTCAACCGTCACGTGTTGGTTCGGAAGTTCCGCATGGAATCCCTGCGCTCAGTGATTGCGGCTGTGTCACAGGGAGACTTCCTAGCGTCCATCGATATCAGGGACGCTTACCTTCACGTCCCCATTGCACCAGCTCATCAGCGCTGGTTGAGATTCGCAGTGGGGAAGAGCACTTCCAATTTGTGGCACTGCCATTCGGGCTAGCCTCAGCACCGCGGGTGTTCACAAAGGTGATGGCCTCCATGATGGCTCTCCTGCATGCGCAGGGACACGCCGTCATACCCTATTTGGACGACCTGTTGGTCAGGGCGCCATCGGAAGACCTTTGTCGGGTGAGCCTGGAGGTGACCATGAAGTCCCTGGAACGGTTCGGGTGGCTTATCAACATTCAAAAGTCGACCCTAGTTCCGACCCAGTCATTGACATATCTGGGCATGGACTTCCACACGGACTCGGCCCTGGTGTCCCTACCTCAAGCCAAGCAGCTTGCGATCCAATCAGGAGTGCAGAATGTCCTCCTGTCTCCACAGTCATCCCTACGGGTATTGATGAGACTGGTGGGTCGCATGGTAGCGGCGATAGAGGCGGTGCCGTTCGCACAGTTTCGCCTCCGTCCTCTCCAGCTGGAGATTCTTCGCAGATGGGACAAGAGGACGATTTCTTTGAATCGGCTGGTGACGCTGTCACAACCAACCAGGGATTCCCTACAGTGGTGGCTACAGCCACATCATCTGTCACGGGGACGGTCCTTCCTAAAACCGTCATGGTTAGTGGTGACCACCGACGCCAGTCTGAAGGGCTGGGGTGCGGTGTTCTTGCACCACAGGGCTCAAGGCCTCTGGACTCAGTCGGAGTCGGCGTTGCAGATCAACGTGCTGGAGATCAAGGCGGTCTATCTGGCGCTCCTGGCGTTTCAGAAATTCCTGTCAGGACAACCCATTCGGGTACAGTCCGACAATGCGACGGCCGTCGCCTACATAAATCATCAGGGAGGGACCAGAAGTACTCAGGCCCTCACCGAAGTCCACCGCATTCTAGCTTGGGTGGAGGAAAACGGCTGCCTGATCTCCGCAGTTCACATCCCAGGGGTCGAGAACTGGGAGGCCGACTATCTGAGCCGACAGGGGATGGACGCCGGAGAGTGGTCCCTTCATCCAGACGTCTTCCGGGACATCTGCGGCAGATGGGGCACTCCGGACGTGGATCTGATGGCCTCACGGCTGAATCATCAGGTGCCCCAATACGTGGCGAGATCATGGGATCCTCAGTCTCTGGGGGCGGATGCCCTGATCCTGAGTTGGTCCAGCTTCCAGCTGCCATATGTGTTCCCGCCTCTAGCTCTGATTCCCAGGGTCCTGTGGAAGATCAGGACGGAATGCAGAGTAGCCATTCTAGTGGCTCCAGATTGGCCCAGGAGGTCCTGGTACCCGGACCTGTGGCAACTGTCAGGCGGACACCGGTGGGCTCTTCCAGAGCGCGCAGATCTTCTCGCGCAAGGCCCATTCTTCCACCTCAATTCCAGGGCCCTCAGATTGACTGCATGGCTCTTGAGGCCTGGCTGCTGACATCCAGAGGTTTCTCTCCTACAGTGGTTGCCACTATGAATCGGGCAAGGAAACCTGTTTCCAGGAAGATATACCACAGAACGTGGAAAATCTTTTTTACCTGGTGTGCATCTGGTGGTCACTCACCGTGGCCGTTGTCTATTCCGACATTGTTGGCCTTCCTACAGTCGGGGTTGGAGTTGGGATTATCCCTTGGCTCTCTGAAAGGTCAAGTATCAGCACTTTCCGTGCTATTTGACAGGCGCTTGGCGCTCCTCCCGAAGGTCCGCCAATTTCTGCAGGGGGTGTCTCGGGTGGTTCCGCCCTACAGGCGGCCCCTGGACCCTTGGGACCTCAACATGGTCCTAGCGGCATTGCAGAAACCGCCGTTCGAGCCACTGAGAGACATCTCTCTCTCTCGTCTGTCCCAGAAGGTGGTCTTTCTGGTGGCGATTACGTCTCTGAGAAGGGTCTCAGAATTGGCTGCACTTTCGTGCAAGTCACCCTTTCTGGTGGTTCACCAGGACAAGGTGGTGTTGCGCCCACGGCCTGAATTTTTGCCGAAGGTGGTTTCGACATTCCACTTGAACCAGGAGATTGTTCTCCCATCATTTTGCCCCGCTCCCGTTCATCAGGTTGAGCGCGACCTCCATACTCTGGATCTCGTGAGGGCTGTACGCATTTATGTGTCCAGGACCGCCTCCTTTAGGAGTTCGGATTCCTTATTTGTCCTCACGATGGGTCGCTGTAAGGGGTCCGCGGCTTCAAAGTCGACCTTGGCCAGATGGATCAAGGCTCCCATTCAGGAGGCCTACCGGTCTTCTGGTTTGCCTCTCCCGGTGGGGTTGAAGGCACACTCTACTAGAGCTGTAGGTGCCTCCTGGGCCTTGCGACATCGAGCTTCTGCTCTACAGGTGTGTCAAGCGGCCACTTGGTCCAGCCTGCACACTTTCTCTAAGCACTATATGGTGCATGCCCATGCCTCTGCGGATGCGAGTTTGGGCAGGCGGGTTCTCCAGGCGGCGGTTGCCCACCTTTAAAAGGGAACCATGTGTTATCCGTCTTGTTGAGGAACTCTTCCCGCCCTGGGGTATTGCTTTAGGACATCCCATTGTCTGGGTCTCCCATTATGATGATCAGAAAAAAGAGAATTTTGTTTACGTACCGTAAATTCTTTTTTCTTGAATCATCAATGGGAGACCCAGCACCCACCCAGTTGTTCTGTTGCATGTTTGCATTTGATCTGTTCTCTGTTGAGACAGTGTTTCCGGGTTGTTACACCGTCTGTGCACGGCATTCTTCCCGATGTTTCGGGTGTGGTTTATTTCTCCTCGCAGCTTATGGACTAAACTGAGGATGTCTCCTACGGTGGGGGTTTATAAGCGGAGGAGGCGGTGCTACAAACTTGTAGTACCTAGTGTGACCTCCGGAGGGCAGCGCCCTAAACCCCATTGTCTGGGTCTCCCATTGATGATTCAAGAAAAAAGAATTTACGGTACGTAAACAAAATTCTCTTTTTGCTCCTGAAGGCACTTTTTTGCTTTTTGTACCATGGAAGAAAGTTCTCAGTGTTTTACTTACCGTACTTATATAGCGCCCTTAATTTCACAGTGATTTGCATACATCATCACTTTTCCCTGTTGGGGCTCCCAATCTAAATTCCCTATCAGTGGAAGGAACCAGAAAACCTGGAGGAAACCCACTCAAACACAAGGAGAACAGACAACATTTTTACAGATGTTGTCCTGGATGGGATTAGAACCTCGGACCCCAGCGCTGATAGGCTGCAGTCCTAATCACTGAGCCACCGTTGTGTTACCCACTGAGCCACCGTTGTGCTGCCCACTGAGCCACCGTTGTGCTGCCCACTGAGCCACCGTTGTGCTGCCCACTGAGCCACCGTTGTGCTGCCCACTGAGCCACCATTGTGCTGCCCACTGAGCCACCGTTGTGCTGCCCACTGAGCCACCGTTGTGCGGCCCACTGAGCCACCGTTGTGCGGCCCACTGAGACACCGTTGTGCTGCCCACTGAGCCACCGTTGTGCTGCCCACTGAGCCACCGTTGTGCTGCCCACTGAGCCACCGTTGTGCTGCCCACTGAGCCACCGTTGTGCGGCCCACTGAGACACCGTTGTGCGGCCCACTGAGGCACCGTTGTGCTGTCCACTGAGCCACCGTTGTGCTGCCCACTGAGCCACCGTTGTGCTGCCCACTGAGCCACCGTTGTGCTGCCCACTGAGCCACCGTTGTGCTGCCCACTGAGCCACCGTTGTGCTGCCCACTGAGCCACCGTTGTGCTGCCCACTGAGCCACCGTTGTGCTGCCCAATGAGCCACCGTTGTGCTGCCCACAGAGGCACCGTTGTTCTGCCCACGAGGCACCGTTGTTCTGCCCACCGAGGCACCGTTGTTCTGCCCACCGAGCCACCGTTGTCTGCCCACCGAGGCACCGTTGTTCTGCCCACCGAGCCATCGTTGTGCTGCCCACCGAGGCACCTTTGTTCTGCCCACCGAGGCACCGTTGTTCTGCCCACCGAGGCACCGTTGTGCTGCCCACCGAGGCACCGTTGTGCTGCCCACCGAGGCACCGTTGTGCTGCCCACCGAGGCACCGTTGTGCGGCCCACTGAGCACACCATGCTACCCACTGAGCACACCATGCTACCCATTGAGCACACCATGCTACCCACTGAGCCATCGTGCTGCCCTTGTAAAGGCAGGGCCTTCTAGTAGCACAGAGTATTATAGGCAATAAGTAGGCGTCAGTGACCCATGGTTGTTTTATGAAGGACAGCATGTAATGCCACAGTGTTAGACAAACATAGAGGGTACTTATGGAGTGTATTAGTTATGCGGAGCACAGAGTATTTCAGGAGAATAGAGTGACAGTAGGCAGTCCACAGATGGTAGTGAGGATTTGGGGAAGATAATTGAGATGTCAGTTGCAGACCTAGCAAGTTGCATAGTCTTACAGCAGCACAGAGTACTGTAGACTCTATTCTCTGAAAGTCTAAGTTAGTGAAGATCATGTTATGATATGAGGGTTTGGGGGAGATAATTTGGATGTTAGTTGCAGACCTAGTGAAGGGAGCATAGTCTTACAGCAGTACAGGGTATTTCAGGAGAGAATCAGGCCATCAAAAGCTATGACCAGTCCACTGATGTTAGTGAGGGTCATTTTATGATGTGTTTTTGGAGGAGATAATTGGGATGTCAGTTGCAGACCTAGTAAGTTGCATAGTCTTACAACAGCGCAGAGTATTTCAGGCAGGTGCGTAACTACAATAGGTGCAGGGGTTGCACTAACACCAGGGCCCTGGAGCCTAGGGGGCCCCAAAAGTCCCTATGGTCTATAAAAGTAGACTGTTGTTATTGAAGATTTGCACTAATTGGGGATCCCGCTGGAGCTTTCACATTGGGGCCATGAGCGTCACGTTACTCCACTCAGGTGTTGCTGGTTCAATCTGAAGACGTTCTAGTCTTCCTCTATATCGGAGCTGGTTCCTGACTGCTGACTATCGTGTGTTGGCGCTGAGTGGTCAGTGCCAAGGAGGTGCCAACGAGCCCCTATGCCTTGATTTTACTCTTCACGCTCCGCACTGAGACAGCTTTGCCCCGGGGTGTGGGGCAGCTCTGTTGGGTTTGGGGTAGAGACTGTTGATGCCACCCGACTAGTGTAGGCTATGGCTTACTGGCCGCGTCTTCTCGAGGGTCAGGGCACAGGGTCATTTTATATTGCAGGGCTCAGGCAGTGTACAGCAGCCACCTGTCATCTTCTCCATTATGTCTGCAGCAATATCAAGGGGAACTATCGTGGAAATAATAGAACATTTCAGAATGTCTTCTCACCAGTAATCATTCAGTTTGCTCTAGTGTGTAAATCTGCGCTGGAAATGTAGGGAAAGCGTTTGTAATGACCCCGTGAGCTATTTGCTGAAATGCCTCATTCATTACCAGGGACTATTACAGTTTAGAGCATCCATGTATAATGATCGGGAGAAGATAAACAGCTATTATCTGTACATCTGTATGTGTCACATGAAGGGAGAGGTCTCTAAACACACACAGATCACCCTGTCTACCCAGCCGAAAATATGGCCGAAACTTGGTGCCCATCCAGGACTATTGTTACTGTCGGGTATCTACAAGGTGGTCTCCTAGCGGTGAGTATGGGGGCATCATTGCAAAAGATCATCATGGCTTCCTATTACTACAGTTTAGATTGATGTCCTACCGAGCCGCAACAGTGTACCGACCATATGACTTTCTTTTCTATTACGTGGGCAACATTGCAGGATTCAGTCTGGATCACTTATAGGGATATGTCAGACCTCCAGAATGGCCATAATGTGATCCTTTCTGTTAGGGACACGGTATCCAATGCTGTTTTGCAGGCTTCATGGCCTGTAATTGTTGTTCATGTCATGTGTTGACTGCTTTGCAGTCCATGAGTGCTGCTGCAGTGATTAAATCTGAGGTTTTTTTTCCTTCGTCAGGTGGAGGAGTGAGTCATATTATTTAGATGGAGGTAGATATGTCTTTGTATTCAGATCTCCACTCCCATAGCCTTGAAATAGCTTCACTTACCTCCACTAGGTGTCACAGAAAGAGTTCATTCTTCCTCTAGCACCCGTGTTGTGAAGTCGTGTTGTGCTGAACTGTGTTTTTGCTGCCATTGACTTCTGATGAACCTGATGGGTTTTCCTGGTCCGTGGGTGTAGGTAGGGGCTCTTAGTCTAGGTCTGATCATGAGCAAAAGGTGGTGGCCCGGACCTCCTCTCCTTCAGAGGCACCTTCGGGAACAGGGCTAGTCAGGGACCCCCAAGTCCAGGGTCAGACTAGCTCCCATGATCGCCCTTGCCCACCATACCATCTTGCCTCCTGATTCCCTATCCGTTATACCACCGCATGACTGTTTCCCATAGTTATATTCTTTTTTGGCATCTAATATTTTCTTTTATCACCAATGACCATGAAAAAGGCATTAATTGCCCTGTAACATAAAGTGTCGGAGCAGCTTTCCAGAAGTTGTCTGCAGCATCCATGTACTGACCTGCAGACACAACACTCAGGATGGTACAACATCGGGTTTATTATCTGTTACCATGGCTATATATTTTGTTACATAGGAGCTGTAGGCCGTACGTTTTTAAAAAAAAGAATTAATTTCAATAATTAATATTTTTTTTAATTGGAGATTCTCTGCAGCATTAAAAATGAGTTGCAGCAGTATACGCTCCCCTGGGAATGATTGTTTCCTGGCTGCACTTTTGGTAGTAAAGCAAATGCTAATCTCATTGAGAAGTTGTTTTCCACCATTCACTTTGTGTATAGGTGATAAATCTGATTTGCTGAGGGTTCCAGAAATCATTAAAAAGTAATCCCACTTAAAAAGATCTTCAAGTGACTGAAAAAGGGTTCTAGTAATGACTGGGGGAAGTGTTCTGCTGATTTCTGGGAAGGGTTCCCACTGGTCCCCGGAAAGGAGTTTCCTCCGATCACTTATAACGGGCTTCCACCAATGATTGTAGTAGTAGCCACCCACCCAGTGGCGTAACTTCAGGCCCAGGGGCCCCGATGCGAAAGCTCCAACGGGGCCCCCTAATTATTGCAAATCTTTAATAGTATTAGTCTTTTTCTATAGGCCAAAGGGACTTCTGGGGCCCCCTAGGCTGCAGGGCCCGGGTGCGATCGCAATCTATGCACCTATTGTAGTTACGCCCCTGCGCCCACCAATAAAATGACTGTAACAGGCTCCTACCAATGATTTTAAACAACTCCCACCAATTATCGTAGCGAGCTTCCACTGATTAGTAAAATGGGCTTTTATCGATGGCCGTAACTGGCTCCCACCAATGATCATAATGTGCTCCCACCGATGACTTAAGCAGGTTCTCACCGATGGCTGTAGTGGGGCTTCCAACGATGGCCATAGCAGGCTCCCACAGATGGCTGTAACGGGGCTTCTCCCGATGGCAGTAGAGGGTGTGTCCCCCCGAAGGCTGTAGCAGGCCCTTGATGGTTGTAGTGGGCTCCCCCTGATGGCTGTTGCGGACTCCCCTCGATGGCCGCAGTGGGAATGGCCGTGGCGGGCTCCCCCCCGATGGCCATGGCAGGCTCCCCCCGATGGCCGTGGCGGGCTCCCCCAGATGGCTGTGGCGGGCTCCCTCGTTAGTTGTAGCGGGCTTCTCTTGATGACCTTAGTGGGCTCCTCCCAATGGCCATAACTGGTTCCCCCTAATTACCGTAGCAAGTTCCCCCGATGGCCGCAGTGGGCTCCCCACCCCCCGATGGCCGTGGCGGGCTCCGCCCCCGGATGGCTGCGGCGGGATCCCCCCATGGCTGTGGCGGGCTCCCCCTGATAGCTGTAGCGGGCTTCTCTTGATGGCCTTAGCGGGCTCCTCCCAATGACCATAACTGGTTCCCCCTGATGACCGTAGCGAGTTCCCCCCGATGGCTGTAGCGGATTCTCCCTGATGTTTGTGGTGGGCTCCCATGATGTTCATAGCGGTCTCCCCACGATGGCTGTAGCAGGCTCCCACTGATTTACTGGACATAGTTCCCACTGATCTCTGGAAAGTAGTTCTCTGTGATCCCCGGAAAGGAGTCTTGCTGGTCACAAGAAGGGTTACCAACCTTTGCTGTAATTACTGGGGTCGGAGAGTTAATGGCGTGTCGGTCACACCTCACCCGGTATATATGAGCCTGAAGTTGACGGCTGAGGACAGGATGCGGCTTTGTCTGTCAGTCCTATAGTAGCTCGACTGTGCAGCTAACTGTAATTTTCCAATCAAAGAATGGGGGACCAGAGACTTGGGACACTTTCTAATGATCGATGAGGCCCTCAGCAATCCGAAATGTATTCTGCATTGTTGGGTAAACCTCCGTGATCAAAATATATACCGGCCATTTTCTGCCTCTTTGGTCAGTGCATTGACTAACTGTCTGGGTAAAGAGTTTTTCCAGGATTTTAATAAATGTGCCCGAGAGCGGTAAATCATCATCAAGGTGGACTTGGACAGCTGATCGGGACGTGCAGGTCCTCCGCCGTCCACCACTGTTACCTCCAGTCTGGGTTAATTCATCGTCTCTTTGCTTCACCTAGCCTGTAATATTTCACTGCCTTATTTCCTCTAAAGACTCGGATGATGCTAATGTTGATTTGATAAGGTTCCTTCGCTTTTTCTCTGTCTTTAATTCGAAATGTCTGTAATTTTGCGCTTCACGGACTTGAGCGGAGAATTAGCGAGAGGGAGAGAGACGGGCCGGGTGGGAGGCGGGCGGATGGATGGCGGGGAGTCTTCTCTGTCACCGCAGATTGCCTCAGTGGAGTGTAAAGGTGTGAAGGATTATCAATTGTGATGGCCGGGAACTCACCGGATATGGAGATTTAGGAGGTGTGCCAGTTCTGCACCCGTTCTGCAGGACATTTCCCCCCCCCCGCCGGGCCCTGGGGGGCGAGGGACAATTAGGTGCATAGACTCAGTGAAGCAGTAGAGTGATGATTTACCATCATCTGCTTCAATGTCGTAATTTGTCCCCAACTTCACACCGCAATGCCATTTGCGTAATTGCAAAAAATTTTCACAATTTTTCTCTCCTTTAGCACCTGTCCCTCCCCCGCGTCTGGCAGGTCTTGATAAATGTAGC
Organism: Allobates femoralis; assembly: GCA_033576535.1. Taxonomy (NCBI): domain Eukaryota; kingdom Metazoa; phylum Chordata; class Amphibia; order Anura; family Aromobatidae; genus Allobates; species Allobates femoralis. The sequence continues at coordinate 85,591,480 of JARQOC010000007.1, forward strand.
TTTTAACTTTAAGGATTGATTAACTGGGTTAGTAATTCCCAGCCAGATAGCAGACGATTTATGAAGATCTCCGCTATTTCTCCGACTTCTCCGAAGAAGGTTGTAATGCTCCGTCACTCTTCATTTTAGATATTTTTGTGCTGATTTATGAAAGGAATATAAATTCTGTTCCATTTTTTTCTTAAATATCTGGTTTATGTAAAGGAATGTTAAGGTTTTTCCGTTCTAAAATGTCAGTAGTTACCAATAGGTTAGCGGAAAACCATCTCCTCCAACCGCCTTCTCAATCCTTAAATTCCCCTCCCCCCCTTCCCCAGTAAAATAATCATTTATATTCACCGTTCCATAGGTGTCAGCACTGACTCTCCTAGGGCTCACATGACATAACTAAAGTAAAGAAGATGTAATGAAAACCTATGTCAGTTTATGAGACTTTCCATACTTATATGTTGTGCACCCACTGCGCAGTCAGACCTTTCTCAATCCCTATGTTTCTCCCCAATTAAATAACATTTATATTCACCTCTGGTGCCGTTCAGAGGTGTCAGCACTGACTCTCCTGGGGCTCACATGACATAATAACTAAAGTACAGGAGATCTAATGAAAACCTTTGTCAGTTCATGAAAGTTTTGATACTTTTGCTTGTATGTTGTGAACCCACTGCTCAGTCAACCTTTCTCAATCCCTATGTTTCCCCCAGTAAAATAATAACATTTACCGTATATTCACATCCAGTAAATGCATCATTCCAGAAGTGTCAGCACTGCCTCCCCTGGGGCTCGCATGACATAATATTTACAGTACAGCAGATGTAACGAAATCTTTGTCAATTTATGAAACTTTCAATCTTTTTCCTTATATGTTGTGAACCCACTGCTCAGTCAACCCTTCTCAATCCCTATGTTCCCCCCCAATAAAATAATAACATTTATATTCACATCTGGTACAGGCATCATTCCACAGGTGTCAGCACTGGCTCTCCTGGGGCTTACATGACATAATAACTGAAGTACAGGATATCTAATGAAAACCTTTGTCAGTTTATGAAACTTTCGATCCTTTTCCTTGTATGTTGTGAACCCACTGCTCAGTCAACCCCTTCTCAATCCCTATGTTTCCCCTCAGTAAAATAATATTTATTTTCACATCCGGTATATGTGTCATTCCAGAGGTGTCAGCACTGGCTCTCCTGGGGCTCGCATAACATAATAACTAAAGTACAGCAGATGTAATTAAAACCTTCGTCAGTTTATGAAACTTTTGATACTTTTCCTTAGATGTTGCTCACCCACTGCTCAGTCAACCCCTTCTCAATTCCTATGTTTTCCCCCCCCCAGTTAAAGAATAACATTTTATATTCACCGCCGGTGCTGTACAAGAGGCGGGCAGTATGGCTGAATAAGAAGAGCACAAGTGCAATGAGGTCTAATCTGTGACACAAGGTGAAACCTAAAATATATGGTTTTGCTTACGTGGATGGGTTGTTGTAGACACAACCACTAGAACAAGACTTAGACCTACAGCTGCTTTAGGCCCAGTACCATAGATACTTCATTTCGCAGAATTGAAGGGGTTAAAAGCCATGATGTACTGGATCTTCAATTTGTGACTTTGACGCATTTCGGAGTAACCCTCCATCAGAATCATCACCTGCATATCCTACAAGTGATGTTCTTGATGAAGGAGTGTTACTCCAAAACGCATCGAATAAAGTCACATATCGAAGATCCAGTATTCATCTTTGTCTGATGACCGCACGGCTTTTAACCCCTTTCATTCCAGAGGAATTGCAAAACGAATGATGGGACCGATGCGGTGATGTCACAGCAGGAGGCGTGGCGGCCGCCTCTTGCTCTAACATCACCACCTTTCCCCGCCCTGCTCCATGTTAACCAATGTAGCAGGGTGGGGAAAGGTGATGACGTCACCGCAGGGGGCGGGGCTAAGCAGCCATTACTGCAATAAGCTCTGTGTTATACTGCAGACGAGGGAGACAATGATTGGCATCAGGGAGGCGGCGGTTGGGCAGATTAAACATACAGGGGGTGTGAATCTGCCCTTTGACTCCAACCACAAGCCACCTCCTATTTGGCTCCACAATGTAATTTTTCAGAGTGTATCATCTCGGGGTACAGGGGCTCAAGGGCTGGCGGACCCCTTGCCTGGATGCAGCAGACATGCTGCATTCAGTGCTGTAATTAGATCACCATGTGTGTTTGGTGACAGGTCCTCTTTAAATAACATAGTCCCAGCGGCCTGTGATCACCACTAGGGGGAGCTCACTGCACACAGACTATACATCAATTCAAACATGATGCAGTGAGCTCCCTCTAGTGGTGACTACAGGTAGCTAAAATGTTGCCGAATCTCTTATCGATGCAGAGAATTGTTACTCTGTGTCAGGAAATTGGAGCTCAGAGACCCCTATTAAAATATATTAAAAATAAATCAATAGAGATTGCACCTAAAATTTGTCAGTCATTGCCTTTAAGGGCAAACTGAAAAAAACTTCTGCCAAAGATTATTAGACTTTTCTTGTCTTTTATGATTTCTTGTCATTTATTAATTTTTTTTGCAACCCCCCCGTACCACCATTCCTCTGCCCCATCTCTTTTTTACGCTTCAATTGGCAATTTTGGACAGCCGCGCTCATAGAGAACTAGACGTCTAACCTCATCTGAAAGGTCTAACCACAGTACAAATCTTCCATAGCAAACCCTTGTCAGAAGCCTCTGCCGCTGCCTGATATTTTTGGCCCTTTCTATCATTTCTAGGTCGGGTTATGAATACATTACTCCCTTCGCCCCTTTGCTACTTTTATGCTGTTTTCAAAAAAAAAAATGTTCCATAAAAGATTTTTTTTTTTTTATTCCCAGTTCAAAGTTTTTTTTACATTTTGTATTTTTAGCTTTCAGATAAAATAAAAAAGGCAAAGTTAAAATGTAGCGCTGAAATAAATCCTGGTCTCAGGTGTGCGAGGGGTTTATGCTTGGCCTCGTCCAGGCACCTGCGGAGGCGACGCGTTCGGAGCTTTTGTAGAAGCCACGTTTGGCCGTGTTTCCAGTATGGGAAGCTTTATGGAACAATGGCTGCTCGCTGCTCTTCTCTTCTCTATTCCTTAAGCTCTCTCTCCACATTGGATGAACACAAGGCTTTGTGCTGTAGAAACCCGGGCTCGATAAATCACTGACATTTTCCTTTTTTTTTTTTCTCTCTCTTTCCCCTCCTTTTCTTCTTTCCCTCTCCCCTTTTTCATTTTGCAAAGCCTGCGGATTTGGATGAATGGGTAAGCACTGTTTGGCTTGTGTTCCTGCTTATTTCACTTGTCATATTGTCACCGTGTAGGGATTGTTTGTGGAAATTGTAGTCTGTTTAATTTCCTTCTCGGATCTCCCACTCCATTTACTTTGGACATTTTTATTTTTCTTATTTCTCCCGGATTGGGTATCTGCGGAGAAGGTGCGGTGGACGGGGCCGGATGGGCTTAGGCACTTCTCTAAAGTTGGTACTAAACACAAAGGTCAGACAGACCACCATTATATTGGGATTGGCTGAGCTCTTTCCGTCACTTGACTTTGACGATTTTAGTAAGGCACGTCCCGCCTCGGAGGATACATGAAATCCCCCTGCTGTCATCTATATCATGCCTGCAACCTCAGGTGACAATTAAGACAAGTTATCGTTATATAGGACATTTTCCTAGAATACTAGAGAGACATAAAGCCCAAATACACAGGCCAATATCAGGTCACCACTGACCCACAATATTCAACCCCATAGGTGCCCGGCAGACGTTACGAACAACGACACTATAGTTGTCTCCATTTCCTAGTCTATGTTAATGACAGCACATTTCTTGGTCATACAGGGGAATGTGCTGGCTATATCAAAGGTTTTTATGCCAATATAAAAATTAAAGATGAATGCTTGTTCGTTGAGTTTCTTTACCCACACCGCCAGTCATCGCTCAGCCAAAGTTCCTATAGGCACAGGAGAGGTGTCACTCAGTGCACTGTGCAGCAGCAGCATGTCACAAGCATTGAGCAAACTTCAGGAGGGACAAATGATCAGATGACATTCATTAAAGATGCAAGGCTCAGATTGTGCATTGTGCCGCAGACTAGGTAGAGGCTCATGCAAGACTCAGGAGGTGCATTGTGCGGCAGGCCGGGAAGACGCTCATACCAGACTCAGAAGGTTCCTTATGCAGCAGACTGGGGAGACGCTCATACTAGGCTTAAGTGGTGCTTTGTGCAACAGGCCGGGGAGACGCTCATGAAAGACTCAGACAGTGCATTGGGCAGCAAACTGGGGAGACGCTCATACTAGGCTCAAATGGTGCTTTGTGCAGCAAGCCGGGGAGATGCCCATGCAAGGCTCAGACGGTGCATTGTGCAGGAGACTGGGAAACGCTCATGCAAGGCTCAGACGGTACATTGTGCAGCAAGCCGGGGAGGCACTTATGCAAGGCTCAGACGGTGCATTGTGCAACAGGCCAGGGAAACACTCCTGCAAGGCTCAGACTGTTCACTGTGTAGCAGGCCAGGGAGACACTCCTGCAAGGCTCAGACTGTTCACTGTGTAGCAGGCTGGGGAGACACTCATGCAAGGCTCAGACGGTGCATTGTGCTGCAGGCTGGGGAGATGTTCATGCAAGGCTCAACTGGTGCATTGTGCAACAGGTTGGGGAGACACTCAAAGAAGGCTCAGACTGTGCATTGTGCAGTAGACTTTGGAGACACTCATGCAAGGCTCAGACAGTGCATTGTGCAGTAGACTTTGGAGACACTCATGCAAGGCTCAGACGGTGTATTGTGCAGTAGACTGGGAGACACTCATGCAAGGCTCAGACGGTGCATTGTGCAGCAGGCTGAGGAGACGCTCATGCGCGGCTCAGACTGTTCACTGTGCAGTAGACCGGGAGAGAGCAGGTAGACGTCAGTGCAGCGCGAGAGACGCTCATGCAAGGGTCAACGGTGCATTGTGCAGCAGGCCAGGGAGACACTCATGCAAGGCTCAGACGGTGCATTGTGCAGCAGGCTGAGGAGACGCTCATGCAAGGTTCAGACGTGCAGCACACCGGAGAGACGCTCCTGCAAGGCTCAGACGGTGCATTGTGCAGCAGGCCAGGGAGACGCTCCTGCAAGGCTCAGACGGTGCATTGTGCAGCAGGCTGGAGAAATGTTCATAGAAGGCTAAAAAAAGTATATCTAAACTCGTCAAAGCTAGGTAATGGAGGAGCGGGTTCAAACCAAAAGGCTCACATGCTCAACTTATTTCCGAGTGTCAGCTAAGTGGTATCCTGCCCCGTAGACTTTCTGCCGGTCCCATACATCACCATGCTTGAGGATAGGCTGACTGCTTCTGGCCTCAGATTGAACGATCGGTTGAGGAGACCTCAGGAACACGATCACCACTGATTATCTCTTCTGATCTGTGCCTATAATCTGTAACAAACATCCTTACACTTTAATGGTTTAATGGTTACTGCGAGACATTTAGCACATGGATGGAAAAACAAATAACGTGTAAATATATAGCTTGGACTGCAGATCTGCTGAACGCCGCCCGGCCACTTCCACAACCTTCTCATGGCTAAACGTGCTAAGTGGTTAAGAGAGAATAATGAAAGGGAGATGAGCATTTCACAAATGAAAGCTTGTTAATTGCCGCTATGACTTCACACCCTCCAACACCTTTTTGGCACCGGCCAGCCATTACCATGAATAACCTTCCCATTGGATGGAGTCTGCAAGCCGCAGATCACAGGTCACTTTCCCTAATGAGCTTTTGCATACATAATCGTCATTAAATCCTGCAGCATTTCTGATTTTCTTCCCAATCAAGGCTCGTGTTAGCAGGAAAGGTTAAGCACCGTCTGGCTTCCATCGAAGCTGAACCGGGTCAGCCGTCTAACAGCCCAGATTCCCCCCCTCCCTTTAGCACAGCCAACATACGTGAACCCCTCATCCAGCGCGGCAGCGCACAACCCGCCATTGTTTGTATAAGGGCGATACAAATAATTCCGCCCATTGTTGCGGCAGATTTGTTGTTGGCACAAGGAAATATGCAAAAATACACATTACACAGGGGCTCAGACAAAAAGAAGAAAGCCCCATGTGCCCATTATTAATCATTAGCAGAGAGAAATATTTACATCCCCCTCTCCTGAAAAACCATATGCAGATTCACACGTGCGACTTAATTAGTAGCGAGGACTCCAAGTATTTGGACGGAACTCTTTGTGTTCCAGAGGGGGCTACATGACGAGCCTCATGGGGGAAACAATAGGCATGCAGGTTGCCAAGTGTCCAAGCTCGTTAGTGACGATGCATGGAGCATGCCAATTGAATATGCAAATGGTTATTAATTCTTCCAATTTAATTTACATCACAGCGATTGGATGGAAAGATATAAATTGGATCTTTTCCCCTAACATGAAGGGACTAAGAAGAGCTCAAAGATTTACATTTAGAGGGGACTTCCTTCTGATTATAATGGACGTGCCCAAAGTTAAAGGGGGTTGCCAGCCTATGAAAATTGGGCATTGATGAACATCGTAAGTACCGTATATGCTCGAGTATAAGCCGAGGCCCCTAATATTACCCCAAAAACTGGGGAAACCTATTTACGCGAGTATAAGCCTAGGGTAGGAAATGCAGCAGACCCCCTGGTATACTGCTCCTCATCACTGGTATATAGCGCAATCATCACTGTATACAGCCCCTCATCACTGGTATATAGCGCCCCCATCATGGTAAATGGCCCCTCATCCTGGTATATACCCCCCTGACTGTACATATCCCCCCCACCACTGGTATATAGACTCTCAGCCTGGTATATAGCCCCCATCACTGGTATATAGCACCCCCATAATGGTAAATGGCTCCTCATCCTGGTATATACCCCTCTCACTGTACATATCCCCCCACCACTGGTATATAGACTCTCAGCCTGGTATATAGCCCCCATCACTGGTATATAGCACCCCCATAACGGTAAATGGCCCCTCATCCTGGTATATACCCCCCTCACTGTACATATTCCCCCATCACTGGTATATAGACTCCCAGCCTGGTTTATACCCCCCCATCCTGGCAATACCGGTATATAGCCCCCATCACTGGTATATAGCACCCCCATAATGGTAAATGGCCCCTCATCCTGGTATATACCCCCCCTCACTGTACATATTCCCCCATCACTGGTATATAGACTCCCAGCCTGGTTTAAAACCCCCACCACTGGGTATAAAGTCCCCGTCCCCCCACCAATGGGTATATAGCACCCCCATAATGGTAAATGGCTCCTCATCCTGGTATATACCCCTCTCACTGTACATATCCCCCCCACCACTGGTATATAGACTCTCAGCCTGGTATATAGCCCCATCACTGGTATATAGCACCCCCATAACGGTAAATGGCCCCTCATCCTGGTATATACCCCCCTCACTGTACATATTCCCCCATCACTTGTATATAGACTCCCAGCCTGGTTTATACCCCCCCCCATCCTGGCAATACTGGTATATAGCCCCCATCACTGGTATATAGCACCCCCATAATGGTAAATGGCTCCTCATCCTGGTATATACCCCCCCTCACTGTACATATTCCCCCATCACTGGTATATAGACTCCCAGCCTGGTTTAAAACCCCCACCACTGGGGTATAAAGTCCCCGTCCCCCCCACCAATGGGGTATATAGCACCCCCACCACTGGGGTATATAGCCCCCCCACCACTGGGGTATATACCCCTCCTATGATCAATATATGCCCCCATGCTAACGCACACCATAAACTAATAAATCATTAATTCTTACCCTCTGTCGCTCTGTCACCGCTGCGTCTTTCGGTCCTCCGACCTTCCTGCTTCTTCATGCTTTTGCCGGCATCATGTGACTGTCGCAGCAACGATGATGTCATTGCTGCTGCGCCGGTCACATGACGCTGGCAAAAACAGGAAGACTGGAGGACCAAAGGACGCAGCAGTGCCAGAGCGACGGAGGATAAGAATGAATGATTTATCAGTTTATGGTGTGCGGCAGCATGGGGGCATATATTGATCATAGCAGGGGGGAATATACATAGCGCAATGGAATATGCACCGCTCCCTCTTCCGCTGATGGACAGGGGGCTGCAGTGCATATTGCATTACACTAATGAGAGGGCCCACGTGATCGCGCGCTCATACTACAGCCTCCCCCCGCCTCTTCCAGCCCCTGATCACCCCCCCCCCCCCACTCAGTCTGTACATTGTGACTCGAGTATAAGCCGAGGGGGCCACTTTTCAGCACAAAATTGTACTGAAAAACTCGGTTTATACTCGAGTATATTGGGTATCTTACTTTTAGCTCTGGTGGCCCATTACTCCGCTCAGCGCCCCATCTCAGGTCCTGGCCAATCCTGTGTCGGCACTGGACTGGAGAAGGGGGCTGGCTGACTGATCATTTCTCTAGCTAATGAACTGGAACCAGGAAAAAAACATGGATAAATCTGCGCAGCTTTAGACAAATTGATCCAAGTCGTAGATTGTTAAAAGCTGGTTTAAGTCTACACGTTTTGAAGTTTCACTTCGAAGCACATAGAGTTAAGCCACCTTTTAACAATTTATGACTTGGGCCTGTTTGTCTATAGCTGCGCAGATTTATCCATGTTTTTCTCCTGCTTCCATTGTATTGCCTTTAGCTTTATGGCTTATGAAACGTACAGCAGCTGTTTATGCGTTTCAAGGGAATTTGTCATCAGTTTTTTGCAATCACACCTAAGAGCAGCATGATGTAGAGTTAGAGACCCTGATTCCAGCGATGCGTCACTTACTGAGCTGCTTGCTGTCACTTTGATAAAAGTATTGTTTTCTCTGCTGCAGATTTAACAATTATTTGAATGTGGAACTCTGCAACCCCGCCCACACCACTGACAGCTTTCTGTGTATAACTCCACCCACACCACTAATGGATATCTGTGTATAATCCCGCCCACACCACTGATTGGCATCTGTGTATAACCCCACCCACAGCACTGATTGGAAGCTTTCTGTGTATAACCCCACCCATACCTCTGATTGGCATCTATCTGTATAACCCCGCCCACACCACTGACAGCTTGCTGTGTATAACTCCGCCCATACCGCTGATGGATAGCTGTGTATAATCCCGCCCACACCACTGATTGGCATCTGTGTATAACCCCACCCACAGCACTGATTGGAAGCTTTCTGTGTATAACCCCACCCATACCTCTGATTGGCATCTATCTGTATAACCCCGCCCACACCACTGACACCTTGCTGTGTATAACTGCCCACACCACTGATGGATAGCTGTGTATAATCCCGCCCACACCACTGATTGGTATCTGTGTATAACCCCACCCACAGCACTGATTGGAAGCTTTCTGTGTATAACCCCACCCATACCTCTGATTGGCATCTATCTGTATAACCCCGCCCACACCACTGACAGCTTGCTGTGTATAACTCCGCCCACACCACTGATGGATAGCTGTGTATAATCCCGCCCACACCACTGATTGGTATCTGTGTATAACCCACCCACACCACTGATTGGAAGCTTTCTGTGTATAACCCCACCCATACCTCTGATTGGATGCTGTGTATAACCCCACCCACAGCACTGATTGGAAGCTTTCTGTGTATAACCCCACCCATACCTCTGATTGGCATCTATCTGTATAACCCCGCCCACACCACTGACACCTTGCTGTGTATAACTGCCCACACCACTGATGGATAGCTGTGTATAATCCCGCCCACACCACTGATTGGTATCTGTGTATAACCCCACCCACAGCACTGATTGGAAGCTTTTTGTGTATAACCCCACCCATACCTCTGATTGGAAGCTGTGTATAACCCCACCCATACCTCTGATTGGCATCTATCTGTATAACCCCGCCCACACCACTGACCGCTTGCTGTGTATAACTCCACCCATACCACTGATGGATAGCTGTGTATAACACCGCCCACACCACTGATTGGCATCTATCTGTGTATACCCACACCACTGATTGGAAGCTTTCTGTGTATAACCCCACCCATACCTCTGATTGGAAGCTGTGTATAACCCCACCCATACCTCTGATTGGTATCTATCTGTATAACCCCGCCCACACCACTGACCGCTTGCTGTGTATAACTCCACCCATACCACTGATGGATAGCTGTGTATAACACCGCCCACACTACTGATTGGCATCTATCTGTGTATACCCACACCACTGATTGGAAGCTTTCTGTGTATAACCCCACTCATACCTCTGATTGGCCTTCTCCTGTGTACACTGTAATCAGTGGTATGGGCGGGGTTATACAAAGCTCATGAATATGCTGGACTACCTGGCAGCAGGCAACTAGTCCTGTAATGATAATCTACAGATAATTAAACAGTGATTTTATCAAAACTACACTGAGCAGCTCAGTAAGTGACACATCACTGAAATCAGGATCTCTGGCCCTGCTGCTCTCAGATTAGGAGGCAAAAACTTAGTAACAGATTCCCTTTAATACTAACAGCACTTTTTTGCTTATTATATAGGTAAGACCCTATTGCTCCTCTTTATCCCCAGAATTACGTTTCAGTAGCTAAACTGAACCCTTTATTGATGCCTGGACAGAGACTGGTTTTGGATTAGGTATTGAAATTGGGTTTGGGCCACCTTTTAACAGCACAGGATACAGGACCAAAAGTTTAGCAGCCAAAACCTATGATGAAGAAATAAGAGGAATATGGTACTACATAGTCTAATTTACTAATTTATAGCTTGGAAAACCCGTGTAAATGCAGTTTTCTTAAAGGGATTTTTTGTTTTTCGAGCAGGACTATGTTATCAGATTGGTTTTGGTCGATACTTGACTGATGGATGTCCCCTGTTGAGTGGCCATTCTTGGGTACCGTAGCTCAGATCCCATTCACTTTAATAGGTGTGAAGCTAAAGTATCGGAGTACAGCCACTACAGTGTATGGAGGCGCGGGGTCTTGACTCCTTACACCAGAGGTCCCCAACTCCAGGCCTCTAAGGCAGGATTTCAGGATTTCCTTAGTATTGCACAGGTGTTAATGTGATGAAATGCACAGGTAATGATTCCAACCCCTGTGCAATACTAAGGAGATCCTGAAAACATGCACTGTTGGTGGCCCCCGAGACCTGGAGTTGGGGACCCCTGCCTTACACCATGGGGTGGTCATACTGATCTGATATCATAAGCCCATAAACATCAAGGTCCTGGATAGACCAATTTCAGTCAAAGGCTAGGGTCACACTTGGGAGCCTGCATCCAGTAACTGGATGCATTACTGGATCCAGTTTTTCCCCTTGTCTGTTTGGAGGCATTTTTACCGCATCAGGTACCTGATGGTACCTATATGTACCATTAGGTACTGGATCAGGTTCCCATAGGGTCCCATGTTAAAAAACTGATCAGGTTTTCCTAAAAGGCCAAAAAATGTTGCAGACCCTATTAAAACCTGACTTCTTAAAAACTGGATCCAGTAGACAGATTGCACTTTGGCAAACAATTGTTAACATTGGAGTCTATGGGTCAGGTACCTGATCAGGTTTTCAGGATGAAAAACTGGATCCAGTAACTGGATTGCAAACGCAAGTGTGACCCTAGCCAAAAAGAAACTTCATCAAATTTATCACAGTGGCTTTCCCGTTGTCGGACGTTAGTGCCTAAAACGCGTAGTAAACCCGGAGAAAGGCACAAATCACGTTTTTTGGGTGCAAATTGATCCTGAATTTTGGTGCATTGCAAAAACAAACCTTGTATCTGATCTGTAGTGATCACGGCAAGTAAGAAGTCGTATTCTACCACCCGGGTATTGCATGCATCTGAATGGCTGCAAGGCTCTCACTTGTGACCCCCTTATTTTGGGATAATCTGATCGCCCCTATATTATGATCTAAATTAGAAAAGTCATCTCCTTTCTAAAATGATCTCCCCGCTAAAGCTTCCCTGCCCGCCAGGTCTTCAGCAGGATCCTGTCAGGCTCATTGAGCGTCAGATGAAGCTGACATTTAAAATACGGCAAGCTAGACGGGGCTTTCTTTCCTTGCCAGATACGCTCAGCCTAAACTTCATGAAATGTCCCGGTTTACCCATTGCATGCTGCTCTTGGGAAGAATACGGGAAGCAGTCAGCCTTCAGATACAATCTTTCATCCTAACGACCCCTGCCAGTTTTAGAAAGACGGCTCTCGACCCCCGGGGATCACTTGAGTCCAGGCCGCTTTATCACTTGCCTATGTCAATTTCAGCCCAACGCCTTCATGGTTTTTAAAAGTTCAAGCTCGCGGTGTAGATCCTTCCTATAAAATATCTTTCGCCATCCGTGCGAGAAAGAAACCTAAAAAGGTCCATTACTTCCATACTCTGTATACTGGTATATAGGTTATAAAAGGAGAAAAGTATGGTAACGTAGAAACTATATGGTAACAAGTAGCAAAAAGCTTGCAGTTTTTGGAAGGATAGCCATCAGAGGGATCCAGCCTATTTGCTTTCCAAAATGCAAAACTTTGCAGCGGTTTGGTCACTGAGTATTATTTTGGGTTGTCTCTGTTCAGCAAAGATAGAATTGGGAACAATATTGGGATAACTGAAGGAAGATTGATTTACATCTAATATTACATATTAATTAATTATTATTCTACTTACATAATTGTCCTGTCCAGTCTGTCTTTTCCAGCCTCCACCATATTTGCACACCCAAGTGATGGGTGTGCAAATATGGCATCAACTGGCAGTACTGGCTACTGCCAGCGGTGCCACATAGTCCTCTTCTGCAGCAGTCGCCCCCAGCCGCCGACACTGTACATCACCGCCTGAGTAAGTTTGCATGCGTATATCCAGGACGCATGCGCACTTACTCGGGTGGCCTCCATCTGTGGACACATGGGTATATAAAGATGGTGGCGGTGTGACCCGGTGCTCATACACGCTTGCTCACACGGCCGCCATCTTTGGACATCTGGGCTCAAAGTAGGAGCACACGAGGGAAGAAGACAGCACAGGGGGAGAGAGAGACCGCACACGGGGAAGAGCACACAATGGGAGAAATAGTTCAAAGGAGAGAGCACAAGGGGGAAAGGGACAGCACACAGGGGGGTGAGTACACAGGAGGAGAGAGAGTACACATGGGACAGCTCAAAGGAGAGAGCGCATGAGGGGAGAATGCAGCATAGGAGGGTGAGACAGCACAAGGGGAGAGAGCGCATACAGGGGGGAGACAGCTCAAAGAGAGAGAACACATAGAGGGGAGAGCACTCGGGGGGAGACGGCTCAAAAGGAGAGAGCACAGAGGGGAGGGATAGCACTCAGGGAGGACCGCTCAAAGGAGAGAGCACAGTAGGGAGAAGACAGCTCAGGAGGGAGAGAGAAAACACACAGAAGGGAGAGGGCACAGTGGGAACCCCTGCTCAAAGAAAAGAGCACAGAGGGGAGAAGACAGCACACAGGGGGGAGAGAGATCAAAGGAGAGCGCAGAGGGAGGCGACCGCACGGGGGAGAGAGAAACGGACAGGTGGTAGTGCGCAGTGGAAGGGGGGGGGGGGACATCACATTCCTTCCAATGTGATATTATCGAGGCTCCATCTAGTTTATTATATGCAGTTAGGATCAATGTGCAGCACCCATTACTCACAGTAATATTTTGTACACTTTGTGACTTGTTTTTTAATTCATATTTTTTTTTATAATATCTTTGAATAATTGATCAAATAACTTTTTTTGAGTACCGCACTTTCATCCATGTACACAGAGTTATTAATTGCTACATTTTTCTATTTATCTTGCCTATACTATATATATTTGTTTTGGGGGGATATTTTCCCAGTGCTCTTCCACCATGGTTTAGTAAGTTCCTGCACTTTCGGAATGCTTTTTTATGTCTTGTATGTTTTTTAATGTATGAAATAAAATGTGTTTTTATGATATTATACATATTTGTGTCCTGGCATATTTTCCTATTGGCTTGTTCTACTGTGCCGTATAGGACGACCACTATTGAATGGGATAGCAATACTAGGTTGTAGCATCCTTACATAGCAACTGGATATATGATTGACTGCATTACATTATACATAAGTGAGTTCTTTATATGTCTGCTTTATTTGGTTTTCTACTTTTGTAGGCCAAGGAACTACAAAATAAAGAGGAAGAGCTTAAAAAACTGGATGATTTCCACAGGGAGCAGCTGACAAGCATTGAGAAGAAGGTAAGGGTCCAATACTTGGATCTACGTACAGAAGCCTCAAATTGCATGGCTGAGAAGAGTGTTAATAAATTACCAGTATATACCATTTTAGGATTTCTTTAAAGCGACATGCCAACTTTGCTCCTTGCTGACAAATTGGAGGAGAAAGATAGATCAATAGCTAAAAATCCTTGAAAATTTGATTCAAACTGGAAATAACAAACTGTACCTTTAACAGGAATCTTCTAGTTAATACTGCATTTTCTGGCTGTCTGGGCGTGGCCAGCATCTGCCAGCACTGTGTGTGTATTTCCACAGCTTCCCTTACCTCCCATAATGCATTACTGTCACTCAGGATACTGCATCTGCTCTGCTGCAGTCACAGCTTCTGACAGCACAACTGATAGAGAGCAGTGTGATGTGCCAGCCGACAAGGGGTTAACAGAGATTGTGACTGAGCAGAGGAGCCAGATGACAGATCAGAGAAACTTGTGCCTAAGAAAGGAGTTAGCACTCATCCTGATATTACTTAGCAACTCTGATGTAGCCTGAGGTAATCAGATACATTGTCACCTCATCAGTTACAGTCAGCAATGTCTATGCTTTGTGGGCCATGCCCCCTTCCCCTTATATGGTTACATGCCCCATATTCAGTGTGAAGACGGATCTGAGTGATAATGAGCATATGTCTGCATCAGACTCAGTGCAGTGGGGACACCTTTTGGAAGATTTATGAAAGGTTTTCAACCAGATTTGTCTTATGAGGGTATTTGAAAGTTTATTTAAATCACTTGCTCTACATTATTATTGAATTAAAATTTAAATAGCGGTTACACTTTAACTCTTTCTAATGTTTAAAAGTCTTACCACATGTCAGAAAATACCTCAATATGAATAAGAGTGAAGAGTAACATGGGTCCCAAAATGGAACCACAACCATGGGAAGCAATGTAAACAGCATGCCCAGCTCAATGAAGGAGAGGAGGGCACACCCTATACTTATACTACATACAAGAGACTTAAAAAAAATATATAGCCACTGTAGTGTGGGAGTGGAGGGAAGAGAAGTGGCGATTGTAATATAAGTTAGTAGTCTCCTACCCAAACTGGTCAAAGTGGGACGCTGGGCCGACTGAAATATTCCACCTAGAGTTCTGCAAGAATCTTCTCCAAGTCCAATGGAGCACATCAAACAGCGCCTGCCGAGCAGAGCCGGGCAGACTACCGCTACACCTCGAGATCCAGAAGAAGGCGCTATCCTTCAAGGCTCATCTACAAAGCAGTAGTCCCAGCTCCTAGCATCACATAGCCTTCCTACACCAGGAATCCCCAAGAAACCTCGCAACACAAAGTACCCAAAGTCTCCCAACACAAAGTACCCAAAGCCTCCCAACACCAAGTACCCAAAGCCTCCCAACACCAAGTACCCAAAGCCTCCCAACACCAAGTACCCAAAGCCTCCCAACACCAAGGACCCATAGCCTCCCAACACCAAGGACCCATAGCCTCCCAACACCAAGTACCCAAAGCCTCCCAACACCAAGTACCCATAGCCTCCCAACACCAAGTACCCAAAGCCAGCCTGACCAAGCCACCAACCCACATGGTCTCTCAAAAGGTGAAATTCAGAAGATGGTGCTCAAAGGCAGAGAGGAATATCTCAGCATCTGGAGGAATGGTAAATCACAGAAACTGACGATATACCAGAACCTACAGAGGGAGCATAAACTGGCCCAATATCTAGAGAAACTGGAAAACCCCAAAGAGCGACAGATCCTGAGGCGGTACAGACTGAGCGCCCACAGCCTACTCATCGAATCCGGGTAGCACCGACAGAACTACAAGCCCCAAGAGAGCAGACTGTGCCAGCAGCGCCCCCAGGAGGCCATGGAGGATGAGGTCCACTTCTTGCTGAGGTGCCCTAAATACTCTGCAGTGAGAGACACTTGCTTCAAGAGACTGATCTCTTCCCAGACTTCACCTCCATGGAGGAGGAAGAGAAACTGCAATTATACTGGGGGAAGAGGAAAGTGCAGCGGCCATAGCAGCACAATATGTCAGTGCCTGCCACAGACTAAGAGGAGACTGATATGCCATAAACTTCTGTACCCCAACCCTGAACACGTCCCTATCCCCCAACTAAGAGCCTGATATGCCATGTTCTTCTATACCCCACCCTGGACACGTCCCTATCCCCCAACTAAGAGCTCGATATGCCATGGACTTCTATACCCCACCCTGGACACGTCCCTATCCCCCAACTAAGAGCCTGATTATATGCCATGGACTTCTATACCCCACCCTGGACATGTCCCTATTCCCCAACTAAGAGCCTGATATGCCATGGACTTCTATACCCCACCCTGGACACGTCTCTATCCCCCAACTAAGAGCCTGATATGCCATGGACTTCTATACCCCACCCTGGACACGTCTCTATCCCCCAACTAAGAGCCTGATATGCCATGGACCTCTGTAATTCACCCTGGACATGTCCCTATATCCCAACTAAGAGCCTCATATGCCATGGACCTCTATAATCCACCCTGGACATGCCCCTACCCTCTAAAAGGAGCCTGATATATCCTGGACTTCTATATGCATCCCCACTCCCTACCCTTCTCTCTATTTTTACCATTTACTTTAGCAATGCTAATATGTACTTAGTCCTGCCAATAAAGCTCATTTGAATTTGAATTTTATATAGAAAGAATCTCTGTGACCGGCTGCAGCTCACCTGAACAGAGAATGACATATAGTTTGTGTATCTGTCAAAAAAACTAAAGGTACCGTTACACACAGAGATATATTGCTTGCATCCCACTGGTTGCAGTGAAATCATGGACACATTGTTCCATGTTGTTGCTGTGTATAAATAGAACAATGTGTCCATGATTTCACTGCAACCAGTGAGTGTCAAGCAATGTCTCCAGAGATATCTCTGTGTGTGACGATACCTTTACTATTAAAGTCCTGTAATCACAGAAGCCTCTGCACAGTGTCAGACAAGTAGATTCTGCACAGTAATGCGATCTCCTCACCTAGGAGGTTTTTTCTGCATCTCCTTGCAGGAAAATTGCAGTGGAAAAACGGACTGTTTTTGTATTTGATGCATTTTTTGTTGTGTTTTTTTCTCCTTCCCCACACAAGCATTTCTGTTTATGGAACATTATGAAATATTCTCTCTCTCCCTCTCTTCCTCTCTCTCTTTCTCTTTCTCCTCTTCCATCTTCCCTCTCTCTCCTCCTCACTCTCTATCCCCTATCTCTCCCTCTCTCCTATCTCTCTCTCTCTCTCTTTCAACTCTCTCTTTCCACTCTCTCCTCTCTCTTTCCACTCTCTCCTCTCTCTTTCCACTCTCTCCTTCTCTTTCCACTCTCCCCTTTCTCTTTCCACTCTCCCCTCTCTCTCATTCCACTCTCTCCTCTCTCTTTCCACTCTCCCCTTTCTCTTTCCACTCTCCCCTCTCTCTCATTCCACTCTCTCCTCTCTCTTTCCACTCTCCCCTTTCTCTTTCCACTCTCCCCTCTCTCTCATTCCACTCTCTCCTCTCTCTTTCCACTCTCCCCTTTCTCTTTCCACTCTCCCCTCTCTCTCATTCCACTCTCTCCTCTCTCTTTCCACTCTCCCCTTTCTCTTTCCACTCTCCCCTCTCTCTCATTCCACTCTCTCCTCTCTCTTTCCACTCTCTCCTCTCTTTCAACTCTCCTCTCTTTCAACTCTCTCCTCTCTTTCCACTCTCCCCTCTCTCTCTTTCAAATCTCCCCTCTCTCTCTTTCAAATCTCCCCTCTCTCTTTCCACTCTCCCCTCTCTCCACCCTGTCTCTCCTCTCTTGCCCCCTCTCTCTACCTTCTGTCTCCCTACTCTCCCTTTACTCTCTCCCCTCCTCTCTCCTCTCTCTCCCTCTCTCCACCCTCTCTATCCTGCTCTCTATTTTCTCTCACCCTTTTCTCACCCCTCTCTCTCCCTTCTTCCTCCAATTTATCTCCCTATTCTGTCTTCCTTTCTCTTCTCTCACTCCATCTCCTCTTTCCCCCTTTCTCTCTTCTCTCTCTCTCACTCTCTCTTTCCCTCTCTCCCCTCCACTCCCTCTCTCTCCTGTTTCTCTACACTCCTCTCCCCTCCCTCTCTCCCCTCCCTCTCTCCCCTCCCTCTCTCCCCTCCCTCTCACCCCTCCCTCTCTTCTCTCTCTTCGATGTCTCCTCTCTCTGATGTCCCCTCTCTCTCTCTGATGTCCCCTCTCTCTCTCTGATGTCCCCTCTCTCTCTCTGATGTCCCCTCTCTCTCTCGATGTCCCCTCTCTCTCTCTGATGTCCCCTCTCTCTCTCTGATGTCCCCTCTCTCTCTCTGATGTCTCCCTCTCTCTCTCTGATGTCTCCCCTCTCTCTCTCTGATGTCTCCCCTCTCTCTGATGTCCCCTCTCTCTCTCTGATGTCCCCTCTCTCTCTCTGATGTCCCCTCTCTCTCTCTCTGATGTCCCCTCTCTCTCTCTCTGATGTCCCCTCCCCTCTCTCTCCTCTCTGTCCCTCCCTCTCTCCTCTCTCTCCCCTCCCTCTCCCCTCCCTCTCTCCTCTCTCTCCCCTTCCTCTCTCCTCTCTCTCCCCTTCCTCTCTCCTCTCTCTCCCCTTCCTCTCTCCTCTCTCTCCCCTTCCTCTCTCCTCTCTCTCCCCTTCCTCTCTCCTCTCTCTCCCCTTCCTCTCTCCTCTCTCTCCCCTTCCTCTCTCCTCTCTCTCCCCTTCCTCTCTCCTCTCTCTCCCCTTCCTCTCTCCTCTCTCTCCCCTTCCTCTCTCCTCTCCCTCCCCTTCCTCTCTCCTCTCTCTCCCCTTCCTCTCTCCTCTCCTCCCCTTCCTCTCTCCTCTCCCTCCGCTTCCTCTCTCCTCTCTCTCCCCTTCCTCTCTCCTCTCCTCCCCTTCCTCTCTCCTCTCTCTCCCCTTCCTCTCTCCTCTCTCTCCCCTTCTTCTCTCCTCTCTCTCTCCCCTTCCTCTCTCCTCTCTCTCCCCTTCCTCTCTCCTCTCCCTCCCCTTCCTCTCTCCTCTCTCTCCCCTTCCTCTCTCCTCTCTCTCCCCTTCCTCTCTCCTCTCTCTCCCCTTCCTCTCTCCTCTCTCTCCCCTTCCTCTCTCCTCTCTCTCCCCTTCCTCTCTCCCTCTCTCCTCCCCTTCCTCTCTCCTCTCTCTCTCCCCTTCCTCTCTCCTCTCTCTCCCCTTCCTCTCTCCTCTCTCTCCCCTTCCTCTCTCCTCTCTCTCCCCTTCCTCTCTCCTCTCTCTCCCCTTCCTCTCTCCTCTCCCTCCCCTCTCTATTCTCTCTCTAGAAATTCATTCATGACATGGAGGGAAAATTGTGTGAATAGCACTTCAAAAATCCCATAGACTTTGGGATGCGTTTTTTGAGTATCTGTGATTTGCAGTGACTCTGGGCATCCCAGCAAAGCCAATGGGTTTCCAGATTTGTCATTCAGACACAACGTTTTCTGAGGATTCGTTTTTTGGCTCAAAAATGGAATGAGCATGCCCAAGTTGTGTGGAGTGTTTCTGATCCACTTTTTCTATTGAAACCCTTGTCTATGGGCTCCAAAAAACGCATTAGTCAAAAAGACATCTAAAATGCTGTGTGTGAATGTAGCCTTAGAGTGGAGGAAGGTAAGTGGTAAATGTAATGAGTTGGACAGTAGAAGGACTGACCAGGACAGGCTGTGGCTATAACTTGTTGCACAATGTGACATAGGAAGAAGTGTCTGTACAATTCCTCACTAGCGACCTCTTTTCTGTCCACCTATCTGCTGCCGCTTTACTTGTTCTTTTATTATGTTTTGATTACTACATAACAACATCAATATTAATATCAATTAATCTGTCCAGGCTCAATACATGTATAATCCGTGCTAACTGTCGCCCCCATTAATGCTTTCTGAATTTTCCTTGCATGATAAAAAAAAACGCAGCAGAGTGCAGCGGCAGCCGTGACACTGACACGCTGTTATTTGACTTTAGGATTCGGCTGATTAATGGTCGTCTTGTGTAAACAGTGAAATGGATCGAATAAGTGTAGCTGCTGTTTAGGGAACACAATAGCGCAGCTTGTAAGCTTGTTACTGCACTTATGTTTTATACATCATGTTGTACCGAACCTCCACAAGTCAAGGCTGCACTGATTAAATAATGTATCCTATATACATTTCTTATAGTAGTTATATTCTTGTACATAGGGACTGTTTTTTAGTAGTTATATTCTTGTACATAGGAGCAGTATTATATCAGTTATATTCTTGTACATAGGAGCAGTATTATAGAAAGTTATATTCTTGTACATAGGGCAGTATTATAGTAGTTATATTCTTGTAAATAGGAGCAGTATTATAGTAGTTATATTCTTGTACATAGGTGCAGTGTTATAGTAGGTATATTCTTGTACATAGGGAGCAGTATTATAGTAGTTATATTCTTGTATATAGGAGCAGTATTATAGTAGTTATATTATTGTACATAGAGGCAGTATTATAGTAGTTATATTCTTGTAAATAGGAGCAGTATTATAGTAGTTATATTCTTGTACATAGGTGCAGTGTTATAGTAGGTATATTCTTGTACATAGGGAGCAGTATTATAGTAGTTATATTCTTGTATATAGGAGCAGTATTATAGTAGTTATATTCTTGTACATAGAGGCAGTATTATAGTAGTTATATTCTTGTACATAGGAGCAGTATTATAGTAGTTATATTCTTGTACATAGGAGCAGTATGACAGTAGTTATATCCTTGTACATAGGGGCAGTATTATAGTAGTTATATCCTTGTACATAGGGGCAGTATTCTAGTAGTTATATCCTTGTACATAGGGGCAGTATTCTAGTAGTTATATCCTTGTACATAGGGGCAGTATTCTAGTAGTTATATCCTTGTACATAGGGGCAGTATTCTAGTAGTTATATCCTTGTACATAGGGGCAGTATTCTAGTAGTTATATCCTTGTACATAGGGGCAGTATTCTAGTAGTTATATCCTTGTACATAGGAGCAGTATTATAGTAGTTATAATCTTGTACATAGGAGCAGTATTATAGTAGTTATATTCTTGTACATAGGAGCAGTATTATAGTAGTTATATTCTTGTACATAGGAGCAGTATGACAGTAGTTATATCCTTGTACATAGGGGCAGTATTATAGTAGTTATATCCTTGTACATAGGGGCAGTATTATAGTAGTTATATCCTTGTACATAGGGGCAGTATTATAGTAGTTATATCCTTGTACATAGGGGCAGTATTCTAGTAGTTATATCCTTGTACATAGGGGCAGTATTCTAGTAGTTATATCCTTGTACATAGGGGCAGTATTCTAGTAGTTATATCCTTGTACATAGGGGCAGTATTCTAGTAGTTATATCCTTGTACATAGGAGCAGTATTATAGTAGTTATAATCTTGTACATAGGAGCAGTATTATAGTAGTTATATTCTTGTACATAGGAGCAGTATTATAGTAGTTATATTCTTGTACATAGGGGCAGTATTATAGTAGTTATATCCTTGTACATAGGGGCAGTATTATAGTAGTTATATTCTTGTACATAGGGGCAGTATTATAGTAGTTATATTCTTGTATATAGGAGCAGTATTATAGTAGTTATATTCTTGTACATAGGAACAGTATTATAGTAGTTCTATTCTTGTACATAGGAACAGTATTATAGTAGTTATATTCTTGTACATAGGGGCAGTATTATAGTAGTTATATTCTTGTACATAGAGGCAGTATTATAGTAGTTATATTCTTGTACATAGGCGCAGTATTATAGTAGTTATATTCTTGTACATAGGGGCAGTATTATAGTAGTTATATTCTTGTATACAGGGGCAGTATTATGGTAGTTATATTCTTGTATATAGGGGCAGTATTATAGTAGTTATATTCTTGTATATAGGGGCAGTATTATAGTAGTTATATTCTTGTATATAGGGGCAGTATTATAGTAGTTATATTCTTGTACATAGAGGCAGTATTATAGTAGTTATATTCTTGTACATAGAGGCAGTATTATAGTAGTTATATTTTTGTACATAGGAGCAGTATTATAGTAGTTATATTCTTGTATATAGGAGCAGTATTATAGTAGTTATATTCTTGTACATAGGGGCAGTATTATAGTAGTTATATTCTTGTACATAGGAGCAGTATTATAGTAGTTATATTCTTGTACATAGGAGCAGTATTATAGTAGTTATATTCTTGTACATAGGAGCAGTATTATAGTAGTTATATTCTTGTATATAGGGGGCAGTATTATAGTAGTTATATTCTTGTACATCGGAGCAGTATTATAGTAGTTATATTCTTGTACATAGAGGCAGTCTTCATTGTTGTCACTCTCCTTCAGAATAGCTGATATATGTTATTAGTCAATAGTTGGCGATATTGAGCATAGGAGAAATCTCCTCCCATGATGACTTCAGGAAAGGATGATGTAAGTTGTATTCAACCTAAATTATGAGGTGTTACCCTTTTATTCCCTGTACACTCTATGACTTTGTAGCCGTTTCCTCTCTTTATAGCCGTCATGTGACTTGTAGTGTGACAACCCTCCCGAGCCACGAGTTGAAGGCCGTACGATGTATCTGCTCACCTTGCGCTTAACGCAGGAAATCCAAAAGTGCGTTTATTAGGTCTATAAACTGTGCAAAAAGGCAGCCGGAGGGGGGAAATGAAAAAATCCAGAACGCGTTTCTCATAATCCCGCAATAAAGCTTAATTCTGTCAAAAAATAAAAAAGCGAAGAAAACAACAACCTTTTTCTTTTTGTGCTTTTTTTCTCCTGTGAAATGAAAGCCGCAGACACGGTACACTCATTCTTTTTTATTAGCTGCTGCTTTTATATAATTTCACTTTCATTTACTGAATGTACACAGACCTTGACATTTTCTGTTTCTATAGTCACAACTGTAAAGCTTCTCCTAATACTTTATTGTATTTTTCCCCTTTTCTTTTTCCACCTCCTCTCCTCCCTCCTCCCTCCCACCTTTCACCATCACGCCGCGTCCTCGCCCCCTTTATAGACTTGGTGCTGGTAAACATAACCCTCCGCTAAGTCCCAAGTACTCGTTGTTTTCAGCAAAAATGGGAAAAATAAAGAAAAAAAAAATGATACTGCAAGCTTGATGGAAAAGGGTCTGTGCTAATTAATGTGCGGGCGCGCAGCTTAATACTGTCATGCTATACATTTTGGCACGTTAATTTATATTCTGTTCTTCCGCTCTTTTAAGTGGGAGGAATAAGGCACAGTTGATTGAGAGGGCATGCGAGGATTAAATCGCTTCTCATATATTCTGAAAAACATTTTGCCTTATGGCACCTAGTTCCGGTAAGGATCCGGCAGTTTGTCATGTTTTAAAAAGTTTAATAAAGCTTGTTGACAGACCTAATGGGATTTAAAAAATGTCAGATTTAAAGGGAACTTGTTGGGTCACCATTTTGCTCACTATGTTGATCCAATGGTCAATTTGTCAGCAGGTTTTTGCTATGTACTGACAGCAGCATGATATAGGGGCTGAGACCCTGATTCCGTGCTATGTCACTTGCTGGTCTGCATATTGATATAATCACTGTTTTCTCTGCTGTAGATGTCAGCAGAGCTCTATATGCTGAGCTTTGTATAACCCCGCCCACAGCACTGATTGGCAGTTTGTACTACTCTACATTGAAAGCTACCAATCAGTGAGAGGGGTGGGGTTATGCAAAGTAGGAGGCACAAGTCTCCTTTAGTGATAATCTCCTACTGATAAAATACTCATTTTATTAAAACAGTAACACAGTCTAGAAAGTGACACCGATGGAATCCGAGTCTTTCCCTACATTATATAATAATATTTATTCACATATATAGCGCTATTATTACATCAGCAAGACTGTCCCCATTGGGGTTCACAATTTACCCATCCTATCAGTATGTCTTTTTTGTAGAGAGGTAGGAAACCCGGAGCAAACCCACAAAAACATGGGGAGAACATACAAACTCCCAGATGACCCAGCACTGCAAGACTGCAATGCTAACCACTGAGCCACCATATAGTGCTAACCACTGAGTCACCATGCTGCTCTCAGATTACCTAACAAACACCTGCTGAAAGATTTCCTTTAATGGAACTGAGCCGCAATACAAGACAGAACCAAATGATAGAGGTGGCGCTGTTTTTGCAAGAAAGAAACCCTCTTGTCTAATTCTTGAAAGCCCCGGTAGGAACGATATCTGTGAGCATCCTACGATGCATCATTACTCTATTGTAGACCTTTCCCACCCCGCGTGGAGCTTAGTTGTGGCATCTGCTAATCAACACAGAGTAGAAAAAGGAATATATCATGAAGGGGAGGGGAGGGATGAATTTTTGTTGTTTTGGGAAAGTCTGTGTTATACACAGGTTTCGACAAGGTGGAAACGATATTGTAACTGTAATGCTACAGGCGTTTAACGCCTTTTCTACTAGATCTACAACAAGTATTCATTCTTTGTTCCAGTTATGTAATTCTTATTAGTACCTTGTAGCAGCTGGCAGCCATTCTTTACTGACACTGATAAAAAAGGGAGAGATGGACAAGACGTCCTAAGAATGTGTGCTGTGAGATAGAGGGAGCAGCTGCTCTAAATCTACCCATGTGTGAGACTGCACTGTGCGAGAGGTGATGAGTAGCTGCAGAATCTCTCCTTCTCTATATGTGCAACTGAGCACTGAGAGGTGAGGAGCAGCTGCAGTCTCTCCTGTTTGTGCAACTGAACACTGAGAGGTGAGGAGCAGCTGCAGTATCTCTCCTTCTGTATATGTGCAACTGAGCACTGAGAGGTGATGAGTAGCTGCAGTATCTCTCCTGTTTGTGCAACTGAACACTGAGAGGTGATGAGTAGCTGCAGTATCTCCTCTTCTGTATATGTGCAACTGAGCACTGAGAGGTGAGGAGCAGCTGCAGTATCTCTCCTTCTGTATATGTGTGACTGAGTACTGAGAGGTGAGGAGCACCTGTATCTCTTCCTATGTGACTGTGTGGTATGTAAGGTGAGGAGCAGCAGCAGTGTCTCTTACTCTGTGACTGTGTGAGAGGTGAGGAGCAGCTGCAGTATCTCTCGCTCAGTGTATGTGTGAGAGGTGAGGTGCAGCTGCGGTATCTCTTGCTCATTGTATGTGTGAGAGGTGTGGAGTAGCTGCAGTATCTCTCCCTCTGTGACTGTGAGAGGTGTGGAGTAGCTGCAGTATCTCTCCCTCTGTGAGAGGTGAGGAGCAGCTGCAGTATTTCTCCCTCTGTGACTGTGTGAGAGGTGAGGAGCAGCTGCAGTATCTCTCTGTGACTGTGTGAGAGGTGAGGAGCTGCTGCAGTATCTCTCCCTCTGTGTATGTGTCAGAGGTGAGGAGCTGCTGCAGTATCTCTTGCGCAGTGTATGTGTGAGAGGTGAGGAGCAGCTGCAGTATCTCTCCCTCTGTGACTGTGTGAGAGGTGAGGAGCTGCTGCAGTATCTCTCCCTCTGTGTATGTGTGAGAGGTGAGGAGCAGCTGCAGTATCTCTTGCTCAGTGTATGTGTGAGAGGTGAGGAGCAGCTGCAGTATCTCTTGCTCAGTGTATGTGTGAGTGGTGAGGAGCAGCTGCAGTATCTCTCCCTTTGTGACTGTGTGAGAGGTGAGGAGCAGCTGCAGTATCTCTTGCTCAGTGTATGTGTGAGAGGTGAGGACCAGCTGCAGTATCTCTCTTTCTGTGTATGTGTGAGAGGTGAGGAGCAGCTGCAGTATCTCTTGCTCAGTGTATGTGTGAGTGGTGAGGAGCAGCTGCAGTATCTCTCCCTTTGTGACTGTGTGAGAGGTGAGGAGCAGCTGCAGTATCTCTTGCGCAGTGTATGTGTGAGAGGTGAGAAGCAGCTGCAGTATCTCTCCCTTTGTGACTGTGTGAGAGGTGAGGAGCAGCTGCAGTATCTCTTGCTCAGTGTATGTGTGAGAGGTGAGGAGCAGCTGCAGTATCTCTCCCTTTGTGACTGTGTGAGAGGTGAGGAGCAGCTGCAGTATCTCTTGCTCAGTGTATGTGTGAGAGGTGAGGAGCAGCTGCAGTATCTCTCCCTTTGTGACTGTGAGAGGTGTGGAGTAGCTGCAGTATCTCTCCCTCTGTGAGATGTGAGGAGCAGCTGCAGTATTTCTCCCTCTGTGACTGTGTGAGAGGTGAGGAGCAGCTGCAGTATCTCTTGCTCAGTGTATGTGTGAGAGGTGAGGACCAGCTGCAGTATCTCTCTTTCTGTGTATGTGTGAGAGGTGAGGAGCAGCTGCAGTATCTCTTGCTCAGTGTATGTGTGAGTGGTGAGGAGCAGCTGCAGTATCTCTCCCTTTGTGACTGTGTGAGAGGTGAGGAGCAGCTGCAGTATCTCTTGCGCAGTGTATGTGTGAGAGGTGAGAAGCAGCTGCAGTATCTCTCCCTTTGTGTACTGTGTGAGAGGTGAGGAGCAGCTGCAGTATCTCTTGCTCAGTGTATGTGTGAGAGGTGAGGAGCAGCTGCAGTATCTCTCCCTTTGTGACTGTGTGAGAGGTGAGGAGCAGCTGCAGTATCTCTTGCTCAGTGTATGTGTGAGAGGTGAGGAGCAGCTGCAGTATCTCTCCCTTTGTGACTGTGTGAGAGGTGAGGAGCAGCTGCAGTATCTCTTGCTCAGTGTATGTGTGAGAGGTGAGGAGCAGCTGCAGTATCTCTTGCTCAGTGTATGTGTGAGAGGTGAGGACCAGCTGCAGTATCTCTCCCTCTGTGTATGTGTGAGAGGTGAGGAGCAGCTGCAGTATCTCTTGCGCAGTGTATGTGTGAGAGGTGAGGAGCAGCTGCAGTATCTCTCCCTCTGTGACTGTGTGAGAGTTGAGGAGCAGCTCCAGTATTTCTCACGGTGGGCAGATAGTGTCAGGTCGGATTCTTGGTCTGTCTTTATGGGGAAGGCGCCACGTCGTGTAGGCAGCTCCTATACTGCCCTGCTGCCGTGGCAGTTGGAGATTTCTGGAGATCAGCACAAAGAAATAAAGGCACAAAACCAGATTGTCTTCATCTTCCTACAAAAGAAAAGTTCTAAATGAAACTTTTTGACTTAATCCTAGAAGTCTCCAATGTTGCGAGTTGCAGTAACAGTGTGGGGGATGGCGGATTCGTCTCCCGCATTTCGACTATTTCAAGCGCAGCTGCGTCTTTAGACACTTGGCATTGGCTACAATGCAGGATGGCGCTTATCATCACCAGCATACAGCCGGCTTGGCTTCATCCCTGTTCTGCTCGGTGACTGACAGACGTCTCCTCGCTATCTCCTTCTGAAGAATTCTCTTTGCAGCAGCAGTAATTGTCGAGGCGAATCCTGTGCAGAACTATAGTGAATACGCTGTTGTGCATCCGCTTTCTGGCTCCATTGGAGGCCATTTTGCCCCATTAGAGGATAGCAGGACTTTAACGGAAAAGTAGATGCAGATTTTACACAAAGGCCCAGGAGATTTTTGAGGTTTGCCCCTTTACAGCCCTTTGTGCCTCTATTGACTCACTGGTGTCATGCAGTTGATGAGCTTGTTCTTCTCAATGGATTTTCTTGTGTTGCTTTTTTGGGGCTCAATCCTTCTTCCAAGTTTACATCAACCAATGTTGGAGCTCTTAGGTTTGCAACTTGCTTAATAGGTAATTCGGGTTTCCTCTCACAAGCCAAAAACATTCATGGGATTATTTTCCTGCAACCTGAGCTCTGACAACATGCCAAAAATCCACCCTGCGACCAAAGCCTTTACTATCAAGAGGCTGAAAACCAGATCCACTGCAGAGGTGGCTAGCACCTTTAATGTGTCTAAGCGTCAAGTACGAAGAATTAAAAAAAGATTTGAAGAGACTGCAGATGTGTTTGACAAGCCCAGGTCCGGCAGACCCCGCAACACAACTGCTCAGGAGGAACGTTTGTTGGTTAGAAAATCCAAAGCAAGCCCCTCTTCCACTGCAGCAGAGCTCCAACAGGCCTGTCACCTCAAGTCCCTGTGTCAACTACAACAGTTTTGTAGAATTCTGTCTCGAAATGGCCTCCATGGTCGAATCAGTGCCCAGAAGCCAGCACTAAACATAAGGCAAATAAAAAAAAGTGTGGCATTTGCAAAGTCCCACAGTCTGCTAAACAGATGGACCCTGGAAAAGTGGAGAAGGTGGATTTCTCTGATGAGTCTTCAGTAGAATTACACCACAGCCGCCACAAATACTGCAGGAGACCTACTGGAGCCCATATGGATCCAAAATACACCCAGAATACAGTTACATTTGGTGGTGGAAAGATCATGGTCTGGGGTTACATTCAGTATGGGTATGTGCGAAACATTTGCAAGGTGGAAGGCAATATCAATAGCCTAAAATATCAAGAAGTATTAACTACCTCTTATATTCCAAATCATAAAAGGGGTCAAATTCTGCAGCATGATGGTGCTCCATCTCATACATCCATCTCTACAACAAAGTTCCTCCAGGCAAAAAAGATCAAGGTGCTCAAGGACTAGCCAGCCCAGTCACCAGACATGAACATCATTGAGCATGTTTGGGGTAGGATGAAAGAGGAAGCTTGGAAGACCAAACCAAAGAATCTAGATGAACTCTGGGAGGCATGTAAGACTGCATTCTTTGCTATTCCTGATGACTTCATTAGTAACTTGTATGAATCATTGTTGAACCACATGGATGCAGTCCTTCAAGCTCATGGAAGTCACACAGAATATTAAATATCACTCTAATAGCACCACAACTTCATTCTCAAATGTTATGCAACATATATTTGTATTTTAAGTTAATTATTTGTTTGAATATCACATTACTTTCTGTGGGCTACAAAACTTTTGTCTTGCCAAAATCTGACCATTCTGTGTTCATTAAATGATCAATATTTCAGCATTGATGCCAATTTATTTTTTTAACCTAAACCACATTTCGGAGGGTTTCAGCTTTCAAAAGAGTAATTTATAAACCAATGGATGAATTTAATGTCAGGTTATAAGCTTTTATTTACATAACATGGATAAGTGACATTCTGTGAGGGAGTGTATAGGGGAGCTGACGACTGTATGAGTGCAGCTATCTATCTGCTCTGGCCACTTCTTGAGGACTGAAGGATGAGACATTAAAAGTACAGTATGCCTGATCATATCACTAAGGCTGCCTTCAGACTTGCAGATGCATCTGCAGCGTTTTGCAGATGCATCTGCAAGCATCTGCATGCAGACCGCGGCCCCTATGTTTATAATGGTGCGCACGGTGGTCTGCAGATGCTTGCGGACCGCCGTGCGCACCCATTCACTCCTATATGTGATCTGTGCGCACGCGGATGCCTGCGCACAAATCACACACTCCCGCCCGCACCATGGACGCGAGATGTCGCATCCCTGGTGCGGACGAGAGTGTGTGATCTGTACGCAGGCATGGGTGCGCACGGCGGTCCACAAGCATCTTCAGACCGCCATGCGCACCATTATAAACATAGGGGCCGCGGTCTGCATGCAGATGCTTGCAGATGCATCTGAAAAACGCTGCAGATGCATCTGCAAGTCTGAAGCCAGCCTTACTGGCATCTTCTGTTGAAGGAAATTCACAATCATTCTTTCCAAGGGTGGTGATGATAGTTGTCTCCAGAACGCACCATACAGCCAACAGCTCTTCCTGCTGACCCCGTCATACAAAAGCACACTCTGATACGGGAAGAACTAATTGTCTAGAACAGAGCTGTGGTGTTTGAGTTGGTGTCCATTTTGGTGGAGTCAGAGTTGGAGTCTGAGTTGGTGTTGGAGGTTTGGCTTACTAACTGCACACCAGGGCTGGGGAGTCAGAGTCTGAGTTCATTTTGGTGGAGTGGGAGTTGGATGAGTTCAGGGAAATTGAGGAGCCGGAGTGAGTGGAGGTTTGACTTGCCGACTTCACAACCCTGCTCTAGAGGCCTCCAATCTCCTTTAATGCTTGTTTAAACCTATGTGTTACTTACTTTCCCCAGGTCCAGCACTGAATCATCGTCACTGCTCCTAGTGTCTATTCTTTTTTGCTGCACTGATGTAAAATCAATAGCACTGCAGCCAAAAGCTGAGCTCAGGGATGGAGACTGAGTGCTGGACCTGGGGAGGGTGAATGAAACATTTTCTCTTGCTTTATTTTCTAACAAACCAGATGGTGGCCTGATTCTAACGCATCGGGTATTCTAGAATATGTACGTAGTTTATTTATGAAGATTTAAGAATAATGCAATGAGCGATCAGTAAGGTACCGTCACACTTGGCTCCAGCGATCCCGACAATGATACGACCTGGTAAGGATCGCTGGAACGTCACTACGTGGTCGCTGGTGAGATGTCAAACAGTCAGATCTCACCAGCGATGTGCAACGATATGGCGGTCTTTGTGACCCTTTCACTCTAGGCCGTAGTATTGAGGTCGTTGGTCGTTGTCGCCGTGAAACACACCGATGCATGCTGCCCAATGGGGTCCTAACGATCAAAAAATGGTCCAGGCCATTCTGACACGATCAGCGATCTCACAGTGGGGGCCTGGTCGCTGCTGCGTGTCACACTGAGCGAGCTCACTAGCGCTGGTCGGGGTACTTCCGCTGCGAGCAGCCGGGAGATGACCAGCTGGGTCGCCGCTGACCTCTGTGTGATCTCCCGACGGTAGAGGTGGCATGCGTGGTTCAAATCCCGAGCCAATTCGCGGCGGGACTGCACCTGTTGTTGATTGGTTGAGCTCAACCAATCAGCGACGCAGGATTTCCGTTACAGACAGACAGAATTAGAATGGGAGGGAGATCTGAAACCAGAAACCACTTTAAGGAACAATCATTTTAAGATTATTCTTTTTTAATCCCTCAACATAGGGGAATATTTGAAGACCTCCATACACATTAAGTTTGACCAGTTGACCATCTATTCTTCGTTAATTATTGGCCTGTCTGTCTGGGGTTTTCCTTTAAGAGAAGGACGCTGCACTTTCGACTTTTTGGAAGACGGTAACCATTTGTTCCTTTCACTTATTTTTCCTTCATTCAACACTCAGGTGTTTCAGAAGAATGGTTTTTTACGGCTTTGAGGGACGAGTCGCCTGGATTAATAACGCTCCGAACTTTTCATATCTCCCTGATGGACTCTATAGATGGCGGATTGCAGCATATACATTTATAGATGAAATGATCCGAGCCGTTTCCTCTCCAGGAAATGATACAGAACAGTCTGACTCGTAATTGAAAACTTTCTGGATGTCAGATTTCAATAAATTAAGCAATGCCTTCATTTCCTGGCCTCGGCCATTACTGGATACGTATAAGAAGACTCCGGAGGAGAGGAGCCGGGGCCTTGTCTTACTGCTCCGCTATAATGTGCAATGGAGAATGATTGTAGACTTTGCAGCTCTCCTTCAGGGAGACCAGCGCTAATCATCTTAGCCGCCCGTCCTTGGGATGAAATGATATGATAATTTCTTTTTTTCGTCTCTTGAGGGGGGGTAAAATTAGGATTCACTTTTGTTCCCCTCCTGTAGAGATGTCATTATCCTCCTAGAAGAGGTTCACACAGAGACTTGCCTCTTGGTCATCGAAAATGCTTAATTGAAAATACATGCGGTGCTCCGCGGACCCTCTGCTGAATACGCCGGCTAATAGCTCCTGTGCGTGCGTCCTTCACATCTGTGCAAAGAAGAGAGAAGCTTCCATCTACGATACATAAGGATTGAGGAGATACCTTGATACTACCCTTTTGAAAAAAAAATTTGTGGCGTGCCTATAGAAATGTCACTTGTTTCGGGGTCTCTAAACAACGGCGCAAGTTCCGGAGCAGAACTATACATTTTCCAAATAAGTGCTTTAGATAATTAGATGTTCTCATGAGCTAGTTGTCCAAACAGTCAAACAGTCACAGGGCAGTTAGCAGACATGTCATCCAACTGCAGACATGCCGAAATTCATCTAATGCTGTAGAACCTGTGGTGATGTGACGACCATGTGACTATAATGGGCAGAGCTAAGTCTACATTGTCCTTTATGCAAGGTTTGCTTAACGCTGCCTATTACGGTCACATGGTCGTGACATCACACAGGTCCTTCTAGAGAGCGTTAGGAGAATTTTGGCATGTGTACAGTCAATTGGCATGACTGCTAGTCGTCCGGATGACTGTATGACTGTTTGCCCAGCTAGCTAAAAACATCTAAGTACCTAAAATGCTTTTTTGGGATTGCTACGATTTTTTTTTTCAAAAAATAGGTTACTAATGCACAGTACATGATCTGCATAACATTTTGGGTGGTTTAATAACAAAAAAAGGACATGACAGGTTCCTTCCAAGGCCTGCATAGTATGCACCACCAAATTAATTAGCGGCATATTACAATTGGCATGCGTCTCCACCAGAGATGTTACTAAAGTTAGGGGCTGGTGAAGGTTATACCACTAAAACAGGGGTGGGGAACCTCAGGCCCCAGGGCTGAATGTGGCCCTCGATGACTTTTTTGTGGCCCCCGGGCAGATTCCTGGGGACCGCACTGCTCAGGCTGGCAGACGCGTTTTGCTGACTGTCTGCCCATTAAATCCAGCTCTATAGTGATCTCTATGCCCCAGCCTCGGTCTCCCATGTTGAGGTATATGCTCCGAGTCTCTCCTGTGATGTCTAGGGCTTAACAAACCTGGAAAAGCAGTTAAGAAGCAAAATGACCAATATCACCCACGCCAAAGGGAAGCGGCTCCAGACACCACAGTAGGGGTGAGTTGATTGTTTAACCAAATATAGCGGGAAATTTTCAAGTTGATAATTTTGTACGGCCCCCGAAGGATTGTAGAAATTTCCAAATGGCCTCGGCAGAAAAATGGTTCCCCGGACCTGCAGTAAAGTAACGTAGCTTTACATGAATCCGAAAAGAGTAGCCATGCCTTGTCTCGCCCATGCTCTACTTATTACCGCAAAACTGGTGAGAGACTGGCATGAAAATGGCAAAAGTCTACTTTTTTGCACAACTTCAAAGTTGCACAAAAGTTTGCAACTTATTATGGTGTTTTACTCCAGAAAACTGTTTAAAAAAGCCTTAAAGGGAACCAACCACCTCAGATCACCCTAATACACAGTTAGTACATGTCCTGCACCCTAAGGATACCTTTCCAGCACTGTTTTTGTGTAAAATCTTGCATTAGTATAACTGATATAAAGAGTTTATAAACTTACTAGCCTGGAGACATCTGGGCGTATCCCTCCTTCTGTTATACTTCAGGGCTGTGCATTCATTGCATGTCTGTGCTCCCCTCCCTCTGTGCAGAGGAGATAACGATCACGCCCATCAGGGCAGGGCAGCAGGCACGGAGGGAGGGGGAGCACAGACATGCAATGCACAGCCTGAAGTATAACAGAAGGAGGGATACGCCCAGATGTCTCCAGGCTAGTAAGTTTATAAACTCTTTATATCAGTTATACTAATGCAAGATTTTACACAAAAACAGTGCTGGAAAGGTATCCTTAGGGTGCAGGGACATGTACTAACTGTGTATTAGGGTGATCTGAGGTGGTTGGTTCCCTTTAAGTCACAACTCCAATGGGTTTCTTTTATAACCCCGCTGGAGTGATTTGCTTTATTCTAAGTCTCCTTCCACTCACTTTTTTGCCGTCTTTATCTTCTATCGGCGTTGCTCTGCTTGGTCTCCGGCGCTTTGTGACCTACCAGCTGCATCAGTGTTTCATGGAGAACACCGGAAGTCACACCTCAATGTAAATCTCTATCAGAGCCTCATTCTGGCCTCATAGACTTACAGTAAATGGAGAGCTTGTGACGTAACGTCTGACTTCCAAGCAGTCAAACGTTAGTCACAAGATGGCTCAGGTCCGCAGCTTTCCGGACCCGGAAGCGAGCGCATCGTGTGCTGAGCATTGTCACCGAATGCTCTAAACCTCGGTTATCAAGGACACATAACTATCCAAAGTTAGTTTAGAAATAACTAAAGTATATTCCAGTTGTCTAATACTCTAGAAGCGCCCCCTCTCTCATTGTTTTTGTAATCCCCTGGAGGAGGCTACAAACTGTATCTGAATGGCCATAAGGAAGAAATCCCTTATATAATACTCACCATTTAGGATTTTATAAGAACATTGGAAGATGGAGTTCACCACCATAACGTGTAGTGATCAAATGACCTTGTGATGAATGACAATTAAAGAAGAAGTCTTGGGGACTAGCTATTCTCCTTATGGAGAGGAATCTGCCTGCCGGCATTAGGAGAGCTGATAAGGAGACTTATAACCGCAATGCTCCTATGGGAAACATGCATATTGTCACTTCAGTGCGGAAGTGAAGAACTCTAATGCCGCCCAATAAGGATAATAGCTAGTCCCCCAGACCTCGTCTATAGCCTCTCACACAGCCAGATCAGAACACCACACACTGCACTGATAAGGGGCAGTCACCCCCCGAAACGCACCATCTGCAGTCTGGGGTTCTGATCTGGCACAAATCCTAAGTCATATTAAAAGGCTTGTTAAAGAGTCGATTATGACTTTAAGGATGGCTACCCTTATTGGGTGGCATTAGAGTTTTTCACTTCCTCACTGAAGTGACAATTTGCATTAAAGAAGAGTTAATCTTGAAATCCTTGCTCCCTGCCTTTGATTTTGAGCGTTTGACATACCCACTTCTGTAAGTGTCTAACTAAACCAGTGCTGTGTAGGACAGACAGAAGGGGCTACTGCAGGACCACGGGATTTTTTTGTCTCGGGATCAATGGGGGTCCCGAGTTCAGATGTGCACTAATCATAAAGTGATTGCATTCCAAAAAAACATCATTTTGTCCGATTGAATACCCCTTTAATCTTTCCTTTGGCTCAGTGGTTCACACTGTTGCTTTGCAGCACTGGGATCCTGGGTTCAGAATCCCACCAAGGACAACATCTGTAAGGAGTTTGTATATCCTCCCTGTGTTTTTGATGGTTCCCTGGGTTCTCCACAAACCACTGATATGGAATTTATCAGAGCCACATTTTGGCTCTCATAGACTTACAGTACATGGAGAGCTTGTGACGTAACGTCTGACTTCCAAGCAGTCAAACGTTAGTCACAAGATGGCTCTGGTCCACCTGAGGAAGGTGGAGGTCACCGCCGTAACACGTAGTGATGAAATGACCCTTGTGATGAATAACCATTAAAGAAGAGCGCGCTGCTTAGTTACCCGGTGTTTACCCTGGTTACCAGTCATCCATGGTCTAATGTGCGGTGCTGGACACTGGCTGAGAGGTCGCTAATCGTTGGTCTCTCGCTGTCACACGCAGCGATGCGTGCTGCCCAGCGGGAGACCAAGGACCAAAAAATGCTCATGATTGATGTGCAGCAATCAGCGACCTCACAGCAGGGGCCAGGTTGCTGATGCATGTCACACACTGCAACATCGCTGGAGAGGTCGCTGTCACGTCACAAAACCTGTGACATTTCAGTGACATCGCTAGCGATATTGCAGTGTGTGAAGTACCCTATAGAAACCCAAGGAAGGGAGGTAATACATGCAGCAAGATAATGAAGATAGCGGCACTCTTCCAGGTCAATGTAAACAATCCTTTATTGTAGCTTCATTAAAAGCAAACACAGGGTAGCGAGGTATTCAGGGGGAGAGGGCGTGCCCAGAAGGGGCAGGACTACAGCTGTTTCACACTGACTGCGCTTTTACTGGTCAGTCAGTGAAGCAACTGTAGTGTAGTCCCTTCAGGCACGCCCTCTTCCCTGAACACCTCGCTAGCCTGTGTTTTAATGAAGCTACAATAAAGGATTGTTTTACTTTGATCTGGATGAGTGCCGCTATCTTCATTATCTTGCTGATATGGAATTTAGACTGTGAGATGAATTCTCATCTATGTAGGAAATGTATTTCTTATCAGGAGAACATCCTTTTGCCCTTTTTGTCCTTTTGCCCTTTTTGTCTTTTGTCCTTTTGCCCGTTTTGTCCTTTTTGCCCTTTTTGTCCTTTAGCCCTTTTTGCCCTTTTTGTCCTTTTGCCCTTTTGTCCTTTTGTCCTTTTTGCCCTTTTTGTCCTTGTGCCCTTTTTGCCCTTTGTCCTTTTTGCCCTTTTTGCCCTTTTTGCCCTTTTTGCCCTTTTTGTCCTTTTTGTCCTTTTGCCTTTTTGTCCTTTTTGTCCTTTTGCCCTTTTTGTCCTTTTGCCCTTTTTGTCCTTTTGCCCCTTTTTGTCCTTTTGCCCATTTTTGTCCTTTTTGTCCTTTTTGCCCTTTTTGCCCTTTTTGCCCTTTTTGTCCTTTCTGTCATCTGTGCTCTCCTGTTGTCAGATGGACATAGCAGATTTCTCATCTGTCTGATTTTTGGCGTTTCTAATCATTCTAAAATATTTTTATTTTTTTTCCAAGGCAATTCTAATCATTTTTTCCCCCTTTTTTATTATTACATTTTGTGTGCATCTCATCGGCCGGCGATGATTGGTCGGAATAAAAAGCCAGCTTAGGGCGCCGTCTCACTAATTCCACCATTAACAAATATTTTCTGTATCCCATAAACTTCAGTGGAAGTGGGAAGAGCGAGCGGCACATTTGCTTTCAAAGCATTAGCAGAGAAAATGGCTGGTAATTCGATGAACTCAAGAAACATTTCTATTAGGATAAATAAAATGCAGCAGATGTCAGATGGCGCTCCGCTCTGTATATGCCCATCTAAGTGCCTGCTTGACTGATGTACAGTACATTACATCAAATTACATGGCGCTTGCATGCAAATAACTGCTAAGTATTTGCCTCCTTATTCTCCGTATTTCCTCTTTATTTTATTTTAAATTGTGTCCTTGGAGTAAGATACATTCCTTAAGTCTTATCCCCCCTAAACACCCAATCTCCTTTATGGCTCCTCTTTTACAGCGCTGCCATAAAACCATCACTTCACCAATATGAGGAGTGTAAGCACCCTAATTAACTGCAGCAAGGCAAACTGCACACCGCATGGGTTCCCGCCTCAGCCTAGAGCCCAAGGGATGAGAAAGAGCAAAGTGCAAGGAATTAGCCATATATGCCCCTTGTTGAGGTCATGTTCTTGCTAGAAGTGGCAGTTACGTATATTGCATTTGCAAATTTATTGACTAATTACATGGTATTAATTATGTTAAAATTCCCAGTTAATAGCTGTATTCACTATTCTGCTGGTGCAGTCACTGTGTACACATACATTACATTACATTGCTGATCCTGTACTAATCCTGAGTTACCTCCTGTATTATACTCCAGAGCTGCACTCACTATTCTGCTGGTGCAGTCACTGTGTACATACATTACATTACTGATCCTGAGTTACCTCCTGTATTATCCTCCAGAGCTGCACTCACTATTCTGCTGGTGCAGTCACTGTGTACATACATTACATTACTGATCCTGAGTTACCTCCTGTATTATACTCCAGAGCTGCACTCACTATTCTGCTGGTGCAGTCACTGTGTACATACATTACATTACTGATCCTGAGTTACCTCTTGCGTTATACTCCAGAGCTGCACTCACTATTCTGCTGGTGCAGTCACTGTGTACATACATTACATTACTGATCCTGAGTTACCTCCTGCATTATACTCCAGAGCTGCACTCACTATTCTGCTGGTGCAGTCACTGTGTACATACATTACATTACTGATCCTGAGTTACCTCCTGTATTATACTCCAGACTGCACTCACTATTCTGCTGGTGCAGTCACTGCGTACATACATTACATTACTGATCCTGAGTTACCTCCTGTATTATACTCCAGAACTGCACTCACTATTCTGGTGCAGTCACTGTGTACATACATTACATTACTGATCCTGAGCTACCTCCTGTATTATACTGCAGAGCTGCACTCACTATTCTGCTGGTGCAGTCACTGTGTACATACATTACATTACTGATCCTGAGCTACCTCCTGTATTATACTCCAGAGCTGCACTCACTATTCTGCTGGTGCAGTCACTGTGTACATACATTACATTACTGATCCTGAGTTACCTCCTGTATTATACTCTAGAGCTGCGCTCACTATTCTGCTGGTGCAGTCACTGTGTACATACATTACATTACTGATCCTGAGTTACCTCCTGTATTATACTCCAGAGCTGCACTCACTATTCTGCTGGTGCAGTCACTGTGTACATACATTACATTACTGATCCTGAGTTACCTCCTGTATTATACCCAGAGCTGCACTCACTATTCTGCTGGTGCAGTCACTGTGTACATACATTACATTACTGATCCTGAGTTACCTCCTGTATTATACTCCAGAGCTGCAACCACTATTCTGCTGGTGCAGTCACTGTGTACATACATTACATTACTGATCCTGAGTTACCTCCAGTATTATACTCCAGAGCTGCACTCACTATTCTGCTGGTGCAGTCACTGTGTACATACATTACATTACTGATCCTGAGTTACCTCCTGTATTATACTCCAGAGCTGCACTCACTATTCTGCTGGTGCAGTCACTGTGTACATACATTACATTACTGATCCTGAGTTACCTCCTGTATTATACTCCAGAGCTGCACTCACTATTCTGCTGGTGCAGTCACTGTGTACATACATTACATTACTAATCCTGATCTTCTTATTGTTTTCTTTATTTGCCCTTCTGTTGCCCCTTTCCTGGGGTATGTAGACTTTTGCAGGAGTTACCACCTCTCTTCAGATGGACATGCTTACTGGTCAGATCAAACCCAACACTGACTAGTTTTTGGTGTGATTCTAATATACCGTAACTCTTGCCTATTTGTATATGAAACTCTGAAGTGCAGCAGAACATGTTTATATAAATAAAGATTATTAATATTTATGTCAAATGCTGATTGACAATCAATATTTGCCCCATATTACAGCCAACTTTCCTTGACTTGACCTGCAGAGTAGTTATACGGGTGCATGTACTATCATTGAGCAGCGAGGCACATGAGCCACCTACGGCTCTGAGAAAGCTGAATATAAGCTGTCGGCCCTCGCCGGACAGGCAGTGACTATGGCGCAGAAGAGGCCGCAGAGACATCACCACACTGTCCCCGGTGTGTAGCTTAATTATATGCACCTCCAGTTGCTCAGAAATCGTCCTCCCCAGTCAATAAGTGGTTAACGCGGTGAGCCTGCCGAGCTCACAAGGAGCCGGTACTTTCTGTAAATGATGGACCTGGTGTTTCTCAGCAGAAGATAAAATAAACCAGAGAGAAGAAACATCAGAAAATGAAAAGGTTTCCTCTCCGCGCTCGGGCTACATCCTGATGCTGTGAATTATCCAGAGCTGTTTGCAGGGAGGCCGGCGTACCTGTACCTGTCACACCGCATTGATCGCACTACAGCGCACATCACAGCCGCCACCCGGAATCAGGAAATGCAAACTTGTGCCGAGAGCTTCATACTTGGCTGTTCTTGCCGCTTGTCAGCCTTTGTATCACGTCCCTGGTGCTCGGTTATTGCATGAAGATAAATATAGAAGCACCGTATACCCAGCCTATGGCCCTTCACTCTTCAGCTGTTGCAAAACTACAACTCTCAGCGTGCCCTGAAAGCCATAGGGGCCCCCATTTGCAGAGGATAGATGAGCATGCACTCATAAGTATATGCATTATTGTCCCCCATTCTTATACCCTCTGTTATACAGATTAGAGGGGGTCCTCCTTTCAGGACTATCATCTTTTGTACAAAGCTGTTGAAATCCAACGTCTTTGCAAAAACGCGATGCGGCACACTTGCGGTAAGGTTGCGCTTTTTGTAAATTACCTCCAAACATGTTCGGAGGCTTGTGTTTTTGATGGTTATCCGGCACATCCGGAAAGGTCCGTTTACAATACATTAGCAAAAGCGCAACCTTGCCGTAAGAGTACCGCATCTGCTTTTTGCAAAAAAGGCGCAATTCTGCCGGATTTGCAAAACGGCAGCTCAGACAATCCTGAAGTTCAAATACCGCAGCCTTATGGGGACGTCACACACGTCAATATCTCTTGCAATCTCACTGCTGCACATGACGTTGCAGCGATATTGACGTGTGTGACAGGGCGCATCAACCAGTGATAAATCGCTGGTTGATGGTCGCCAGGTTTTAGAACCTGCTCTAAAACCTGGCGATGGTCGCCCGGTGGACACGCAGCATCGCAGCGTGTGACACCAGGAGACGAGCGAGAAGCCAGCTCCCAGCGCCTCTCAGCAAGCGCTGGGAGCTGGTATCCATGGTAAACAGCGGGTAACTAAGCGCTTAGCGGCACTTAGTTACCCGCTTGTTTACATGGATACCAGCATTCTCGCTGGGAGCTGGTATCTATGGTAAACAGCGGGTAACTAAGCGCCGCACGGCCCTTAGTTACCCGCTTGTTTACATGGTTAACAGTGAACAACTCATACTGACCTGAGGCATCACACCGACACGTCAGTGTTACCATATAGTGAACATGGTGAATACAAAACTCCCAAAATCATTGTGTCATTTCACATTTTGCAATTTAACTGCAACTTGAATTTTTTTCACTGGTTTCCAGTAAGCTATATGATAAAATGAATGTCATTCAGAAGTACAACTCGTCCCGCATTAAATAAGCCCTCATATTGAAGGGAAAATAAAAACGTTACAGCTCTTGGAAGAAGGGGAAGAAAAAACAGATAATTGCATGGGGCTGAATGGGTTAAATATAACCCACATTTAAGTATAGTTGCCCTTTGATTAGTAAAGTTTAATGGACTGCAGTGACTCCAGATTGGCTGCCTTATCTGTTAGGGTCACGTGTAGTCTGAAACCCTTAGGGTACCTTTACACGCGGCTACATTTCTAGGGTGGCTACAGGTAACTTACTGGTTGCAGTGAAATCATGGAGAGATTATTCCATTTGTACACAGCAACAAATAGAACCCTGTCTCCATGATTTCACTGCAACCAGTAAGTTACCTGTAGCCACCCTAGAAATGTAGCCGCGTGTAAAGGTACCCTTAGGGCCACGTCACAAACACAGATAATTGTGCAGATATTGTTCGCAGATCTCTGGTTGCAGTGAAATCATGGACACATTGTTCTATTTTGTGGCCGTGTACAAATGTAACAATGTGTCCATGATTTCACTGCAACCAGAGATCTGCGAACAATATCTGCTCAATTATCTGTGTTTGTGACGTGGCCCTTACACTTTGCTATTAATGTCTCTGTCACGCTTAGGAGGAGAGAGAATCAGGTAACTAGATGGTGTGATGGGTGAAGGGGGTTAGGGAATCCTAATTTGACCCTGATGCTGGGGTCCCTGGATCATCCTGTTCTTGGAGGAACCTCTGATAGTGAGGAGGTCCGAGCCGCCACCCTTTTTTTAAGGTCCTGATTAGCCATAGGCTGAGGGTCCCTATGTCCACCCACAATCAGGAATCGCAGCTACTTACAAAGCAATAGAACTCCAGGAGAGACTTCAGCTCAGCTGCAAGGTGTCTTCACAGCTCAGTGACCAAGAGTAAATAACTCTATCAACAGCGTCTGACAGAAGAAAGGGAAGTCTACTTAAAGGCTGGGGGGGAACTCCAGGTGAGCCACATAAAGCTTCACATCAACAAGCAATTGAGCACAAGACCTTTACATCTATACTTGCTAGAGATGAGCCACCACCCTAGTGTTCGTGTTCGAACACCCCGGAACACTAAATAAACAGCTATGTGGGGCTGTTTCACTTCCGCAATGAATATACAAACATTGCGGAAGTGAAATTACGTAAAATAAAGTGTTAAAAATAAAAAAAAAATGTATGCTCACCTGTCTGCGGTCCACCGATGGCTCCGGCAAAGTCCTGTTGCTGATGGGACCTCTGGTGACGTCAGTTATCACGGGAACTCCGGTCACATGACCAAAGTTCCCGCGATAACATGACGTCACCACAGGTCCTATCAGCAAGAGGACCTTGCCGCAAAGGTTAAAATAAACATTTTTGTGTTTTGGAGTTCAAACCGGATTCTCACGGATTGTCCCAGTTCGGCGCAATCTGGCACCATAGAGTCCCATGTTATAGGTCGTCGGATTGCACCGGACCGGTACACATTTTTTTTTTTATTATTTCATGAAATTCACGAAATAATTAAAAAAAAAAAAAAAAAAAAAAAAAAAAAAAAAGGTGCTCCCCTATATTGTTATGACCGGCCAGGCTGCGAATGGCAGCCCGCAGCCGACCCAGAAGATGGTGCGTTAATTGAAGCGCCATGTTCTGGCACTGAACCCAACTCTTCCAGGGCCCTGGTGCCGTGGCTCACTGAGTAATAAAGGGGTTAGGGACAGTTTTTTGTTATCAGCTGGCCCTAAGCCCGAAATTCATGGGGTCACGCCAATATTAGACATGACCGCCATTAATTTCTATTAAATTGTTTAACTAAATACACAACACCAAGAAAAATTATTTTTATTTGAAAAAAAATACAAAAACACACTTAGGGACTCCATCTTTATTTAAAAAAATCCTCTTCCGTCCGACGTAGTCCAATCCAGGGTTCTTCTTTAGCTCTGCTACATCTCTGGTAGAGAACCTCCACTAGAGATGTAGCAGAGCTGTGCACACTGGTGTAGGAAAGTTCATGTGAGTTCATGCAGGCAAGCATGAACTCACATGAACCTCACAGCACTGCTACTTCAAATGAACAGCTGACCTGAGTCAGCTGTTCATTTGAAAATCCCGGCGGGAGGGCGTCCAAAAGAGAAAACCGGTTTGAAAAACGGATTCTCACGAATTGTACCCGTCCGGTGCAATCCGGCACCATAGAGCCCCATATTATGGGGCGCCGGATTGCACTGGACCGGGAGAATCCAGTTTTCAAACCGGTTTAAAAAAACGGATTCTCCCGGATTATACCGGTCCGGTGTAATCTGGCGCCCCATAACATGGGACTCTGTGGTGCCGGATTGCTCCGGACCGGGGCAATCCGGGAGAATACGGTTTGAACTCCGGGTCATGTGACCGGAGTTCCTGCGATAACATGACGTCACCACAGGTCCTATCAGCAAGAGGACCTTGCCGGAAAGGTTAAAGTAGACATTTTTATATTTTGGACACTTTCTTTTACTTAAAGAAAGTGTCCAAAACATAAAAATGTCTATTTTAACCTTTGCGGTAAGGTCCTCTTGCTGATAGGACCTGTGGTGACATCATGTTATCGCGGGAACTCAGGTTATGTGATTGGAGTTCCCGCGATAACTGACGTCACCACAGGTCCTATCAGCAACAGGACCCTGCGC
This sequence comes from Allobates femoralis, assembly GCA_033576535.1. Classification (NCBI taxonomy): domain Eukaryota; kingdom Metazoa; phylum Chordata; class Amphibia; order Anura; family Aromobatidae; genus Allobates; species Allobates femoralis. Next base: position 85,634,895 of record JARQOC010000007.1, read on the forward strand.
TGGAGCCATCGGTGGACCGCGGACAGGTGAGCATACACTTTTTTTTTTTATTTTTAACACTTTATTTTACTTAATAGCTGTTTATTTTGGCTGAAAATGCGGCAGATGCGGTTTTCTAATCGCATCTGCTGTGTTTTCGAACCAAAATTGAACAGCTTCTAGAACTGTTGAATTTGAACCAAATTGTTTGAATTCGGCGAATGACTTGATCACCGCAAAAAACAACTCGAATTTGAGATTGGCGAATAATTCGAGTCAAACATCGCTCTTCTCTAATACATCACCAGCAGCAGCCCAAGACCTTCACATCTATACCTACATCATCAGCAGCTGAGCACAAGACCTTCACATCTGTACCTCATGCAGCTCCTGAAGAAATGCAAACATAAACATCAGCAAGTCAGTGCAATCTGAGCACGTGACAGCCCCCATGATGCTCTTTGGTACATTCCCCTATGCTTTATACTGCAGCGCGGCTTATTCATTCTTTACGTTAATATTCCATCAGTGTTGCACATTGCTGCTGCCAAAATATACAAAAAAATGACCTTCTACTACTACCTCTCTTGTGAATTTACTCAGACTTTTGCAAAATTACTAAAAGAATTAAGATAATTTTCTGAAATAAATTAATTCTTCTTTTTCACTCTTTTTTTGCTGAACTCCGTTCCTTTGAGAAATTAGACGGTAAGAAACAGGATAAAAAATACAATTTCATTTATGGATCTCCCAGAGACGAGACATCTTGCACCTACTTATTCACATCATTTAATTTTAATGACAAATGTAATCAACAGTTCAAGAGCCTGTATGAGACAGTTACTTAGGGGTAATATCTGTACGAGACAGTCAGATTGATAGCATCCGTAGGAGACGGCCACATAGGGGTATTGTATGTAAGAGACACAGTGGTAGCGTCTGAAGATGTCACAAACAGCTAGCTTCTGTTAGAGACAGTCACATTGGGGTAGCGTCTGTAAGTGACAGTCACATAGGGTTAGCGTGTAGAGGAGATGGTTATATAGGGGTATGGGCTGTAAGGGACTCCCATACAGGGGCAGTGTGTCTCTAGGAGATGGTTACGTAGGGGTAGTGTCTGTAGAAGACAGTCACATAGTGGTAGGGTATGTTGGAGATGATCACAGATGGGTCTGTATCAAAGGGTTATAGAGGGTTGTTGTCTATAGATGACAGTCACAGAGTAGTAGGGAAAGTCACAGAGGGGTTGTGTCTGTGGGAGAATTTATAGAGATATAGGACCTGTAAGATATGGTCACAAAAGTGGTAGGGTCTGTAGGAGAAATCATAGAAAGGGTAGTGTCTGTAGGAGACATCACAGAGGGTTGTTTGTGGAAGAAGTCATAGAGGGGTGGTGTCTGTAGGAGAGGGTCACAGAAGAAATAGAGTCTGTAGAAGAAGTCACAGTAGGGTAGGGTCTGTAGGAAGCATCGCAGAGGATTGTTTGTGGGAGAAGGCACAGAGAGGTTAGGGTCTGTTGGAAAAGTCAGAGAGGTGGTGTCTGTAGGAGAGGGTCACAAAAGTCATTGTAGGGGTAGAATGTATAGGAGATGGTCACAAAAGGGGGGGTAGGGTTTGTAGGAGACGTCACAGGGAGGTGGTGTCTGTAGGAGAAGTCATAGAAGGGTAGGGTCTGTAGGAAAAGTCATAGGGTGGTGGTGTCAGTAGGAAAAGTCATAAAGGGGTATTGTCTGTAGGAAACTGTTACATAGTGGTAGGGTCTGTTGGAGATGATCACAGAGGGACAAGGTCTGTAACAGACGGTCATAGAAGGGTGGTGTCTGTAGGTGATGGGCACAGAGTTGTAGGGTCTATAGGACAAGTCACAACAGAGGGGTTGTGTCTGTAAGCGAAGTCACAGAGGGGTGTTGTCTGTGGGAGTAGTTTTAAAGGGGTAGGGCCTGTAAGAGATGGCTTGAAAGGGGTAGGGTCTTTGGGAGAAGTCACAGAGAGGTAGGGTCAATAGGAAAAGTCACAAAGGGGTGGTATCTGTAAGAGAGGGTTATAGAAGAAGTTACAGTAGGGGTAGGGTCTGTATGTAGGAGACGTCACAGAGGACTGTTTGTGGGAGAAATCAGAGAGGTAAGGTCTGTATGAGAAGTCCTAGAGGGTGGTGCCTGTAGGAGAGGGTCAAGAAGAGATGGGGTCTGTAGGAAAAGTCACAATAGAGGTAGAGTCTGTAGAAGCCATAGTAGTGGTAGAATGTATATGAGACAGGGAGGTGGTGTCTGTAGGAGAAGTCATATAAAGGTTAGGGTCTGTAGGAGAGGTAACAGTAAGGGGAAGGGCCTGTAGGAGACACTCAACAGTAAAGTTTGTCCAGATAATATATACCTACCTTAGTTGCAAGCTGGTTACACCAAGTTCAACTGTGGAAAAACCTTGGAAAAGCAAATATTGCATGAGGTTTACACATTTGCTTTTCGAGGGGTTGTCACTTATCGGTGACCTTGGTGCAGTGGTGACCTCAGTATTTCGTGGCCCTCGGGGACCTGTACACCTCCTCCTACCTGCTGCCATCCCTGGAGCCGGTTCTCATTAGCAGGCCTGCTGTGACCTGATGTGTGGGGGGCTGCTATAGTTTATTCTTTTTTAGTTGTGGGGGGTAACAGGAGTGATATAGGGGGGTTGTAGAGAAGTGAGAAAATGTTAGTTGCTGTCATCAATCACTGATCATTGGTGTCCTCTAAACGCATTGTTTTGCTCTCTGTTATCAGCCATTTTTAGCTGGGAGACACTGACAGTAGTGTATGACTGAGCAGCTGATTGTCAGATCTTCTACACATTTGTCATTTAATAAAACATAAGAATCTCTCGTTGCTTCCAAAATGTTAATCACCCCAGGATTAACCTTTTCTCTGCCAGGCAGAGTTGGGACCTTGCGGCGTGGACAGACACCGGTCAGTGGGCAGAAATGAGCAAGAATGAGAACCTGCAGCAGGATGTTGTTGCCCCCTGCTGCTGAGCCCATTGTGGGGGGTCTGGCTTCTTCGCTCACCCCTCATCTATGCTCTATATATAGTGGGAACAGGGACAGAAGCTGTGCTCCATCCCCAGCCGCTGTGTGTGCCCTGCGGTGACAGTGACAGAGTGACAGCTGACAGTGAGCGCTGCGCAGGAACGGCCAGGAAATGGGGCATCACGGTATAATCTCCTGCGCTGCAACCTGGGGAGAGGTGCAACACTGGTACCGGTAGGAAAGACACCAGAGAAATCACATTTCTACCAGTGTCATACATCCGACTGTACGTCTGTATGGTGGAATTACTGATATTTACTGCTGTGTACAGCCAGAGGACTCGGAGCAGGGTTTGGATTAATATTTTGAAAGACATTTCTGTCATTTTCTTTACTTTAAAGAGGTTGTCACATCAGATTTGAGTCACATTGAGAAACAGCTGGAGTGAGTGCAGCTCTGGAGTATAATACACGATGTAACTCAGGATCAGTAATGTAATATATGTACACAGTGACTGCACCAGCAGAATAGTGAGTGCTGCTCTGGAGTATAATACAGGAGGTAACTCAGGATCAGTAATGTAATGTATGTACACAGTGACTGCACCAGCAGAATAGTGAGTGCAGCTCTGGAGCATAATACAGGAGGTAACTCGGGATCAGTAATGTACTGTATGTACACAGTGACTGCACCAGCAGAATAGTGAGTGCAGCTCTGGAGTATAATACAGGAGGTAACTCAGGATCAGTACACAATCAGTAATGTAATGTATGTACACAGTGACTGCACCAGCAGAATAGTGAGTGCAGCTCTGGAGAATAATACAGGAGGTAACTCAGGATCAGTAATGTAATGTATGTACACAGTGACTGCACCAGCAGAATAGTGAGTGCAGCTCTGGAGTATAATACACGATGTAACTCAGGATCAGTAATGTAATGTATGTACACAGTGACTGCACCAGCAGAATAGTGAGTGCAGCTCTGGAGTATAATACAGGAGGTAACTCAGGATCAGTAATGTAATGTATGTACACAGTGACTGCACCAGCAGAATAGTGAGTGCAGCTCTGGAGTATAATACAGGAGGTAACTCAGGATCAGTAATGTAATGTATGTACACAGTGACTGCACCAGCAGAATAGTGAGTGCAGCTCTGGAGTATAATACAGGAGGTAACTCAGGATCAGTAATGTAATGTATGTACACAGTGACTGCACCAGCAGAATAGTGAGTGCAGCTCTGGAGTATAGTACAGGAGGTAACTCAGGATCAGTAATGTAATGTATGTACACAGTGACTGCACCAGCAGAATAGTGAGTGCAGCTCTGGAGTATAATACAGGAGGTAACTCAGGATCAGTAATGTAATGTATGTACACAGTGACTGCACCAGCAGAATAGTGAGTGCAGCTCTGGAGTATAATACAGGAGGTAACTCAGGATCAGTAATGTAATGTATGTGGGTCATTCCATGTCAAGTGAACCAATGATTATTACCTCTATATTTTTAATTCTTTTGAGATTTTGTTATTTGATAATAGCATGTCAGACAATGCAAAATGTGAAGAGAATTTTTTTTTTAAAAATTTATTTATTTTTTAAATGATTTTCAAAGTTCGGAAAAAGTGCGAATTTCGCTGTTGCCTGCCTTTACGTTTCTCCTCATAACTAAGGCTAGGAGTAAGATAGAGAGACAAAATAAACACCATTCTACTCAGAACTATACAGGCTTTCACCAGATATGTCACAAGAGGATCTTTGTTAATATTTTACCCATGTGATCGCAAGCGCAAAACTTTAAAACGCATTTCCGAAAAATCGGCGCGCTTTAAATATTTCAAAAACTGCCCATGTATCTGCTTTGCTCTTAGCCACATCTGTACCAAATTTCAAGTTGGGATCGCGATGGGATCATATTTTAAAATATTTTACTATTAATAGCGTCAATGGGTCATTCCATATCAAGTGATCTAAATATGAATATTTTTTTTTACCTGACGTCTTTAGATTTTTTTTATTTTTTTTCCTTTATGAAGTACTACTTTAGTTAATTACAAATTAAAAGTTTAGAATTTTTTTTAGAATATTAAAATATTTTAAAATATGATCCCATCGCGATCCCAACTTGAAATTTGGTACAGATGTGGCTAAGAGCATAGCAGACACATGGGCAGTTTTTGAAATATTTAAAGCGCGCCGATTTTTCGGAAATGCGTTTTAAATTTTGCGCTTGCGATCACATGGGTAAAATATTAACAAAGATCCTCTTGTGACATATCTGGTGAAAGCCTGCACAGTTCTGAGTAGATTGGTGTTTATTTTGTTTCTCTATCTTATTTCTAGCCCGAGATATGATAGAAAATGTAAAGCCATACCAGGCCAAAATTCGCACTTTTTTAAAACTTTAAAAATCTGTAAAAAATTAACTGATAAAGAAAAAAATTCAAAACTTTTTTTTTGTAATTAACTAAAGTTGTTCTTCATATAGAAAAAAAATTTAAAAAATCTGAGCACGTCAGGGAAAAAAAATATTAATTTTTGGATCACTTGACATGGAATGACCCATGTACACAGTGACTGCACCAGCAGAATAGTGAGTGCAGCTCTGGAGTATAACACAGGAGGTAACTCAGGATCAGTAATGTAATGTATGTACACAGTGACTGCACCAGCAGAATAGTGAGTGCAGCTCTGGAGTATAATACAGGAGGTAACTCAGGATCAGTAATGTAATGTATGTACACAGTGATTGCACCAGCAGAATTGTGAGTGCAGCTCTGGAGTATAATACAGGAGGTAACTCAGGATCAGTAATGTAATGTATGTACACAGTGACTGCACCAGCAGAATAGTGAGTGCAGCTCTGGAGTATAATACAGGAGGTAACTCAGGATCAGTAATGTAATGTATGTACACAGTGACTGCACCAGCAGAATAGTGAGTGCAGCTCTGGAGTATAATACAGGAGGTAACTCAGGATCAGTAATGTAATGTATGTACACAGTGACTCCACCAGCAGAATAGTGAGTGCAGCTCTGGAGTATAATACAGGAGGTAACTCAGGATCAGTAATGTAATGTATGTACACAGTGATTGCACCAGCAGAATAGTGAGTGCAGCTCTGGAGAATAATACAGGAGGTAACTCAGGATCAGTAATGTAATGTATGTACACAGTGATTGCACCAGCAGAATAGTGAGTGCAGCTCTGGAGTATAATACAGGAGGTAACTCAGGATCAGTACAGGATAAGTAATGTAATGTATGTACACAGTGACTGCACCAGCAGAATAGTGTGTGCAGCTCTGGAGTATAATACAGGAGGTAACTCAGGATCAGTACAGGATAAGTAATGTAATGTATGTACACAGTGACTGCACCAGCAGAATAGTGAGTGCAGCTCTGGAGTATAATACAGGAGGTAACTCAGGATCAGTAATGTAATGTATGTACACAGTGATTGCACCAGCAGAATAGTGAGTGCAGCTCTGGAGTATAATACAGGTGATAACTCAGGATCAGTAATGTATGTACACAGTGACTGCACCAGCAGAATAGTGAGTGCAGCTCTGGAGTATAATACAGGCTATAATTAGTGACAAAAAATGTATGTACACTGTGAATAATGCTAAGATAATGATCAGTAAAAAAAACCTTGAGTTTAATGTGTTTTGAGTAAACCATATTAAAGATTTTCTATCTCTTTTGTCATGTCTTAATCTTTTCTAGAACCTGGAGATCTACAAGATGACGGCTGAGCAGTTCCACACCGCCGCGACCAACGCCGAGTTCCGGGTGAAGTACGTTGCTTGTTGCTTTCTATCACTTCACATGATTTTTACTTCTCTTTATTTTTTTTTTTTGCATTATTTTTCTTGTTGCCAAAAAATGAGTGTCCTGTCATCTGTACTGCAGTGATGATTAAGTTTCCCAGTTGCCCGGACCCGGACCTCCATTACTCTGCTTATTAGAAGCCCATACTCCTAGACAATACGCCATAATGGATCGTTTCCTTAGGAATATAATTATGCACATAGATGATTATGAGGCTGTAATAATTGACTGCTTCCTTGATTAAGAAACATGCATCATCGTTTTAATCAGTTCTAACCTGCGGTATTTGAGGCCTGGCGTCCCCCCTCCCGTCTCTGGTGTAGAGTTGGCGGTTTCGGCTCCTCGGGTGTCCTGTCTATTTATAATAATGAAGGGATATTTGCAGTAACGCATTTAATTACTCTCCTGTGGTACTCAGTCGCCATCAAAGGTAATAAATGTAGAGGCCGGCGTCCACCAGGGCGATGCGTGCAGACCGCTTCCTATTCTCTTCCCCTTCTATTCATAACCTGCAGCCTTGAGAATAATCAGGGGATGGTGGCTTAAAGGGAACTCCGCTCCTGTAGGGTAGGACATGGTTAATGGGATAAAGCTGATCTGTCAGTCCATCTGTTTCAACAGGAATCATCAGGTAGTCACATATGGGTATGGGAAGGCCCCCAGTACTTATGTTGCTCCTTACTGTCTGATAATTAAAGGGGATCTCCCCCCTGAGCCGTAGTAAAGTCCGTTCTGCTGCCCTAACCCAGTATCCAAATGCACTAGCTAAGGCAAAGTGGCTTAATGGTGCTTCCCCATGTCACGTTTTGACTGCTTTGCAGTCCATGAATGTTGCTGATGTGAATTAAATCTGAGGTTTATTTTGCGTTTAGTCTATGCTGTGTGCGGCTCTGCAGGTGAAGGCGTGTGTCATAGCATTCAGTTGGAGGTGAGGTGGAGAGGTGTATCTTGCATTCAGATCTCCACTTCCTCAGCCTTGAAGTAGTTTCACTTCCCTCCACCTGGTGTCACAGATGGAGTTAATTTCAGACTCTGCTTGGACCCCGTGCAGTGAGGACGTGCTGTGCTGTGCTTGCTTCTGCTGCTGTTCACTTCCATAGGAGCTGCAGGGTTTTCCTAATCCGTGGATAGACATAGGGCCTTTTAGCCTAGGGCTATTCAGAAGCATAGGGCTAGGGTGGCAACCCAGACTTCCTCGCCATCTGAGGTACCTCTGGAAGCAGGGTGAGCCTTCGGCAGCCACCTCTCCCCTTTCGGACTCTTTGGCCCTTTTAAGCTAATGTTTTGTAGACTCTTATAATAATTTACTATAATATATAATAATTTGGAGAGATTCATGAAAAATAGGCGATTGCCAGATATTTTTTGTTTTGTTTAGTGGACTAGTTATTGGTTGTTAAGAAGTCATAAGGCTTAAGATTATGATCCTTTAGCATTCTTATTGTAGTGTGAAAAGTGCGACTAATGGACTCAGAGACTGATGAGGGCGAATGATGAAATATTTAGGTGCCACCTAGATAATTGTAGATCATCGCAGCTATGATAGAAAAGGATCTAGACATGTACAGCATCCATACAGTCCTACTCATCATTATTGACACACATGAAGTTTATGCACATAATGTGCAATATCTCCTGGAGAAATGAATAAAGTAAAACAGCTTTTTTGTATAGAAACAGCCTGAGGACATCAGAACTGCTTTATTAGCAAACACAAGACTTCCAAAGGATATAAGGCCGTCTCCAAAGACCTTGGTATCCAAGTTTCAACTGTTATTAGGAGGTTTGCCAAGCATGGAACCATCAAAAACCTCCCTGGAAGTGGGGGAAAAAGGAAACTTGACAAAAGATGTTTTCGATGGTTGGTACAAATGTGGAACAAAAAAATCACCAAACATCCAAAGACATGAAGTCCAACCTGGAAGAGTCTGGAGTCATGGTTTTAATAAGTACTATACACTGCACACTAAGCCAAGCAAAGCTTTATGGGTGAAGGCCAAGGAAGAAACCATTGCTGAAGAAAAGACATATAAAGGAGTCTTTGTCAAAGACCTTTAGAAACCACAATCCTTATGCTAAAATGTTCTGTGGTCAGATGAAACAAAAATAGACGTCTTTGGCAATGCAAAGCAACAGCTTGTTTATAGATGGCGCAATGAACCTTATAAGGAAGAGAACAGCCTACCAACAGTTAAGCATGGTGGAGGATCCATAATGCTGTGGGGTTACTGTGCTGCGTCTGGTACTGGAGGCCTTGACCGTATCACAGGAATCATGAGATCAGAGAATTATGTAGAGATCTTAGAGAGAAATGTCCGACCAGTGTAAGAAAAGTTGGTTTGAGTCGAAGATCCTGGGTCCTCCAGCAAGACAATGACCCAAGCCACATCCAAAAGTACACAGGAATGGGTGAAAACGAAAAAATGGACTGTTTTAAATGGCAGCAATGAGTCCTGACCTCAATCCTATTGAAAACCTTTGGGGTGAGCTGAAATCTGCCATTGGGGAAAAGAACCTGCAAACATTCAAGAGCTCGAACAAAGGAAGAGAAAATACAGCTGAGAAGTGGAAGATGCGTCTAGATGCTACAACAAACATCTAGAGGCTTCATCAATTCCAAAGGGGGCGAACAAGTATTAATTTTGGGGCCTTTATTGCTGCACATGCTGTATATCTTGTTTCTTCTTTGAAATTGCAACATGTAAGTTGACAAACAATGTTTTATTGTTGTTTTGCTTTGAACACTAATTAATAATTCCTGAGGAAATAACTTTAGTACATTTCCATTTATTTCTGAAGATATTGTACGGTCTATGAACAAAATGAAGGGAGGCAGGGGTGCCAATAATGGTGAGCAGCCTGAATGAGTAGTCGACCTGGAGTTTCCATCCTGATGAGCGACTGGGTGCATGTGCGTCATTCACCTGGGGAAGATTTGTGTAAATGAGAAAATGCGCAATTGGGTCATTCAATAAGGTGAATGAATGTGTGAGTAAAACTGCTCACCTGGTCTGGTTGTGCCACCCACAACCAGTATGATAGCCAGAAATTAATGTAGTCTCCTGTAAAAGACAGCTGCTGCAAGGACCGCACCTCCACGGGTAACCGCGGTGAAGAACTTGTAGATTTGTAGGACAAAGTGCCGTTGTGTCCGCGCTGCCGTCAAAAGGATCACCAGAGACGAGAGAGAATCTGGACTGAATAAAGACAGCCCAAATTCTCTTGTCTCTGGTGATCCTTTTGACAGCAGTGCGGACACAGCGGCACTTTGTCCTACAGATCTACAGACTCACCTGGGAAGACCTGGCACGTGGAGCAGACAAGTTGGCGGAAGCAGTGTGATGGCGCTGTGTTCTTGAGTTTTGCTATCATGTGGACTTGACATGTAACACCTATCTACTCATTGTACAGACCGAGAACCCTCTACAAGCAGTAGGCGTTTTGAATCTATATACCAATACTGAGATAAGGTCTCTTTCAGTCCTGCGGAGCGCACTACTCCCCTGCCTCCTGGCTTCCTGCTGGCAGGGAGCGGTGTGCTCCTGATGACTGGGATGGGTGTATTTTGAACAAGAGTTAATTGCAAAGTAGATTGTTACCGCGATCACTTTTGACCACCCCTTTAATCCTTCCCTGGACGTTCTTCTCAACGGTTGTTCATAAGAACTGCAAATCTTTCCTTTTCTACGTCGGAGCCTCTCTTTTTGACTTTTGTTCTTTCGCTGCCGAGCGCAGCCCTTAAGAAGCCAAGAGCTGGATCATTAAAAGACGCATAAGTGGATGCACCTAGGAAATAATTAGACATCTCATCACAGTTTTCCCCTTGAGACCTTGGCTGGTTAAGGCAGGACCACTTCTTCACCAGATTAACCCTTCGTGCTCCTGCCGATGTGTAATACCCCCTCCCCGGTGCCACCGCATTGCACAAGAAAGAGCGTCAGGAGAGGAGGTTGCCAAGCAACTAAGTTTCTCCGGTAGTCCTAGAAGCAAATGAAGAGCAGGTTCATGGACCGCCGTCCTCGCTACTGGTTAATTGTGTCTTATCCCTTGTGCGGGAGCGTGCGACGAGAGGTGCTCAGGAGTCATTGGAAAGGGCGAGACTCTTAGTGGTCAGGTGGGGGAAGATTCTCGTTGCTAGGTTGCTTCCCGGCGTTCTGCTCTTTATCCTTTATTTTTTTCTCTACTTGCAAGAATATAATCTTACATTAATAGTCGCGTATTGTGTGTTGGTAAATGCACTAGATAGTACAAAATATATCAGTAAGTTTTGTACTTTTCTAGGATTTCTTCACTAGATGCCTTTGAATAAAAAAAAATGTAAACTCCAAAAATTGCATATCCACCTTTATTTACTCCTATTTCATGTACTTGCATCATACTGGGTTATATGGGTATCTGCAGAAGGGTAAAGTCACCAGCTGTGCCACCTACATTATGCCAGTGTTGTCTGCAAAGTCCAAAAGTATTCATACACGTTAGATGAACCTAGGAGAAACCTGGCAGCTTCATCAAGATTGGCCATACATTAAATGGATATGGTAAGGGGGTCTCATTTGGCCCTGACGTCAGGGGGAAGGAAGAGTGGGGCATGTTGGATTCCAACATGTCCAGAGCAGCTTACAAGGGTGAATGGACTCCTCGGAGGAGTGTGTGTATAGAGTCAGAAAGGTGACATAATTTTAATAAAAAGAATCAGGATCTCAGCCTTAAAGGTGTTATCTCCTTGGACAGACATTGGTCTGCATAGATGCTGTATGCACAAAACGAAGAGTGCTTTAAATCAAAACTATTTTAAAGGGAATCTGTCAGGTCACAAATCCATGTGTAACTGCTATCATTTTCTAATTCCACCCTCTACGCTCTCTCTATTCATTTATTTCTATCATTTGTACGTCCCTCCTATCCTCTGCATACTTCAAAATAAAAGATTAATTCCATCTATCAATCACAGTGAGCTCTATGCTGCCCACTCCCCAAGGAATGAATATTCATGCATCACTAAACAGCCCTGCCCTCCTGTGATCTGTATGTTGTGTGACTCATTGCAGAGCAGAAAGGTGAGTGGAGGAGGTGTGTGCTCTTAGAGATCTTTATTGTCTGTATCTGAGGCATGTGTGTAGTGTGTATGAGATATTTCTAAGTGATTATAAGAACATTTGATCATTTGCTCTGCAAATACACACGTTACATGTATGCAGGAAAACCAACCTTCATATAATAGAAATCACACAGATAGCACACAGTGTAGGACAAAACGTCTCCCCCCTCCCAGCACAGAGTCTTTACTTCAATCACATCTTTTTTTATTTTATTTTAACAAAAAAACAGCGGCCTGCAGAGCTGAAATCACAAAGCTGCAGTCACTGTCCAAATATTTCTGGACCTAACTGTATAAATACATAACACTCTTAATTTTAAGGGGCAGTGATCTGTAATTTTCATCCTGCTATGACCTAGAGGATGAAACACTCAACATCCCAGCGATAATCCAGGATTTTCATTCATTCCGGTAATTTTCGCTTAATATTATAAGCAAAAAGGCCAAGAAAATGCAACAAAAGCTTCACACGTTAGAAAGGGCAAAGCCGTTTCCTAGAAGGAAAGGTTAAAACACAGATAAGCTGCTCTTGGTGCTTGATAGAAAAGTCAGACAATTCGTACAGACAGAGCGGCTGAGGCTGGGGCGGATATCCCCGTGAAATATAGTGAAGGATGGGGGGGGGATGTGGCTGCAGTGATGATCCTGTCATGTGTCTGTATCTGCACAGGAATAGAGTGGTTCCGCTCTGCTGCCCGTGCAGGTGAGTAATACAGGTCTGTTCACACTGCTGTCGGATCAAATCGGACCGAATTGGATCCGACCTGATCCGCGCCAAATAACATGGGGGGCCTATGGAGCGTGGGTCCGAGGAAACAGCTGATCGTTCCTCGGACCCGATTTTAGTTACTGAGCATTGCTATATTCATACATTGCGAAGTTAAATTTAGTGAAAAGAAAGGGTTAAAAATAAAAAAAAACTTTATTCTCACCTGTCCCGCGATCCACCAATGCCTCCAGCGCTCGATGCTTATAGGACCTGGCGTGATGTCACAGTCACATGACCGGTTACTGCGGTAATCGGTCATGTGACTGTGACATCACGCCAGTTCCTGTTAAAAAGATAGCTGGAAGCACCGGGGGACTCGTGGATGGGTGAAAATAAAGATATATATATATTTTTTTTTGTTAGGTCTGGAAAAAGGGAAAAAGTGGGGAGAGAGGGGGCAGAGAGTGGAGGGGAGAAAGAATTAACAGGAGGCAGAGAGGAGAGAGGACGGGGATGATGTGACAGGAGGGAGACTAGGTGACAGGAGGAGCGGGGAGAGGATCCAAACTAATCCTGCAAAATATCGGAATCAGATGCCTATTTGGCATCTGATTGCAGGCATCAGTTTGGATCCGTTGCTGTCCGAGGGGTCCTGCAAAAAGGTCGGACCCCTCGGACAGCAAAATAATGCTGTGTGAAAGCAGCCTTAGCTGTTTGGTTTGGTGCTGGGTTGCTCTGATGTTCCACCTTCCCTGTGATTACTCTACTACTTTACTGAGCAGCCTCGCCCACAATCCTGCCAATCGTATATTCTATTTGAAGTGTTGTGTGGCCTGCACTCCTGTTTCTGACTTTTTCTGATATCTGTGATCTGACTCGGATTGTTGCTTGATTTCCCTTCTGTCTGCTCCCTGAAATTCTTCTGATCTCCTGGTATTTTGCCCCTGCAATGTCACCCTAACACGCCGCCGTTGACTGCCTGAATCCTCTTCATGCTGTCCTAGAAACCTGACCCTGCGCCGTTGCATGTCTACATCTCTGTCTACTCCCTGACCCTTGACTGTTGCATGACTACATCTGTCTACTCCCTGAATACTATGAACTCTCCTTGAACCTGGCCCTGCGCCGTTGCATGACTACATCTCTGTCTACTCCCTGAATACTACAAACTCCTGGAACCTGACCCTGAATTTCCTGTAAGTAGTGATTGTGTCACTCTCTAGTTATTAGTAGTGATTAGCATCATAACTGCATTATCAGTCAGGTTAAGGAGGTTGTCCTGATATACATCTCCGACGATTGTCTCAGTCATATCCAATATGAAAGGCATCCCATGGCATACATTGCCTAAAGTTACGATGATAAAAGGAATACACACATTGTGTTTTTATACTTTTTTTTTTTTTTAGCAAGTTGCCTCTGACTACGACTACCAGGGCTGTGAAGGTGGAGTTGGTTTCGATTTTGATGGAGTTGGATTCAGTCGGATGTTTGGCTTACCGAATCCACAGCCATGGTTGTAGAGTTGGAGTTGGTGTCTATTTTGGTGGAGTTGGAGTCTGAGTCTGATTTAGGCAAATCGAGGAGTCGGTGTCAATTTTGGCTTACCGACTCTACAGCCCTGACAATTACACTAATCTATACAGAGTAGGACAGTCTCATGGGACCTCCAATGGGAGGTTGTGGCAGAATGGCAAAGTAAGGGCCACTATTAAGAAACGTTCTGATTCCTTTTTACTGCTAAACCCCCAGCAGAGACTGGTTTGGTTACATCAGCCTGGCAGCTGTCGGCACCTGTAGAATTTGCTCTCAATACATTTCGCTCTTGTTTAGGATTTTCCTTCTTCCGTGTCTCTTTTTGGACGCAGCCTCTGGCACCTGTAAAACCATCCAGACAATAAACAGTCTTTTTTTTTTTTCCACCCTTGTTTTTCTCCAAGTTCTCGGAGTCTCTCTGCACTTTGCCTATTCTCAGTGCTCAGGGATCCATGACTCAGTCTCCGCTTTAGAAAGGACAGTTCTTTAATCCCCCCAGCCACAGGGAATAAAATGCCATTTCATTTCCAGCTCTATTAATGTGCTGGATCCAAGGATAAAGCATGGCTCCCAAAAGACTCCGGCCAAATGTTTTGCGTCCCCTTTGTCTCCTTTTGAGTGTTACATTTAGATTAGTTTGCCATGGATTAAACCTTATTACTGCTGCTGAATCAGTAAAATAAAATCAGTGAAGAGGATGGAGCTTATTGCAGGCACTACAACAAAAAAACCCTGAAACCCTACCCTTAAAGTGCTCTGTTCCTTTTTCCCCCTCCCGCCCCCCCATCCCTTGCGTCTTATCTTTTGGGCGTCTTGCACCGGGCGTGCGCGGCTCGCCGTGTGCGTGTTAGTATGCATGCTTTCATTATTACTTTTTTAAAAGGTAAGCGCTGTAGAGAGAGGATTAAGAAGTTGTTAAGCGATAAAATTATTCAGAGCTAAATTATGTTTTTCCATCCTCACGTCTCATTATGAATGGATGGCTGAGCCTTCTTTCGAGAGGCCGTGATTTTTTTCTTTTTTTTTTTTTTTTCTTGCTAATTTATTTATTTTTTCTTTTTAATGGTGTGCAGAGCTAGAACATATAGAGGCCTCCGCGACGCAGGGTGAAGGTCGTCCGCCACTGCCCACTCCAACTGACACAGAAAAATGCATTAATATGTGACAAGTAACTAAGTTATTTTTCCAAACTTTTGTGAAAAATTTTGTTTAAGTGCATTGGGAACAGTTTTCGAAACCCCATCCTGTTTGCAAAACCAAAAATATTTCAGTGCTACTTTGCACAATTAGGTAGTACGGGAGATGATGAGCAGAACCGAGACGCGAGCTGCACAATTATGTTAAGACTTCCACTGGGCGAGAGGCAGAGAGAGCTTCATGATTGTGTTGAGACTTCCTGCTGGGAGAGAGGAGGAGAGAGCTGCAGGATTGTGCAGAGACTTCCCGCTGAGAGGCAGAGAGAGCTGCAGGATTGTGCTGAGACTTCCGCTCAGAGAGATGCAGAGAGTGCCGCAAGATTGTGCTGAGACATCCCGCTAGGAGAGAGGCAGAAAGAGCTGTAGGATTGTGCAGAGACTTCCTGTTCAGAGAGACAGAGAGAGCTGCAGGATTGTGGAGACTTTCCGCTGGGAGAGAGGCAGAGAGAGCTGCAGGATTGTGCTGGGAGAGAGGCAGAGAGAGCTGCAAGATTGTACTGAGACTTCCTGCCCAGAGAGAGGCAGAGAGAGCTGCAAGATTGTACTGAGTCTTCCTGCACAGAGAGAGGCAGAGAGAGCTGAAAGATTGCACTAAGACTTCCTGCTGGGAGAGAGGCAGAGAGAACTGCATGATTGTGTTGAGACTTCCCGCTAGGAGAGAGGCAGAGAGAGCTGCAGGATTGTGCTGGGAGAGAGGCAGAGAGAGCTGCAAGATTGCACTGAGACTTCCTGCTCAGAGAGAGGCAGAGAGAGCTGCAAGATTGTGCTGAGACTTCCTGCTGGGAGAGAGGCAGAGAGAGCTGCAAGATTGTGCGGATACTTCCCGCTAGGAGAGAGGGAGAGAGAGCTGCAGAATTGTGCGGAGACTTCCCGCTGAGAGGCTGAGAGACCTACAGGATTGTGCTGAGACTTCCCGTTGGGAGAGAAACAGAGAGAACTGCAGGATTGTGCTGAGACTTCCTGTTGGGAGAGAAACAGAGAGAGCTGCAGGATTGTGCGGAGACTTCCCGTTGGGAGAGAAACAGAGAGAACTGCGGGATTGTGCGGAGACTTCCCGCTAGGAGAGAGGCAGAGAGAGCTGCAGGATTGTGCTGGGAGAGAGGCAGAGAGAGCTGCAGGATTGTGCTGAGACTTCCTGTTGGGAGAGAAACAGAGAGAGCTGCAGGATTGTGCGGAGACTTCCCGTTGGGAGAGAGGCAGAGAGAGCTGGAGGATTGTGCTGGGAGAGAGGCAGAGAGAGCTGCAGGATTGTGCTGAGACTTCCTGCTCAGAGAGAGCTGCAAGATTGTACTGAGACCTCCTGCTGGGAGAGAGGCTGAGAGAGCTGCAAGATTGTGCAGAGACTTCCCGCTAGGAGAGAGGCAGAGAGAGCTGCAGGATTAAGCTGAGACTTCCCTCTAGGAGAGAGGCAGAGAGAGCTGCAAGATTGTGCTGAGACTTCCTGTTGGGAGAGAAACAGAGAGAGCTGCTGGATTGTGCTGAGACTTCCCACTAGGAGGGAGGCAGAGAGAGCTGCAGGATTGTGCGGAGACTACCCGCTGGAGAGAGGCAGAGAGAGCTGCAGGATTGTGCGGAGACTTCCCGCTAGGAGAGAGGCAGAGAGAGCTGCAGGATTGTGCTGAGACTTCCTGTTGGGAGAGAAACAGAGAGAGCTGCAGGATTGTGCGGAGACTTCCCGCTAGGAGAGAGGCAGAGAGAGCTGCAGGATTGTGCTGAGACTTCCTGTTGGGAGAGAAACAGAGAGAGCTGCAGGATTGTGCGGAGACTTCCCGTTGGGAGAGAAACAGAGAGAACTGCGGGATTGTGAGGAGACTTCCCGCTAGGAGAGAGGCAGAGAGAGCTGCAGGATTGTGCTGGGAGAGAGGCAGAGAGAACTGCAGGATTGTGCTGAGACTTCCTGCTCAGAGAGAGCTGCAAGATTGTACTGAGACTTCCTGCACAGAGAGAGGCTGAGAGAGCTGCAAGATTGTACTGAGACCTCCTGCTGGGAGAGAGGCAGAGAGAGCTGCAGGATTAAGCTGAGACTTCCCTTTAGGAGAGAGGCAGAGAGAGCTGCAAGATTGTGCTGAGACTTCCTGTTGGGAGAGAAACAGAGAGAGCTGCTGGATTTTGCTGAGACTTCCCACTAGGAGGGAGGCAGAGAGCTGCAGGATTGTGCGGAGACTACCAGCTGGAGAGAGGCAGAGAGAGCTGCAGGATTGTGCGGAGACTACCCGCTGGAGAGAGGCAGAGAGAGCTGCAGGATTGTGCGGAGACTTCCCACTAGGAGAGAGGCAGAGAGAGCTGCAGGATTGTGCTGAGACTTCTTGCTCAGAGAGAGGCAGAGAGTGCTGCAAGATTGTGCTAAGACTTCCCGCTAGGAGAGAGTCTAAGAGAGCTGCAAGATTGTGCGGACAATTTCTGCTAGGAGAGAGGCAGAGAGAGCTGCAGGATTGTGCTGAGACTTCCTGTTGGGAGAGAGGCAGAGAGAGCTGCAAGATTGTGTTGAGACTTCCCGCTAGGAGTTGGAGAGAGCTGCAAGATTGTGCGGACAATTCCCGCTAGGAGAGAGGCAGAGAGAGCTGTAGGATTGTGCTGAGACTTCCTGTTGGGAGAGAAACAGAGAGAGCTGCAGGATTGTGCGGAGACTGCCCGCTGGAGAGAGGCAGAGAGCTGCAGTATTGTGCTGAGACATCCCACTAGGAGAGAGGCAGAGAGCTGCAGGATTGTGCTGAGACTTCCTGCTCAGAGAGAGGCAGAGAGTGCTGCAAGATTGTGCTAAGACTTCCCGCTAGGAGAGAGGCAGAGAGCTGCAGTATTGTGCTGAGACATCCCACTAGGAGAGAGGCAGAGAGCTGCAGGATTGTGCAGAGACTTCCTGTTGGGAGAGAAGCAGAGAGAAGAGCTGCAAGATTGTGCTGGGAGAGAGGTAGAGGAGCTGCAGATTCAGATTCTAAGCTTATTAGATGGCCGCTGTAGAATCCCTGCACTCTTTAATTGTCACCTTAGCTATTATATAACTATTTTGTTTCTCTTATCCAATATTTTTTTTTTTGTGTATCTAATTTAGCATGAACCTCTCACATGGTACAGTCCGATCTGCCAGCAATATTTTACCAAACAGCCGAGCAGATACATAGATATTTTATCAGAAATCATTCAGCATAACATTAATATTTCAATCCTTTAACTCATTAATTATGGCTTTAGTAGTCCAGAGGGTGGTCCTAATCTGCTGGGCAAGGCTTGAATTTTTCAACCTTTTGCCACATTTCAGGTTTCAAACATAAAGATATAAATTCTAATATTTTTGTGAAGAATCAACAACAAGTGGGACACAATCGTGAGGTGGAACCAAATTTATTGGATATTTTAAACTTTTTTAACAAGTAAAAAACTGAACAGTGAGGCATGCAATATTATTCGGCCCCTTGAGTTAATACTTTGTAGCGCCTCCTTTTGCTGCGATTACAGCTGCAGTCTCTTGGGGTTTGTCTCTATCAGTTTTGCACATGGAGAGACTAAAATTCTTGCCCATTCTTCCTTGCAGAACAGCTGGAGCTCAGTGAGGTTGGATTGAGGCGTTTGTGATCAGCAGTTTTCAGCTCTTTCCACAGATTCTCCATTGGATTCAGGTCTGGATGTGACTTGTCCATTCTAACACCTGGATACGGTTATTTTTGAACCATTCCATTGTAGATTTTGCTTTATGTTTGGGATCATTGTGATGTTGGAAGATAAATCTCCGTCCCAGTCTCAGGTCTTTTGCAGACTCCAACAGGTTTTCTTCCAGAATGGTCCTGTATTTGGCTCGTCCATCTTTCCATCAATTTTAACCATCTTCCCTGTCCCTGCTGAAGAAAAGCCCAAACCATGATGCTGCCTCCACCATGTGTGACAGTGGGGATGCTGTTTTGAGGGTGATGAGTTGTGTTGCTTTTACTCCAAACAAATCACTTTGCATTGTGGCCAAAAAGTTTGATTTAGGTCTCCTCTGAGCAGAGCCCCTTATTCCACGTTTGGTGTCTCCCAGGTGGATTGTGGCAAACTTCAAACGAGACTTTTTATGGATATCTTTGAGAAATGGCTTCTTCTTGCCACTCTTCCATAAAGGCCAGATTTGTGCAGTGTATGACTGATTGTTGTCCTATGGACAGACTCTCCCACCTCAGCTGTAGATCTCTGCAGTTCATCCAGGGTGATCATGGGCCTTTTGGCTGCATCTCGATCAGTCTTCTCCTTGTTCCAGATGAAAGTTTAGAGAGACGGCCGGGTCTTGGTAGATTTGTGGTCTGATAATCCTTCCATTTCGATATGATCACTTGCACAGCGCTCATTGAGATGTTTAAAACTTGGGAAATCTATTTGTATCCAATTCCGATTTAAAACTTCCCCACAACAGTATCTCGGACCTGCCTGGTGTGTTCCTTAGTCTTCATGATGCTCTCTGCACTTGAAACAGACCCCTGAGCCTATCACAGAGCAGGTGCATTGATACGGAGACTTGATTACACACAGGTGGATTCTATTTATCATTACCAGTCATTTAGGACAACATTGGATCATTCAGGGATCCTCACTGACCTTCTGGATTGAGTTTGCTGCACTGAAAGTAAAGGGGCCGAATAATATTGCACGCCCCACGCCTCAGTTTTTTATGTGTTAAAAAAGTTTAAAATATCCAATAAATTTGGTTCCACTTCACGATTGTGTCCCATTTGTTGATTCTTCACAAAAATATTAGAATTTATATCTTTATGTTTGAAGCCTGAAATGTGGCAAAAGGTTGAAAAGTTCAAGGGGCCAAATACTTTCACAAAGCACTGTATATAGGGGGCTGAATACTTTCACAAAGCACTGTATATAGGGGGCTGAATACTTTCACAAAGCACTGTATATAGGGGGCTGAATACTTTCACAAAGCACTGTATCCCAGGTGACCCAGCCCAGATAAATATCTGGTCATCCAGGTATCTCCCGTACCAAGCAATTTTATCAGTAAACGGGTTATTGACATATAGGGATTCCTGCTCTCAAGCAATGATAAATAAACTAGCCATTGATGGGGAAAATTTGGCCCCCATCAGACAGCCTGAGGTCTGCAAATAAAAATCCTTATCAATTGTAAAGTTCTTTTTTAACAGAAAATCCACTGCCATAATGATAAAGTGGTTTTCATCCTCCCCATACATTTTACAGTCCATCAAGAGTTTTGTTAGTATAGACAGAGCTTTACCATGGGGAATACAAGAATGTAATGCAGCAACATCAAATGTCATCCAGGTAAACTCTGTTTGAAAGAAGCAGAATGTCAATTCTTTCAGCGTTTTTGCTGTTTTTTTTATCATTGAAAGCAATGAGAAAGTGCAATTTTTGCTGCTTTTGTGATGACTGAAAGTAACTTTATTTACACGTGTTGTAGAAAAGAGACAGAGTAAAAAAAGCTGCAAAACGTGCTTTTTGGAAGGAACTTTTAGTGCCAAGATGGCACGTTTTGCTGCAGAAAAAACTCTGTTATGCACCAGATTGGAAATGCAATGCAAAATGTGTCCCTGTACACTCACCGATGCAGAGAAAATCTGTGTTGAGGATGCAATAGTCTTATATGTTCAAGATGGAAGGGTGGGGGGGAAGGATCTCAGAGGTCCAATCCCAACCAAATGTTAGTGATGACCTACCCTAATGATCATCCCTTTGTAGTTGGGGAATAAGCCTTAAGAGGATGCATTGCCTCTCCTAACACATCTCCATTTGTGAATACTTGCCCTGAAACAACTATTCTGCAGTCTCTTTTTTTGGAAGTGTCCCTGCTGCTAGCCCTTTATTAAGCTTTCTGAATATATACTTACCTAATTGCTTGTCGCATCCGTCATCCACTTCCGTCTGTACGAGGCCGAATCCCACTATCCACTTCGCCGACCGGAAGTACGCCAAAATCCATGTTGGGACACCCAAGTGATGGGTCTCCCAATATGGCACCGGATACCGATGCTGCAAACCCCACTGAACTCCTGCCGCTATAAACCCCGCCTCTGGTTGTACTCCTGCTGCCCGACATCCCACTGCACCCACCTCCACCCACTGCACTAGGAGGCTCCGAGGCTCTTGTCTGTGGCCTGTGTGTGTAGAAGGAGATGGGGTGCAGGCACCCTCTGGTGGTTACAGAGGGCTCTGCACCCCATCTGCTTCTACACACACAGGCCACAGACAGAGCGGTGGGTGCAGACACACATGCACATACACATGCATGCACGCACGCACACATGCGCATACACACAGCATGCACGCACACATGCAGAAACATACTAAGCCCTACACATTTGTTATCAGGAAATTAAACACTCTATTATTAAAAAAAACATAATCATACATTGGAGAGAGCCCGGGAGGAGAGAGACAGCGGACAGGGTGAGAGACGGCTGTCGCCCCCAGTGCCACAGACTTCATCGGGCAACCAATTAGTTTGTGAATAAACTGCTTGTTAACATTCCAGAGGGGCGTGTCCATGCACAGTCTGGCATTTAAGTCTCTGATTGGACAGTGTCATATAGTATAGGGACAAGCCCCCAATTGGTGACACAAAAGTAGCGATTTATTGCAGAAGGAACTATAGAGGAAAAATATATTATGGCATCGTTCTTGCATGCGAAATACAATGTTTTTATTAAGATGGACAAGCGTTATATAAACACTTATCTAATATTGAAACAATATTCCAGAGGAATAAGAAAAGAATCACGTTAACAAAAAATGCTGGAGATTCCCTTCCACCCCCAATGCAGCTGATAATTCAGTTGTATAGTTTGCAGTTGTGTGATGGCAGCCCATGTACTGGAGGCCATTCACATACGTGTCCTTCTGGGGCTTGTTCTGTCCGGATATCAGAAGAGTCGTCCCTGATGGAAAACTCAGGAGAAACGATCCGAACGTCTTCTACGACGGCTCCATCGAAACGACACTTGAGAAATCACTTGTTTACAACGGAGCGCAGAGACCTGATTGGTAATTACCTGCCCCGGGCGAGGACGCAGCAGCCCATTAATTCAGCAGCGTCCTCTCTAGATTAATAATTGGTGCGTGTCCTCGGTGGGATTTCTTAGTTTGGTTGTAAGAATTTGGAGTCGGTTTCTGGGTCCAAATCCTTTGATTCCTTTACAGCAAAGAGCAGTGGCACCAGGGGTGGGCTAGAAAATTTCGGCCTGGGGGGCAATCGCACAGCAGTGGCCCATGAGCAGTGAGCGTCAGGGGCAGAGAGGCCTTCCAGACCAACATGACAGATGGCCAGGCAACCCCAAGACTACTGCTTAACCACTGGCCTGGGGGGCATTCTCCCCCCCTACCTACTGGGTCAGCCAGCCCTGAGTGGCACAAGGTGTGACCCTGGTGAATGTACTTTTTTTTTTTTTTTTTTCTTTTTTAATTCCTTTTGTCTACTTTTAATAATTGTATTATTTTTGTAAGCTCTTGGACCTCAATGCTAAATTTGTAACATGTCCTTCCCCGCCAATTGCCATTTATAATGGGCGCCTCCTGTATTATGGCCCTGGAACCATGGTTGTGGAGTCAGTCGGCACCCATTTTGGTGGAGTCGGAGTTGGAGTCGATAGAAAAGGGATCGACTACGACTTCTAAAATATATAATATATTGGATACAGTAGTTCAATGCAGAATGTGCTGAATATTATTGCATTATTATTGTGTTCCATCTAAATATCTTTATTATTGTATCATAATAATGATTAAAGCCTGATATTACCATTGCTCTACAATAATTTATCACTTTAAAATGAGCCGTGATGAAGGAGTCGGAGTTGGAGTCGGAGTCAGAGAAATTCAGGAGTCGATGGTTTGGCTTATCGATTCCACAGCCCTGCCAGGAACGCCTGCTGCCACTCTGCTCCTTCTTTATAAGCCCCTATTTTGGCAACTGTGACCAATTTTTGGCACTTGTCATAGGTGAGATTTTTTTCCAGGTAGTTCTTGTTATGTTGGAAGCAGGAAAATAGAAAGTGTAAGGATCTAAGTGACTGTAATGTCTAGACCAGGGGTCCCCAACCCTTTTTGCTCCGGGGACCGGCGTCAAGCAAGATAATTTCTCTTGGCCCGGTGGGGAAAGTGGGGATGTGGGGGTGTTATAGGTGCGGGGCTTTGATCATATGGGGCAGGGCCATGTAGAAGGGGTGAGGTTTAGTATCCTGTTTCCCCGAAAGTTGCGTTACATCTTATTTGCGGGGGATGTCTTATTTTTCTATCTCCTTGCAGCCCTAGCCTCCTACTTTTGCAACCCCAGCCTCCTCCTCTTGCAGCCCCCAGCTCCTCCTCTTGCAGCCCCCAGTCCTTCTCCTCTTGCAGCCCTCATCTTCCTCCTTTGACAGCCCTTAGCCTCCTCCTTTGGCAGCCCCCAGCCTCCTCCTTTGGCAGCCCCAGCCTCCTCCTATGGCAGCCCCCTGCCTCCTCCTCTTGCAGCCCCCTGCCTCCTCCTCTTGCAGCCCCCAGCCTCCTCCTCTGGCAGTCCCCAGCCTCCTCCTTTGGCAGCCTCCTGCCTCCTCCTTTGGCAGCCTCCTGTCTCCTCCTTTGGCAGGCCCCTCCTCTTGCAGCCCCCAGCCTCCTCCTTTGGCAGCCCCCAGCCTCCTCCTTTGGCAGCCCCCTCCTCTTGCAACACACACACAACCTTTGCTCACCGCCAGTCCGCCTCTGTACCTGCATCACGGCACCTCTTTGTTCTCTTCTTCCTCAGCTGCGTGCCATCGGCCAATCACAGTGCAGCAGCCCAGCTGCTGCACCGGGATTGGCTGATTGCTCCGCTGTACATGTACGCATGCAGCAGAGGCAGAGAGCCGTAATACTGCAGGTGTGGGTTGCGGTGGGCTGGGCATCACTGGAGCAGGGAAGCGGACAATCATCAGCATCGCGCGTCACGGATTGGCACAGAGACCCCCGTGGCCTGGTCATCCCGGTCCGCGGCCCAGTGGTTGTGGAACCCCTGGTCTAGACGACTGTGTCTGGACACCTCCAAATCATTAGTTCTTGTGGGGTTTCCCAGTGTGCGGCAGGTTTTGTTCCTAGTATATGGTGGGTGACGCTGAGCAAAAATATTTTCAGGACCCTGTACCAGGGGCCACTTTGGTAGTTCTGTAAGTGACTGCAAGACAGGAGCCATCTGAATCTTCTCCTACCTGCCGGCATCTCTCGCTCCACTGCTGAGTAGTAGATCCAACCCTACATCATATGTGATCATGCAAAAATTACATCGTACTGCACTTGGAAGAGGATAGAAAGAAGTCAGGAAATGTAGAGCATCACAGCTATAATAGAAAGGAGTCAGGACACACAGAACATCACAGCTATGATAGAAAGGAGTCAGGACACACAGAGCATCACAGCTATGATAGAAAGGAGTCAGGACACACAGAACATCACAGCTATGATAGAAAGGAGTCAGGACACGCAGAGCATCGCAGCTATGATAGAAAGGAGTCAGGACACACAGAGCATCACAGCTATGATAGAAAGGAGTCAGGACACACAGAACATCACAGCTATGATAGAAAGGAGTCAGGACACGCAGAGCATCGCAGCTATGATAGAAAGGAGTCAGGACACACAGAGCATCGCAGCTATCATAGAAAGGAGTCAGGACACGCAGAGCATCGCAGCTATCATAGAAAGGAGTCAGGACACGCAGAGCATCGCAGCTATGATAGAAAGGAGTCAGGACACGCAGAGCATCGCAGCTATAATAGAAAGTAGTCGGGACACGCAGAGCATCACAGCTATGATAGAAAGGAGTCAGGACACACAGAGCATCGCAACTATGATAGAAAGGAGTCAGGACACGCAGAGCATCACAGCTATGATAGAAAGGAGTCAGGACACACAGAGCATCACAGCTATGATAGAAAGGAGTCAGGACACACAGAACATCACAGCTATGATAGAAAGGAGTCAGGACACACAGAGCATCACAGCTATGATAGAAAGGAGTCTGGACACACAGAACATCACAGCTATGATAGAAAGGAGTCAGGACACACAGAGCATCACAGCTATGATAGAAAGGAGTCAGGACACACAGAACATCACAGCTATGATAGAAAGGAGTCAGGACACACAGAGCATCGCAGCTATTATAGAAAGGAGTCAGAACACACAACATCACAGCTATGATAGAAAGGAGTCAGGACACACAGAGCATCACAGCTATGATAGAAAGGAGTCAGGACACACATAGCATCACAGCTATGATAGAAAGGAGTCAGAACACGCAGAGCATCACAGCTATGATAGAAAGGAGTCAGGACACACAGAGCATCACAGCTATGATAGAAAGGAGTCAGGACACACATAGCATCACAGCTATGATAGAAAGGAGTCAGAACACACAGAGCATCACAGCTATGATAGAAAAGAGTCAGGACACACAGAACATCACAGATTTCTGGCTAGTACACAATATTGCAGGGGTTTTAATGCTGCAGCTGATCGATATATCTCATTGTCTCTATCATGAGTCCACCATATCTGTGCAGAATATCAGCAGTAATGATATTTCACATTATCCTCCCCCTCCATATCCTGCTGTATCTTCTGACTATAGCTCTTGTGTTATTATCCCTGGACAGCAGCCATTCCTTCCCTTTTGTACCTGTCATCGTTCACTAACCGAGCAGATGCTCATCGGTGTCAGGGAAGATCTGGCTCGGCAGCCAACCTTCAGCACATTTCTACTTCCCATCAGCCGCTTTTAATGGGCTGTCTGGCTCTACTCGTCCCTGTTGCCTCGGCCGGATGATTAAATGCAGAGAGCTACTCGCGTTAATAGAGGTTTCATTAACTGGCTGGTCGTGTCGCTCCAACAAGTGCATCTGATTCTAGGATTCGACCGATCTTAAAGCCCTCATTCCCTATCCTCAAGATTGGCGTTTCCATAAACCCTCTACTACCCTCCGATCCAAGTGGCCCCTTTCTTAAATATACGACATAAAGTGCTCGGTGTCTATTACCATTTCTCCGGCCAATGGTAGCTTAGAAGAATTTCACAACTTATTGCAACTATGCCAGTATTCAGACTTATTTCTTATTGGTTTCTTAAAGGGAATCTTTCAGCAGGTTTTTGCTACCTCATCTGAAAGCAACATAATTTAGGTAAACAGATTCTGAATTGAACGATGTATCACTTAGATTACTGGCTGCAGCCTCTCTAACACAGTCAAAGCATTTAGATTCAGCCATGCAGCATAGCTGGGAGAGCTGCCCCCACCCACACCAGGCGCTCAATAGAGATTGAACATTGACAGCTGTCAATCACAGCAAGGGTGTGTGTCGGAATGCCATGTATGTGACAAAGTAGTCCTTTAATGGTAATCACCAGGTGATAAAAGTCTTTAGTTTACATAAACAATAGCACAACCTGTTGAGAGGCACAGTTGCTATTCGTTTTCTAACCCTTACAGCATACTGTCCTCAATTTACATATTAAAAACCTGATGACTGATTCCCTTTAATGGTAGAATTACCTAATAGTCAGAAATTACTTAAGGGGGTGTCACACGCGTCAATATCGCCTGCACGATATCGTCTG
This sequence comes from Allobates femoralis, assembly GCA_033576535.1. Lineage (NCBI taxonomy): Eukaryota > Metazoa > Chordata > Amphibia > Anura > Aromobatidae > Allobates > Allobates femoralis. The sequence goes on from JARQOC010000007.1 coordinate 85,661,805, forward strand.
CACGTGACGTTGCAGCCGTATTGACGCGTGTGACATACTGCATCAACCAGCGATAAATCGCTGGTTGATGATCGCCAGGTTTCAGAACCAGCTCAGAAACCTGGCGATTGTCGCCCGGTGGACACGCAGCATCGCTGCGTGTGACACCGGGACTAGCGATATTCCAGCTCCCAGCGCCTCTCACAAGCGCTGGGAGCTGGTATCCAAGGTACACTGCGGGTAACTAGGCAGCGCGCGCTGCCTAGATACCCGACGTGTACCTTAGTTACCAGCCTCCTCCGCTCACCTGGTGAGCGGAGGAGGCTGGTAACTAAGGTACACGTCGGGTATCTAGGCAGCGCGCGCTGCCTAGTTACCCGCAGTGTACCTTAGTTACCAGCCTCCTCCGCTCACCGGGTGAGCGGAGGAGGCTGGTAACTAAGGTACACGTCGGGTATCTAGGCAGCGCGCGCTGCCTAGTTACCCGCAGTTTACCTTGGAGACCAGCCTGCTCCCGCTTCCAGCAGGCTGGCAGCGGGAGCAGGACATCGTGGAAACGATATTTAAATCGTTTCCATGATGTCACTGGTCAATTGATCGCTGGTGAGTCTGTCTGTGTGACAGCTCACCAGCAATCAGCCGTCAATGTCGTCAGCGATCATCTCGCTGACGACATTGACGCGTGTGACACCCCCTTTAGACTTTCCATTAGAGAAATGTATTACGATATACGGTGTGTGTGTGTTATATATATATATATATATATATATATAATATACAGTGCCTACAAGTAGTCTTCAACCCCCTGCAGATTTAGGTGGTTTGATAAGATGCAAATAAGTTAGAGCCTTCAAACTGCAACGAGAGTAGGATTTATTAACAGAAGCATAAATCTTACAATCCAAAAAGTTATGTTGCTCAGTTGAATTTTAATAAATTTTAAATATAGAATTTTGGGTCAATTATTATTCAACCCTAGGTTTAATATTTTGTGGAATAACCCTTGTTTGCAATTACAGCTAATAATCGTCTTTTAAAAGACCTGATCAGGCCGGCACAGGTCTCTGGAGTTATCTTGGCCCATTCCTCCATGCAGATCTTCTCCAAGTTATCTAGGTTCTTTGGGTGTCTCATGTGGACTTTAATCTTGAGCTCCTTCCACAAGTTTTCAATTGGGTTAAGGTCAGGAGACTGACTAGGCCACGCCATCACCTTGATTTTTTCCCTCTTGAACCAGGCCTTGGTTTTCTTGGCTGTGTGCTTTGGGTCGTTGTCTTGTTGGAAGATGAAATTACGACCCATCTTAAGATCCTTGATGGAGGAGCGGAGGTTCTTGGCCAAAATCTCCAGGTAGGCCGTGCTATCCATCTTCCCATGGATGCGGACCAGATGGCCAGGCCCCTTGGCTGAGAAACAGCCCCACAGCATGATGCTGCCACCACCATGCTTGACTGTAGGGATGGTATTCTTGGGGTCGTATGCAGTGCCATCCAGTCTCCAAACGTCACGTGTGTGGTTGGCACCAAAGATCTCGATCTTGGTCTCATCAGACCATAGAACCTTGAACCAGTCTGTCTCAGAGTCCTCCAAGTGATCATGAGCAAACTGTAGACGAGCCTTGACATGACGCTTTGAAAGTAAAGGTACCGTATATATTCGTGTATAAGCCGACCCGTGTATAAGCCGACCCCCCTACTTTTGCCCCCAAAACCTGGGAAAATCTATTGACTCGCGTATAAGCCGAGGGTGGACCCCAGCACAGGTATACAGCCCCCAGCAGTGGTATACAGGCCTCAGCAGTATGATATACAGCAGCCCCCAGTGGTATATACAGCAGCTCCCAGTGGTATATACAGCAGCCACAGTGGTATATACAGCAGCCCCATTGGTATATACAGCAGCCCCAGTGGTATTGCAGCCCCTATATACAGCAGCCCCAGTGGTATTGCAGCCCCAGTGGTGTATACAGCAGCCCCTATATACAGCAGCCCCAGTGGTATTGCAGCCCCTATATACAGCAGCCCCAGTGGTATTGCAGCCCCAGTGGTGTATACAGCAGCCCCTATATACAGCAGCCCCAGTGGTATTGCAGCCCCAGTGGTATTGCAGCCCCTATATACAGCAGCCCCAGTGGTATTGCAGCCCCAGTGGTATTGCAGCCCCAGTGGTATTGCATCCCCTATATACAGCAGCCCCAGTGGTATTGCAGCCCCAGTGGTGTATACAGCAGCCCCTATATACAGCAGCCCCAGTGGTATTGCAGCCCCTATATACAGCAGCCCCAGTGGTATTGCTGCCCCAGTGGTGTATACAGCAGCCCCTATATACAGCAGCCCCAGTGGTATTGCAGCCCCAGTGGTATTGCAGCCCCAGTGGTATTGCAGCCCCTATATACAGCAGCCCCAGTGGTATTGCAGCCCCAGTGGTATTGCAGCCCCAGTGGTATTGCAGCCCCTATATACAGCAGCCCCAGTGGTATTGCAGCCCCAGTGGTATTGCAGCCCCTATATACAGCAGCCCCAGTGGTATTGCAGCCCCAGTGGTGTATACAGCAGCCCCTATATACAGCAGCCCCAGTAGTATTGCAGCCCCAGTGGTATTGCAGCCCCTATATACAGCAGCCCCACACAAATGCTGGCACACGTCCCCCCTGTTGTAAGGCCCCCCCCTGCTGAATACTTACCATCCCTGGTCTTCAGCAGCACCTCCGCGCCGGTCCTCTCTGCTCCGGTCCTCCGTGGTCCCGTCATCTGTGCTCCGTTCCCCGGCTGCATCCGGGGTCCCCGCGCGTCGCAGAAGCGATGACGTAATCGCTTCTGCGACCCGGCTGGTCACATGATACAGCCGGGGAACGGAGCACAGATGACGGGACCACGGAGGACCGGAGCAGAGAGGACCGGCGCGGAGGTGCTGCTGAAGACCAGGGATGGTAAGTATTCAGCAGGGGGGCCTTACAACAGGGGGGACGTGTGCCAGCAGTTTGGGGGGCATTATGCACAGATATGCACTGCTCCCCTGGCGCTGATTGACAGGGGGATGCAGTGCATATGTAATGAGCGGCCCCACGTGACGGGGCCGCTCAGTATACAGTATCCCCACCCTCCTCCTGCCTCCCCAGCCCGACACAGCCCCCACCCCACTCACCCTGTATATTGACTCGTGTATAAGCCGAGGGGGGGACTTTTCAGCCCAATTTTTGGGCTGAAAAACTCGGCTTATACACGAGTATATACGGTATCTTACGGGCTCGTCTGGAACGGAGACCATTGCGGTGGAGTACGTTACTTATGGTATTGACTGAAACCAATGTCCCCACTGCTATGAGATCTTCCCGGAGCTCCTTCCTTGTTGTCCTTGGGTTAGCCTTGACTCTTCGGACAAGCCTGGCCTCGGCACGGGAGGAAACTTTCAAAGGCTGTCCAGGCCGTGGAAGGCTAACAGTAGTTCCATAAGCCTTCCACTTCCGGATGATGCTCCCAACAGTGGAGACAGGTAGGCCCAACTACTTGGAAAGGGTTTTGTACCCCTTGCCAGCCTTGTGACCCTCCACGATCTTGTCTCTGATGGCCTTGGAATGCTCCTTTGTCTTTCCCATGTTGACCATGTATGAGTGCTGTTCACAAGTTTGGATGGAGCAGCGGTGCTCCTGCCCATTTGGATCAAACGGCTGTGCCCATGCCTGTTTGGATGGAGTGGCTATGCTCCTGCCTATTTGTATGGAGCGGCTATGCTCATGCCTGTTTGGATGGAGCGGCAGTGCTTATGCCTGTTTGGATGGAGTGGCGGTGCTCATGGCTGTTTAGATGGAGCGGCAGTGCTCATGTCCATTTAGATGGAGCGGTGGTGCTCGTGCCTGTTTGGAAAGCGCCTCAGTGCTTATGCCTGTTTGGATGGAGTGGCGGTGCTCATGGCTGTTTAGATGGAGCGGCAGTGCTCATGTCCATTTAGATGGAGCAGCGGTGCTCATGCCTGTTTGGATGGAGCGATTATGCTCATGCCCGTTTGGATGGAACGGCAGTGCTCATGCCCGTTTGGATGGAACGGTGGTGCTCATGCCCTTTTGGATGGAGTGGTGGTGATCCTGCCTATTTGGATGGAGTGGCGGTGCTCATGTCGTTTGTATGGAGCGGTGGTGCTCATGCCTGTTTGGATGGAGCGTCGGTGATCCTGCCTATTTGGATGGAACGGTGGTGCTCATGTCCTTTGTATGGTGCGGCGGTGCTCATGCCTGTTGGGATGGAGCGGTGGTGCTCATGCCTGTTTGGATGGAGCGGTGGTGCTCATGCCTGTTTGGATGGCGCGACGGTGTTCATGCACATTTAGATAGAGGAGCGGTGCTCATGCCCGTTTGGATGGAGCGGCAGTGCTCATGCCTGTTTGGATGGAGCGGCGGTGCTCATGCCCGTTTGGATGGAGCAGCAGTGCTCATGCCCGTTTGGATGGAGAAGTGGTGCTCATGCCCGTTTGCATGGAGCGGCGGTGTTCATCCACATTGGATGGAGTGGCGGTGTTCATGCCCGTTTGGATGGAGTGGCGGTGTTCATGCACATTTGGGTGGAGCGGCGGTGCTCATGCACATTTGGATGGAGCGGCGGTGTTCATGCCCATTTGGATGGAGCGGCGGTGCTCATGTCTGTTTGGATGGAGCGGCGGTGCTCATGTCTGTTTGGATGGAGTGTTGGTGCTTATGCCCGTTTGGATGGAGCGGTGGTGCTCATGCCCGTTTGGATGGAGCGGTGGTGCTCATGCCTGCTTGGATGGAGTGGTGGTGCTCATGCCTGTTTGGATGGAGCGGTGGTGCTCATGCCCGTTTGGATGGAGCGGAGGTGTTCATGCACATTTGGATGGAGCGGCAGTGCTCATGCCCGTTTGGATGGAGCGTGGTGCTCATGCCCGTTTGGATGGAGCGGCGGTGTTCATCCACATTGGATGGAGTGGTGGTGCTCATGCCCGTATGGATGGAGCGGCGGTGCTCATGCCCGTATGGATGGAGCGGCGGTGCTCATGCCAGTTTGGATGGAGCGGCGGTGCTCATGCACATTTGGATGGAGCGGTGGTGCTCATGCACATTTGGATGGAGCGGTGGTGCTCATGCACATTTGGATGGAGCGGCGGTGCTCATGCACATTTGGATGGAGCGGCGGTGTTCATGCCCGTTTGGATGGAGCGGCGGTGTTCATGCCTGTTTGGATGGAGCGGCGGTGTTCATGCCCGTTTGGATGGAGCGGTGGTGTTCATGCACATTTGGATGGAGCGGCGGTGTTCATGCACATTTGGATGGAGCGGCGGTGCTCATGCACATTTGGATGGTGCGGCGGTGTTCATGCCCGTTTGGATGGAGCGGCGGTGCTCATGCACATTTGGATGGTGCAGCGGTGTTCATGCCCGTTTGGATGGAGCGGCGGTGTTCATGCCCGTTTGGATGGAGCGGCGGTGTTCATGCCTGTTTGGATGGTGCAGCGGTGTTCATGCCCGTTTGGATGGAGCGGCGGTGTTCATGCCCGTTTGGATGGAGCGGCGGTGTTCATGCCTGTTTGGATGGTGCGGCGGTGTTCATGCCCGTTTGGATGGAGCGGCGGTGTTCATGCCTGTTTGGATGGTGCAGCGGTGTTCATGCCTGTTTGGATGGAGCGGCGGTGTTCATGCCCGTTTGGATGGAGCGGCGGTGCTCATGCACATTTGGATGGTGCGGCGGTGTTCATGCCCGTTTGGATGGAGCGGCGGTGTTCATGCCCGTTTGGATGGAGCGGCGGTGCTCATGCCCGTTTGGATGGAGCGGTGGTGCTCATGTCTGTTTGGAGTGATGCAACTTGGATAAAAACAAAAAATAAAAGGGGGCACAACTCCTTTTAAGAGGCATTCATAAACCATGAAGTGATGGTAGAGCTGTAGGGTGAGCCATCAGGTCATATTATTGTACACCTGCTTGTAACGCAGCCGTTCTCGCAGGTGGTGGATGTATCTGGTGGCTCCCCGGGTGCAGCACCCTGTGTGCCCCTCAGTCACAATCTCTGCGGCTCTGCTGTGCCGTACGTGACTGTAATGCCGCTATACATGTCGCACTTACTCCTCGGTGATGTTTACTCCCTCTCCGATCTGGTTTGTTTTATTGGACTGGGAGCAAAAGACACTTAATTAAGCGCGAACCTCCCACTCTGCGGACTAGAAGTTGATTATTAACCTCACTTCACGTTCACTTTATGCATATAAAATGAGGAAAACAATTAGTCAATCACATTCAGGCTCATTAAATCCTTTGTCCCCGTTTTGTAGATAGAATAAGCAATAGGAAAATGAAAAGTATCCGGCCCAACTCTGCCTAATGTGTTTTATTTATCCACCGGAACTTCTGTAACAGACAACACTGATTTACATGTTTGAAGGAGTCTATGATGGAAGAAGAAAAATTGCTCAGCTAAGGATGAGAAAGGATTGGGTAGGAGGGTGGTAAGATGGGTGAACATTGTCTACTAGGCTTACACTGACCCTAGTAAAGATGTATATGATAACCAATAGTATTAGGTATACTGCTGCACAGAGGGACAGATTTCACCATGGCCTTGAGTTCATGTCTACTAAAATATCATCAACTTATTACGGAAATATACTCGTAACTATTGCGGTAGCAGGTGTACATTGACATTACTGATCCTGAGTACCTCCTGTATTATACTCCAGAGCTGACCACTATTCTGCTGGTGCAGTCACTGTGTACATACATACATTACTGATCTGACCAGTTACCTCCTGATTCCAAGCTGCACTCATATTTGTTATCACTGTTACATACGTTACATTACTGATCCTGAGTTACATCCTGTATTACTCCAGCTGCACTCACTATTCTGCTGGTGCAGTCACTGTGTACATACTTACATTACTATCCTGCTGACCTAGTTACCTCTTATTATACTCCAGAGCTGCACTCACTATTCTGCTGGTGCAGTCACTGTGTACATACATTACATTACTGAATCCTGAGTTACCTCCTGTATTATACTCCAGAGCTGCACTCACTATTCTGCTGGTGCAGTCACTGTGTACATACATTACATTACTGATCCTGAGTTACATCCTGTATTATACTCCAGAGCTGCACTCACTATTCTGCTGGTGCAGTCACTGTGTACATACATTACATTACTGATCCTGAGTTACCTCCTGTATTATACTCCAGAGCTGCACTCACTATTCTGCTGGTGCAGTCACTGTGTACATACATTACATTACTGATCCTGAGTTACCTCCTGTATTATACCCAGAGCTGCACTCACTATTCTGCTGGTGCAGTCACTGTGTACATACATTACATTACTGATCCTGAATTACCTCCTGTATTATACTCCAGACTGCACTCACTATTCTGCTGGTGCAGTCACTGTGTACATACATTACTTTACTGATCCTGAGTTACCTCCTGTATTATACTCCAGAGCTGCACTCACTATTCTGCTGGTGCAGTCACTGTGTACATACATTACATTACTGATCCTGAGTTACCTCCTGTATTATACTCCAGAGCTGCACTCACTATTCTGCTGGTGCAGTCACTGTGTACATACATTACATTACTGATCCTGAGTTACCTCCTGTATTATACTCCAGAGCTGCACTCACTATTCTGCTGGTGCAGTCACATGTGTACATACATTACATTACTGATCCTGAGTTACCTCCTGTATTATACTCCAGAGCTGCACTCACTATTCTGCTGGTGCAGTCACTGTGTACATACATTACATTACTGATCCTGAGTTACCTCCTGTATTATACCCAGAGCTGCACTCACTATCTGCTGGTGCAGTCACATATACATTTTTCAATATATCAAAATTGGATACCTATATATCCTGTAAACTTTCACAGAACCATCAATTGTTTACCTGCCTGTACAATTTATAATTAATATCCTAATGTAACCCTCTTATTAGACCTTCCGAGTCCGATTGATAACTCAGGCAGGACAGCTTTCAAGACAGAGGACATTGTGAAGGAGAGGAGGTGAGCTGTGACATCTGTTTGGTCTTGTACATGTTATATTGTTTATACAGGGTGGGCCATTTATATGGAAACACCTAAATAAAATGGGATTGGTTGGTGATATCAATTTCCTGTTTGTGGCACATTAGTGTATGGGAGGGGGAAAGCTCCCATTTTATTTAGGTGTTTCATATAAATGGCCCACCCTGTATATAGTAACTATGTATAAGGAATGAGACCGGGCACTACTAACGATCAAAAAACGTTCACCTTTACATATATGTCTATCAGTCTGGCAGTGCGTGAGTGCACTAGGGTGTGCTCACTTCAATTAAAGAGTATCGATCAGAGTCCATCCATAAAGAATAAAGGGCACTCACCCATTTTAGTGCTGAAGATTGCTTTTATTCCGGTGGATTTTCCCATCAAGCTGGGAGGGGGGTGGCAGATGGTGGACAACGGCCCGTTTCGTGCCTGTCTGGCATTTAAATAGTCCTATATCCCGCTTGATGTGAAAATCCACCGGGATAATAGCAATCTTCAGCACTAAAATGTGTGAGTGCCTTTTTTCTTTATGGATGGGCGCCTTTATATATAGGTGTCCTCTTTCATTAAAATCCTGATAACGAGACTGCTGAAAAGTTTTCTGTGCAGAGTAGCGGGTATGAATCTAGTGTTAAGCCAGTGTGAACACTGCATCATCTCTTTATTATTGATACTCAGGTGCTGGATGACATATTTTGGCCTGGGGGGCAAGCACACAGCAGTGGCACATGAGCAGTGGGTATCCCTGCTGTGGACGCCTGTCACTGCATCAAGGAGCTTCAGGGGCAGAGCGGCTGCACAGACCAACCAGACAGATGGCTGAGTGGCCCCAAAACCGCTTGCTTGACCACCGGCCTGGGGGGCATCTGCACCCTGCCCCCTGGGCCAGCCAGCCCCTGTTGATACTGATATGGAAAATTGGGAACAAGAACACTTACATTTATTTTCGTTGTACTTTTTTATCTTACAATCCTCGTTTAAACACCAGATCATTGATGATGCATCCACTTTAATCTTTCCCTCTCCCCCTCCATTCTCTCGCTCACTCTCTATCTTCCGCTCTTCTAACAAGTTTTCTGTTTTGACGTCATTCGTTATATTTTTGCTTTCTTTAATATTCGTTACGTTCGTGACCTTGCTGCCTCATGTATCTGTATATCGTTACTTTCCGCTTCCATGTAATGACATTGGTGCACTCTCAGGATGGTGGAGAGCAGCATCATTTCCTCGGCGGTCCTTGGAGATTCCGTACTCCAGCCCTCTTTACCGCCGCTGTAGCATTGCCATCTGTTTTCTGCCGGTGCTCCCCCCCACCCCCCGCCCACCCCGCCGCTCTCTTGTGCAAAGTGACACAATCAGGTTGAGAGGAGAAGAACTCTCTCCGATTCCATCTGCCCTGGGGACTGTCCTGAATCAGTAACAAGATTAATGAGATGAAAGTCCTGTTTCCACATCCAGACTAGATAGTGTCTCATTGAATTCTGCCGGCTGCATCGGGTTCTGCTTTTTGGATTTAAGAGCTGATTGTACTTGACAAAACCACTACCTGCATCGGCGTTCAATCAGATACAGAGCCGAGCCAGTGACAATTGTGTATTGGGGGTATTTCACTTTAAGGAAAAATGATTATTACAGTATTTCATCCCCAGGCAGTAGAGAGGGGGGTTATATAGGAGGTCCGACTGACGGCAGAGACTGCGCCTGTCAGTCTGTGCCTGCGCCTGCCAGCCCGTGTCCGGCGCCTGCCAGCCCGTGTCCGGCGCCTGCCAGCCCGTGTCCGGCGCCTGCCAGCCCGTGTCCGGCGCCTGCCAGCCCGTGTCCGGCGCCTGCCAGCCCGTGTCCGGCGCCTGCCAGCCCGTGTCCGGCGCCTGCCAGCCCGTGTCCCGCGCCTGCCAGCCCGTGTCCCGCGCCTGCCAGCCCGTGTCCGGAGCCTGCCAGCCCGTGTCCGGAGCCTGCCAGCCCGTGTCCGGAGCCTGCCAGCCCGTGTCCGGAGCCTGCCAGCCCGTGTCCGGAGCCTGCAAGCCCGTGTCCGGAGCCTGCCAGCCCCGTGTCTGGAGCCTGCTAGCCCGTGTCCGGAGCCTGCCACGCCGTGTCTGGAGCCTGCCAGCCCGTGTCCGGAGCCTGCCACGCCGTGTCCGGAGCCTGCCAGCCCGTGCCCCGCGCCTGCCAGCCCTTGTCCCGCACCTGCCAGCCCTTGTCCCGCACCTGCTAGCCCTTGTCCCGCGCCTGCCAGCCCATGTCCCGCACCTGCCAGCCTATCTTTTGCTTGGTGTCCATTCCTGTTGACTTCTCCCTGATGTCCTGGTGTCACCCAGCTCCGCTTACCTGCCGCAGGTTCCCCTGTGGTCCAGTGGGTCCACTCCTTGGACACTTGCCTCCTGTGAGCATATCATATACCTGTATGGAGTATTGGCACACAGATGACAAAGCCGTGCACAAGCTGATTGGGGGTTTGGACAGCTCGGTGAAGGTGGCCATGCACATTAGTTTTGCACTGGCCCAGCCCGCTGATGTTGGCTTGAATGCTAATCATCTAATGTTTATCTGTTGCTCAATATACAGTAGATATTTCAGTTTTCTGCCTTTCCCAATCCGGTGTTTCTCAAGGGACATAAGCAGCCACCGGGCAGCTGTCATTCCTGACCGACAGGTCTTGAGCGAAGGGTAGTCACACACAGGTACACAATTGATGACATAAGACAACCTTACACCTTTACATTTCTTTGTAGGGACAGTTGGAATAGCTCTCAACATTGTCTACCCTTCAACTGAGTGACAGAGGGAAATGGTGGTCGGGGCAGCCATAATTAGGTGAAATTTCCCAAACTTGCCACTTTCATCAGTAATGTCTGATCTAATATAAATTGGCTGTGCAGCCGCCTTGTTAGTCAGATGACGGGGGAAAGGAAAGATAGAACATGTGCAATTTCAACATACCCAATCCCTTGTTCTCAGGGAAGATAGATTTCCTCCAATGACTTATATCCCTTTTTACATTTAAAGGGTATTCCTATCTGCAAGACCCTATCCCAATATTTATTAGGTGCAATAATATTAATATTAGCAAATCCCTCCAATTAGACATGTAGTATAGTTCTCCTGATTAGTTATACCCCTTACCTCTTGTGCAGGACATTGCAGCTTAGGTATCCATGGTTACGACCTCTAACAACTAACTCTGAATGGTCATCACCATGGATACCTAAGCTGCAATGTCCTGCACAAGAGGTAAGTGCATAACTAATCAGGAGAACTATACTACATGTCTAATTGGAGGGATTTGCTAATATTATTGCACCTAATAAATATTGGGAAAGGATGGAGATAGGAATAACCCTTTAATGATATATACGTGGATGGCTGAAATAAGCATGTATGTGTATAGGAATTGATAGTTTGACCACAAGGTATAGTAAGTGTATGGTCCCTCTAAGAGTGCGTGTACTGCAAGCGCATTGTACGCTGCCTGCCTGCCATTGAAAGGACCCTGTGTTGAATCAGAGGAGCAGCTGGATGTACCAGGAGTGATCTTCATAGCAGCCAGACATATTTTGCAATAACTAATCATGCAGTTGTCCAGAGTGTAGGATCGTTTATCAACACCGGCTTGACTTTTGACATCCGAACAACCTACTGTTTGCAGGTCCCATGGCCGTTGGAAGTGCACAATGTTCAGCTTTGTTCATTATAAAGTGAATGTGATCCAAACTGTAGTACTCAACAACGGCCACTTCACCATGTTAGGCGCTGTGCTGTTCCGACTCCACATACTGTTCTCAGCCTGCTGCCATCAGATGATCTGGGTTGGACTCCCATTGATGGGATATCAATGGCCTATCCGGAAGGATAAATCTTGAATATAATTTTTCTCCTTATTTTGAAATTTTCCAAATTGTCCCTTTAGCAAGAAAAATACTTTTTCTGCTTGCAAGAAAACAAATATTTAGGAGAGCTCATTGCGATGTATGGAAGGCACAGGTTGTACCAGCGCAGCCAGTGACCGCCGCTGTGTTCCCAAGAAGGATCCTTGCTAAATATCTAAATAATTGAAGAATCAATCTGCGAAAGATATGCAGTATCTTCCTTGATTACAGACTAACAAGAAAAGATAGGCCGCGGCCAAGGGAGATAAGACGGTAAATGAGACAGCGGCTGAGATAAGTAGCGAAGAGAGATGCTGCAGCGATGCGGTAACAGGCGACTCCATTAAACTTTATAATAGTTCTGACTATGATAGTAGAAAGGAAAGTTCACCTAAGTCCACCGCTGCAGGCGATGGCCGAATCACAGCGTTCCCGACTGCACACTTCATGGGTAAGGTGCCTGTGCGCATTGAGTGAACCTTGGATGAACCCACTGATTTGGATGGGACCAGCCAACCATCTACTGTGGTGTGAAAAAGTGCTTGCACCCCCTTCCTGATTTCTTATTCTTTTCCATGTTTGTCACTTAAATGTTCCAGATCACCAAACAAATGTAAATATTACACAAAGATAACACAAGTAAACACGAAATCCTGTTTATAAATCAAGGTGTTTATTATTAAGGTAAAAAGGAATCCAAATCTACAGGGTCCTGTGTGAAAAAGTGATTGCCTTCTAAACCTAATAACTGGTTGGACCCTTAGGAACTTGCAATGAAGCGTCTGCGATAATTGGCAATTGGTCTTTACAGCACTCTGGAGGAATTTTGGCCATTCATCTTTGCAGAATTGTTGTAATTCGGCCACATTGGACGTTTCCAAGTATGAACCGCCTCTTTAAGGTCCGGCAACAGCATCTCAATCGGATTAAATTCAGAATTTTAACTTGGCCACTCCAAAGTCTTTATTCAGCCATTCAGAGGTGACTTGCTGGAGTGTTTTGGATCATTCTCCTGCTTCATAACCCAAGTGCTCTTCAGCTTGAGGTCATGATTAGATGGTCAGACATTCTGTTTCAGGATTTTTTGATAGACAGCAGAATTCATGGTTCCATTTACCACAACGTCTTCCAGGTCCTGAAGCAGCAAAACAGCCCCAGAGCATCACACTACCTCCATCATACTTTACTGTTGGTATGATGTTTCTTTTCTGAAATGCTGTGTGACTTCTACACCAGTTGTAACGGGACATTCGCCTTCCAAAAAAAACAACTTTTGTCTCGTCAGTCCACAGAGTTTTCTCCCAAAAGTCTTGGGGATTATCAAGAAGTTTTCTGGCTAAACTGAGCTGAGCCTTTATGTTCTTTTTGCTCAGCAGTGGTTCTTGTCTTGGATCTCTGCCATGCGGCCATTTTTGCCCAGTCTCTTTCTTTTGGTGGAGTCATGACCTTAACTGAGGCAAGTGAGGCCTGCAGATCTTTGAATGTTGTTGTGGGGTCTATTGTGACCTCTTGGATGAGTTGTCTATGAGCTCTTGGGGTTATTTTGGTCAGCCGGCCACTCCTGGGAAGGTTCACCACTGCTCCATGTTTTCACCATTTGTGAATAAAGGCCCTTACTGTGCCTTTAGAGACAGCTTTATAACCTTTTCCAGACTGAAAGATCTCAAATACTTTGTTTCTCATTTGTTCCTGAATTTCTTTGGATCGCGGAATTGTGTTTAGCTTTTAAGGATTTTTTGGTCTGCTTCACTTTGTGAGGCAGGTCCTGTTTAAGTGATTTCTTGATTGCAGGTGTAGCAGTAATCAGGCCTGGGTGGGTCTAGGGAAATTGAACTCCGCTTCCCAGAGATGTGATAAACCACATTTAATTTTTGTTTTAAGGGGGGAAGCACAATCACTTTTTCACACAAAGCCCTGTAGGTTTGGATTTCTTTATTCCTTAACAATAGAGACTTTCATTGATAAACTGAATTTAGTGATTATTTGTGCTATCTTTGACTATTATTTACATTTATTTGGTGATATGAAACATTTAAGTGTGACAAACATGCAAAGGAATAAGAAATCAGGAATGTATGTCCTGACTCTTCCTATGGCAAATGTAGGAGATGAGATCTGTGAAGGTTGTTGAATTCTAACCTCAAGATTCTTTGCCCGCTATGGAGATAGCTAAAGATAATACACCGCCACAGCATGCATGTATGTGGCAATCCGGAGTAAAGGCTACCAGCCAAATGGGGATTTTGACATTAGCTTCCTTAAGGTGTATAGGCAATATGAGTTACAGTTTGGGGTATTATTACTTTAAAGTGTAAATGTCATTTCCTTGAAAAAACAAACAAACAATACTGCACTGGTTGATAGAGAGCAGTGCAATGTTTCAACAGAGAAGGTGTTAACAGAGATTGTGACTGAGCTGTGGGTAGCCAGATGACAGATCAGAAGCTTGTGCCAAGAAAAGAGCAGTTTGCAGTGATCCTGACATTCTAACATTACTCAGCAACCGTGCTGAACCCTGAGATAATCTGATACAGTGTCACCTCAGTCAGCAGTGTGGACGTTCTGTAGGCCACGCCTCCTTTAACCTGATATGGTTACATGCCCCGTATTCATTGTGAGATGCTTGAAGACGGATCTGACTCATAATGAGCATATGTCTGCTTCAGACACAGTCTAGTGTGGCACCTTGTGGAAGGCTTATGAATGGTAACTAACCAGATTTCATTATTAAAGTATATTTGAACGTTTCTTAAAATCACTTGCTCGACTTTATCATTAAATAACAATTTTAACAGTGGTTATGCAGGGGCCTGCAGGTTGACAGTGCAATGCAATAGTGATTCGGATTACATGTGGGTGTTTCTGCGTGACTAGGAATGAAATGGAAATCTGGCATTGAATGATCATCGGATTTATCACACAAGTTCCTAGATGTTCGTGGCTGCAGCCACTGAGATTCCCACTCTCCACCTCTGGTTTATTTGATGTCTGGTATGGCCGCTTATTTTGAGTCGATGTGTTCCAGATTTATCAACATAAATTGCATACATTATTAAATAGACCTCTTAGACCAGAGGTGACTGGATTAATTACTTTTAAAACTCCATATCGGAATGATTATATAAACCACACATGAAAATGAGTAGGGTGTGAGTTAATTTTCCATACTAGGCATTGAAACTTTCACAAAGGATCATTCAGCGAAGCTGTCATAGAATTTCGGTGTAAGTGCACCAGTCTCATTCGGTCTAAGCATTGGTGTACTGCCAATGGCAACAGACCACACCAGAGTTGGTATTATGTAGGACCCCTTATACTATATGAAGGACTATGGGTCTGCATTATAATATATGGAGGACTATGGGGTGCATTGTACTATATGTAGGACTATGGGGCTGCATTGTACTATATGGAGGACTATGGGGCTGCATTATAATATATGAAGGACTATGGAGTGCATTGTACTATATGGAGGACTATGGGGCTGCATTATAATATATGGAGGACTGTGGGCCTGCATTATAATATAAGGAGGGCTTTGGGGCTGCATTTTACTCTATGGAGGACTATGGGGGGCATAATACTATATGAATTATGGGGGGCCATTATACTAAATGGAAGGCTTTATTAGGGCCATGTAGAGGCCATTATACTATTTGTAGAGCTATGTGGGGGGCATTAACAGTATTTAAAGGCCTATGCGGGAGGTTTTATTCATTATGGAGGACTATTTTAGGGCCATTATACTGTATGCAAGCAATTATACACCGTGGAGCGGTGTGGGGCCCATTATACTGCATGGAGGGTTGTGTGGGGGTCACAGTTGGGATTATTTTGTGCTGGGGTCACCATTCATTGCTGGGTAGTTGAGGGGGGTACAGTAGGGTCATCATACTGTGTGTGGACGGTACTGTGGAGGAACTCGCTGTGGGGGGATCATACAGTGTTTGGGGGTATCATACTTTATCGGTGCAATTGAAGGGGAATCTATGGGCTTCAATAGGAGGAAAATTACTTTGGGCCGTAAACTTGTCCTATGTTCTTATGTGACCCGTCTTAATATGATTTAATTATTTTGGGGTGTGGGGGGGAGGAACAATTTGACCTTTACTTGTTAAAGTGCATTCACTTTATCCAACTTGCTTACATGTTGTAGATCTGCCTCTCTAAGCAATCTTCATCTTGATCCTTGATTTCGGATGTTGCTCCTGTCTCCCCCATCGGATCGCTTGCCTGGTACCGGCACTGTCTTGTCTCATTATGACCTCTTTCTTGGTGACATCTCTTGGCTCCATTCCTGACTCTGCCACCTCTGCACTTGCGCTGCTGCCGCCAATCAGTGTCTACCCTGGTAGCTGCAAACTGGGCATCTTCCTGCAGTAAGGTCCGTTCCTCCTTACGGGGTAGAAAGACTTAGAGCATGGGATCCCAGTGCCGTAGTTATGCCCACATCTCCAGTATGTGACTATAATGTGTATGGCATCCCCTTGGATAACAGATTACAGCACCCCAGCATGTGTAAACCCTACAACTGTATCCTCATCAGCAGGGGGTAGGATGCTACTTGTACACTACTCACATCTGATGCTGCAACTACAGTTGCGCCAAGTCATGGTGGAGCAGTGAAGCTGATGATTTTCTTGAGTTCATTCAGGGATTTAGGATTATACAGAAGAGACTCTTTATTGGAATAATCATAGTAAACACTCCTCCTATATCCCGCTCCGAGCGGCTTATCCCACCGCTTATCCCACCATCGTTGACATTCCCACTGCTGTTGGCGCCTCTAAGTCCTCCTATGATTTTGCATTGTTGCCTCCCTTCTCCTCGGCGCTCGACAGGCTCTCGTGAGTTAATGATACATCTTCCTGGAATCCTAAGATTGGCTGTGACTAAGATGAATGACTAATTCACTGAGAGCATGCTTTCTGCTTCCAGTAATAAAAGGCTGGCCTCACATATTCACCCTGCCGCAGATGCCTCTCCTAAGGAGAACATACAGCAGCGGCGCTCCTCACCCGGGCACAATTACCTGATTGATGTTCACTGTAATAATAAGAGAAGGATATGTTGATGAGATTTCATTTAGAAGAGGATGCACTCCCGGACGTGTCTTCACCCGAGTCTCGCTGGCTTGGTGGAAAATTGTCAAGATTTCACTAAAAATTTTCTCCATTGGATAAGACAAAATAAAAAGAGAAAATATGTTATGATCGCTTCAGGGACAGCTTTCAGTTTGCCACAGTAAGAATGAGGCTATCCGAGTTTACTGGTGACAAGAGATGCAAGACGAGCACTTATACATCTATGTACATTGCGCTCCCCCTAGTGATGGCTGCATACAGGATCTTATCATGTATCTCTGTATACAGGGAGCTCCCCCTAGTGATGGCTGCAGACAGGATCTTATCATGTATCTCTGTATACAGGGAGCTCCCCCTAGTGATGGCTATAGACCGAATCTTATCATGTATCTCTGTATACAAGGAGCTCCCCTAGTGATGGCTGCAGACAGAATCTTATCATGTATCTCTGTATACAGGGAGCTCTCCCTAGTGGTGGCTGCAGACAGAATCTTATCATGTATCTCTGTACATAGGGAGTTCCCCTAGTGGTGACTGCAGACAGAATCTTATCATGTATCTCTGTATACAGGGAGCTCCCCCTAGTGATGGCTGCAGACAGGATCTTATCATGTATCTCTGTATACAGGGAGCTCCCCCTAGTGATGGCTATAGACCGAATCTTATCATGTATCTCTGTATACAAGGAGCTCCCCCTAGTGATGGCTGCATACAGGATCTTATCATGTATCTCTGTATACAGGGAGCTCCCCTAGTGGTGGCTGCAGACAGGATCTTATCATGTATCTCTGTATACAGGGAGCTCCCCCTTGTGGTGGCTGCAGACATAATCTTATCATGTATCTCTGTATACAGGGAGCTCCCCCTAGTGGTGGCTGCAGACAGAATCTTATCATGTATCTCTGTATACAGGGAGCTCCCCCTAGTGATGGCTGCATACAGGATCTTATCATGTATCTCTGTATACAGGGAGCTCCCCCTAGTGGTGGCTGCAGACAGGATCTTATCATGTATCTCTGTATACACGGAGATCCCCCTAATGGTGGCTGCAGACAAGATCTTTTCATGTACCTGTATACAGGGAGCTACTCCTAGTGGTGCTGCAGACAGAATCTTATCACGTATCTCTATTACTAATAATAATAGTATTTATTCATTTATATAGCGCTATTAATTCCATAGCACTTTAGATACATCAGTACTGCTGTCTCTCTTGGAGCTCACAATCTAAACATCCTATCAGTATGTCTTTAGAATATGGGAGGTAACCGGAGTGCCGGAGGAAACCCACGCAAACACGGGGAGAACATACAAGCTCCTTGCAGATGTTGTCCTTAGTGTCCTTGGTGGGAATTGAACCCAGGACCTCAGACCCCAGCGCTGCAAAGGCTACAGTGCTAACCACTTGAGCCACTGTGCTGCCCCGGTATACAGGGAGCTCCCCCTAGTGGTGACTGCAGACAGAATCGTATCATGTATCTCTGTATACAGGAATCTCCCCCTAGTGGTGCCTGCAGACCAGATCTCATCATGTACCTGTATACAGGGAGCTACTCCTAGTGGTGGCTGTAGACAGAATCTTATCATGTATCTCTCTATTCAAGGAGCTCCCCCTAGTGGTGGCTGCAGACAGAATCTTTTCACATATCTCTGTATACAGTGAGCTCCCCTAGTGGTGGCTGCAGACAGAATCTTATCATGTATCTCTGTTTACAGGGAGCTCCCCCTAGTGGTGGCTGCAGACAGAATCTTATCATGTATCTCTGTACACAGGGAGCTCCCCCTAGTGGTGGCTGCAGACAGAATCTTATCATGTATCTCTGTATACAGGGAGCTCCCCCTAGTGGTGGCTGTAGACAGGATCTTATCATGTATCTCTGTTTACAGGGATCTCCCCCTATTGATGGCTGCAGACAGAATCTTTTCACATATCTCTGTATACAGTGAGCTCCCCTAGTGGTGGCTGCAGACAGAATCTTATCACATATCTCTGTTTACAGGGAGCTCCCCTAGGGGTGGCTGCAGACAGAATGTTATCATGTATCTCTGTATACAGGCATCTCCCCTATTGATGGCTGCAGACAGAATCTTATCACAGATCTCTGTATGCATGGTGCTCCCCCTAGTGGTGGCTGCAGATAGGATCTTATCATGTATCTCTGTATACAGGAGCTCCTCCTAGTGATTACTGAAGATAGCCAGAAATTTATAATTTAAAGTATACATCTTATTAGAAAAAAACATACAATAAAAAATAAATATATCCTAGTTATCTAACAATGCTGCTGCAATAATTCCTGACCAGTTCTTTCATCTACGACCTCTGGTTTTTAGTCCATATTCCTATGTCCATGTTCTATTTGGACCATTGAAAATAAGTTTTACTTACTGGCTAAGGGGCGAGATCACACTGCAGGCGCCTGCCAGGACATCAAGCTCTGACACCTGTACCTTTAGCATCCACAATTCATTGCAATGGCATCCAGCTACAGAACTGTGTTTTAAAGGAGTAATCCCACATTTTAATTAGTGTTCGCTAAGCACAGTAACACATACTTATTGTTAATATACAGACTTGTACATTTTTGACATGTACATTTGTTTTTTTATTCATAGTTGAATGAGCGGTCCTGAAAACTCCATTTCCCAGCTGCACCCTGCTTCTCCTCAGTGCTGCAGACCTCCCCTCCTCTCCTATGTGCTTTTGACTAGTCCCACCTCTGATTTATTATCAAAATAATCTAAGTGTAGAATTCACCTTAAACGGTTGTCCAGTCTAAAGTGATAAGTCTGCAGTCACTCTGTGGACTGCAGACTTACACATCCTCTAACTCAGGGGTCTCAAACTCGCGGCCCGAGGGCCGCATGTGGCCCCTGGGTTCACTATGCGGCCCGCGGCACCTTGGACAACTTAATGATGCATTGCCCAGTGCAGGGGGCCTCTGCAGTCCCCGCTGTGTGATGACTTCTGTCCGCAGCACTAAAAAGCTCTGCCACTCAGCAAGATCAATGCAAGCTGCCAGCCAATGAGAGGCCCGCAGCTGACGGCAGAATATGACGTCACCTGCATGCCTCTGGCTGGTAGATTGCATTGATCTTGATGAGCAATAGAGCTTGTTTGGGCGGCGGCTGGAGGAAGTCTTAGCACAGCGGAGGCCGGAAGTCAGTACAGTGGGGACCGCGGCGGCCCCCTGCACTGGAACGATGCATCATTAAAGTGAGAAAAGTGTGAGTGTGTGTGAGAAGGTGTGTGTGTGAGACTGAGTGTGTGAGTGAGGATGTGGGTATAAGAAAGTGTGTGCGAGTTTCAGTGTGTGTATGAGTGTGAGTGTAAGAGTGTGTATGAGGATGTGTGAGAGTGTGTTTGAGAGTGTGTGTGTGGGGGGGGGGGGGTTGTGTGTGGGTTTGTGTGTGAGTGTGATATGAGTGTGTATTTGAGTGTGTAAGAAGTAAAACAGGATGGGGGGGCATCACTATAAAAGTAGATCAGATGGGGGGGCATCACTTTAAAAGTAGATCAGATGGGGACACCACTAAAAAGGGATCAGATGGGGGACATGACTATAAAAGGGGATCAGGATGGGGGACATCACTATAAAAGGGGATCGGGATGGGACATCATCACTAAAGGGGATCAAGATGGGGGACATCACTACTAAAGGAGATCAGGAAGGGGGACATCACTAGAAAAGGAGATCAGGAAGGGGGTCATCACTAGAAAAGGGGATCAGGATGGGGGACATCACTACAAAAGGAGATCAGTGTGGGGACATCACTACAAAAGGGGACCATGATCGATGGGGGACATCACTAGAAAAAGGGATCAGGATGGTGGACATCACTAGAAAAAGGGATCAGGATAGGGATCATCACTAGAAAAAGGGATCAGGATGGGGGACATCAGTAGAAAAGGACATTACTACAGGATGGAGACATTACTACAAGAAAGGGATCAGGACTTTACTACATTGAGCAAGAAATTCTGGTATTACTAAAAATATCACTTAGTCCTACAAGAGATGCGGCCCCCCGCTATAAATGTTTTTGTATGTGCGGCCCACCAACCCAGCTGAGTTTGAGACCCCTGCTCTAACTAGTAGACGCCGATGTCTAGTGCGTGCAGCCTGGCTTAATACAAGTGTATGGAGTGGTCATGTCCAACTAGTAAACATCGGTGTCTTGTGGGTGTGGCTTTCCTCTATACAAGTGTATGGTGTAGGAGTGTCCAATTAGTATGCATGGGCGTCTAGTGGGCATAACTTTGCTTAATACATTTGTATTGAGCGAGGCCGTGCCCACTAGTCTAGTTCTCACCGGGAACATTCAATATGCATATCTATGTGTTCGGAGACTTATCATTTTAGACTGGACAACCCCTTTAAGTTCTGTGCATGCTCTACAGTATGCTGCCATATAAATCAGTATAGCTGCTGTTGGTTTTACATCATTGTTACCTTGTTTCAAGCAGAAGTCAACCTTCCTGCACTACTCCACAATGGAACTTATAATTATAAGCTAGGCCATATCTGAGCTGTGTCTGTAGCTGAGAGCTCAGTGATGTGAAACCGCAAATGGTGCACTGTTGATGCATATGGCAGAGGATTGTTTTCTAAGAACACACAGGCATCTGTACCAATGCAGATAGCAGAAGATAAAATCTGCCAGGTGGAGTACAGTAAGACAGTCAATAGAGAGCAGAGCTATGGTGGAAGCCAGCTGATAGGCAATGCTCTGTACATGATTAACCAGTAGCAGGACGGGGCGGTATATCGAGCCTGGAGGTACAGCCCTTCTGGAGTGATGTTTGCATAACAGGGAAGATTTAAAAATGAGTTGCATTGACCTGAATCTAGATTTTTATAACAAGCCGGACGTGTCAAGTTGGCACATGACCGCCCATTTGCATCCGCACACTGTCAAGATTCAGTATCAAGTTGCTTCAGACTTTTTTCCCAAGCCTGGACAACCCCTAAAATACATGATTGTAACATCTGACTACACAGAACCCGGTTTGTAGTCTGTTACCATGGAGATAGATTTATTTAGGAGCTGTATGTGTGCAACAGTGGAATAATGGCACATAGGTCTGCACGCAAAATGGTAATTATCGATCAGTAATGGTTACAAATGTATATTGTCTTTCTTTTTTTTGGTTATTTTATTTTAGACGCATTCGAGAAATAAAGTAAAATTAGTCGTGAGCCTGCGAGGCCCCGAAACATAGAAATGAAGTCCTATTGTGAGACGTCACCAATGTTGCGTTCACACTCTGCGTGGCCCATATATCCGGACTGACCCATATTTTATCATCTTCTTGGAAAATAAAAAAAGAAACCCTTGTAAATTCTTCTAGATCCCAGTCTGCCAGTTCGCACTCCGCTCGGAGTCTGGGCTGATAAACTGAGAAAGGAAATAAATGAACAATCAAATGCATTTCTCTCTGGCAGTACAGAACCGCAGGAGAACCATGATTTATTTACACAGTGTGCTGGCAATCCACATTGTGAACAAAATGAGCTTTAAAACAGACTCAAAACAGGCAATTTCTCTGCGTGGCAGAGTTTTCAAGGGAAATTAGAGAAGAAAAAACAAGACTTCTATTTAGAGAGGACGCCGAGCCGAGCAGCATTTCCACAAATACACGATATCCAAATTACGACACTCTAGTAATGCTCCTCATTGAGGCTCAAGAAGTGTGTTGGAAATGTGACAGCTATACTCTTTATCAGGGGCCTGTTTGTTTTTTTTACTTAATTGCAAGATTTTTAGCTAAAAGTGTTGCTGCAATGAGTTTTGGTTACAAATGTAGGACTTTATATTGCAAGCTGCAGTATGAGCTAACTGAAAATCTATCATAGCATCAGGTAGCGCCCCCCATCTTCATTGAGGTCGCTTGAAACACGATGAGGTTTTAATACTAGAGCAAGGGATGGTGATCTCCAGCCTCAAGGCCACCAACGATCATGTTTTCAGGATTTCCTTAGCATTGCACAAGGGTTGTGCAGGTGATTCAATTATAACCTGTGCAATGCTAAGGAAATCCTGAAAACCTGAACTGTTGGTTGCCCTCCAGTGCCTCCAGGCCTGGAGTTCCCCACCCCTGAACTAGATGATAATACCATCCCAATTGGGTACACCTTGTCGGGTGGGATGGCTTTTATGCTTTTGTGATACTAAGTGACCTATGTTATTTCTCACTACATTCTATATTCTTATTTTGTCTCTAAAAAAATAGTTGTTGCAAGGTTAAAAATGTACAATTTCTATTGCCCGATGCGTAATGAGTTAACTGAGGATCTGTCAGTGAGCTTCTCTTCTTTGTGACCACATCAAAGTTCAACTTTACTTTCATCTGGACATAAATGAGCTGAGAGCAGTTAAGCTGTCAATGAGCTCACTGACAGGTTCTCAGTTATCCTCCCGGATGATCTACTGCATCTTTTAATCTCAGCAGATCTGGTGTTCGCAGTTGTTTTTCATTTTATTTTGATTATTTCGTTACTATGTATCTCGGTGTGATAATCCAGAGCAGTGACTGATCTGACACATGCTGGAGTTCTCCCATAGAGCGCTCAGACACACTGATGGCTTCAGGGCGCTGTCCGCGGTGCTGCATGACGTTCTTACTTTCCCATTTGGATGTCCTTGCCTTTCTTGATGTTATCCTTTCGTTCCTCTTTAGGAAGAGAAGTTACGATCCGGTTTGCATGAATCTTCAGTCCAACATTCTCAAGTGTTACACCGAAAACCGCCAGGAGCTTCTCAACTGCAGCGACCTCGCCAAAGAGTACCGGAGCTGCGTGCGGGAGGCTCAGAAGGTGAGGACGATGCCGACGTCATTCCCTCATTTACTCTCAATTCCACAATGATGGTGTCATCAGGCATTATCTGGTGCTGGATTATTAGAAGATCATAAAATGTCATGTAACTTATTTCTGAAGCTGGAGAACAATCAGGGATAATCAGAAAAATAAAGGCGTTTTCCCACAAACAATGTTGATTTTAATCAATAGATTTTGTAATAAAAATAATTTCTACATTTGGGTGTGATTGATAAAAATGTTCCTGTGCTGAGATAATCTTATATATGTTTCCCTGCTATGTACTATGTAATGGATGTGTCTGACTGTACAGGAACATGGTTTGATCATACCATATCTTCTGGAAAGGAGAGGAAGCAAAAGATTATATAGACATTACAGCCGGGATCATATAATATAACAGTATACTGGCACTACAGCGGGGATCACAGAATATAAGGGTATACAGACATTACAGCGGGGATCACAGAATATAAGAGTATACAGACATTACAGCCGGGGATCACAAATATAGGTATAATTACAGACGGGGATCACAGAATATAAGAGTATACAGACATTACAGCCGGGATCACAGAATATAAAGTATACAGACATTACAGCCGGGGATCACAGAATATAAGAGTATACAGACATTACAGCCGGGGATCACAGAATATAAGAGCATACAGACATTACAGCTGGGGATCACAGAATATAAGAGTATACAGACATTACAGCCGGGGATCACAAAATATAGGTATATACAGACGGGGATCACAGAATATAAGAGTATACAGACATTACAGCTGGGGATCACAGAATATAAGAGTATACAGACATTACAACCAGGGATCACAAAATATAGGTGTATACAGACATTACAGCCGGGGATCACAGAATATAAGAGTATACAGACATTACAGCCGGGGATCACAGAATATAAGAGTATACAGACATTATAGCCAGGGATCACAGAATATAAGAGCATACAGACATTACAGCCGGGGATCACAGAATATAAGAGTGTACAGACATTACAGCCATGGATCACAGAATATAAGAGTATACAGACATTACAGCCAGGGATCACAGAATATAAGAGTATACAGACATTACAGCCGAGGATCACAGAATATAAGAGTATACAGACATTACAGCCAGGGATCACAGAATATAAGAGTATACAGACATTACTGCTGGGGATCACAGAATATAAGAGTATACAGACACTACAGCCGGAGATCACAGAATATAAGAGTATACAGACATTACAGCACGGGAGCACAGAATATAACAGTATACAGACATTACAGCCAGGGATCACAGAATATAAGAGTATATAGACATTACAACATGGGAATCACAGAATATAAGAGCATACAGACATTACAGCACGGGAGCACAGAATATAAGAGTGTACAGACATTACAGCCGGGGATCACAGAATATAAGAGTATACAGACATTA
The DNA here is from genome assembly GCA_033576535.1 of Allobates femoralis. NCBI lineage: Eukaryota > Metazoa > Chordata > Amphibia > Anura > Aromobatidae > Allobates > Allobates femoralis. The sequence continues at coordinate 85,687,026 of JARQOC010000007.1, forward strand.
CAGCCAGGGATCACAGAATATAAGAGTATACAGACATTACAGCCGAGGATCACAGAATATAAGAGTATACAGACATTACAGCCAGGGATCACAGAATATAAGAGTATACAGACATTACTGCTGGGGATCACAGAATATAAGAGTATACAGACATTACAGCCGGAGATCACAGAATATAAGAGTATACAGACATTACAGCACGGGAGCACAGAATATAACAGTATACAGACATTACAGCCAGGGATCACAGAATATAAGAGTATATAGACATTACAACACGGGAATCACAGAATATAAGAGCATACAGACATTACAGCACGGGAGCACAGAATATAAGAGTGTACAGACATTACAGCCGGGGATCACAGAATATAAGAGTATACAGACATTACAGCCAGGGATCACAGAATATGAGAGTATACAGACATTACAGCTGAGGATCACAGAATATAAGAGTATACAGACATTACAGCCAGGGATCACAGAATATAAGAGTATACAGACATTACTGCTGGGGATCACAGAATATAAGAGTATACAGACATTACAGCCGGAGATCACAGAATATAAGAGTATACAGACATTACAGCACGGGAGCACAGAATATAACAGTATATAGACATTACAGCCAGGGATCACAGAATATAAGAGTATATAGACATTACAACACGGGAATCACAGAATATAACAGTATACAGCCGGGGATCACAGAATATAAGAGTATACAGACATTACAGCCGGGAATCACAGAATATAAGAGCATACAGACATTACAGCCAGGGATCACAGAATATAAGAGTATACAGACATTACAGCCAGGGATCACAGAATATAAGAGTATACAGACATTACAGCCGGGAATTGTGTTTTGGATCGTTGTCATGTTGGAATGTCCACATACGTTCCATGCACAGCTTCTAGGCTGGTGAGTTCAAATTTGCCTCCAGTGTTTGCTGATAACGTGCTGCATTCATCTTTCCTTCAACTTTGACCAAGTTTCCTGTGCCTTTGTGGCTCACACATCCCCACATCATCAGCGATCCTCCTATATGATTTACAGTAGGAATCGTGTTCCTTTCATCATAGGCCTTGTTGACATCTCTTCAAATGTAATGTTTATGCTTGTGGCCAAAAAGTGTCATTTTTGTCTTATCACTCCAAATTCCCTTGTTCCAGAAGTTTGGAGGCTTGTCTCTGTGCTGTTTGGTGTATTGTAGGTGAGATACTTTGTGGCATTTGCACAGTAATGGCTTTCTTCTGGGGATTCGACCATGCAGCCCATTTTTCTTCAGGTGCCTCCTTATTGTGTATCTTGAAACAGCCACACCACTAGTTTTCAGTGAGTCCTGTATTGCAGTTGACGTTAATTGTGGATTTTTCTTTGCATCCCGAACAATTTTCCTGGCAGTTGTGGCTGCCATTTTTGTTGGTCTCCCTGATTGTGGTTTGGTTTACAGAGCCCCTGATGTTCCATTTGTTAATCACAGTTTGAACACTGCTGACTTGCATTATCAATTCCTTGGATATCTTTTTGTATCCCTTTCCCCTCTTTCTACAGTTCAACTATCTTTTCCTGTAGATCCATTGACAATTCTTTTGCTTTCCCCATGACTCACAATCAAGAAACATCAGTGGCTGCATGAAAGATGCAAGAGTCTGTCTGGATCCCAAAAACTCACTCAGCTTTTATGCCCACACATTGATTACAAGCAGACAGGTAACAGGTGAGGATGTTACCTTTATTAGCCCTTGAAACCCATTTGTGTCAACTTCTGTGCATATTATCAGGCCAAAATCACCAGGGGATGTGAACTTTTGATCAAGGTCATTTGGATGCTTTTGGTTGTCATTATGATTTAAAAAGAGAAAACACAGTAGTGTGACAATAAATGGCTTCACCCAACCACTAACCATGAGTCGGACAAAGGGAATGTGTTATCATTCATATTCTCTGAAAAAAAGGCCAAAAAAGCGAAAAATCTGCTGGGGTGTGGAGACTTTTGAGCACAACTGTATATAAGATTATCTCCGCACAGGAATATTTTTTTAATCACATCCAATTGTGTAAATTATTATTATTCCAAAACCTATTGATTAAAATCAACTTTGTTCTTGGGAAAACCTCTTTAGTTGTGTTCCTCCACCCTGAACACAAGATCGTGTATGAGCACTGCTCTGTTCACTCCTGCACCGCAGAAGATAAAGGGTTATTCCCAAAAACTCAAGTTATCCGCTATACCATGGGATTGGGGGTAACTCGCTGATCGCTGAGGGTCGGCCTGCTGGGATCATCATGGATAAGGAGATACTTGATTTTTTGGGAATTAACCTCTAGCTATGTGCGCACATTAAGTCTTTGGTTGCAGAAAAAAAGCTCTGTTCTCACAAGGTCTAATAGTTCATTGACCGCGCATGCACACTCCTGGCATTGGAATCAGGTAGATGATGGGGTTGGAGTTTTATTTCGCTTTCGGCCTCCCCTTTGCATGTTAGTAACCCGCCATTGTTGTATCCTTTCCATTGGCTGCAGTGGTGGTGATGTCATCAAGGATGGAAGGTCCTGGCAGGGCGCTACAGAGGGAGCTCCTACCATAGAGGCTGCTGGATCTGAAATCAAAAGGAGACCCCATGGTACACACTAGAGAACCACTATAAATCCTTTCCTGCCAATTACATGTGATGATACGTCTCTCACAGTTTTTCTGCACAGTCTGCAGCAAGATGATACCGCAAACATTTCCCAAATGTCGGGAGAGGTCTCCTGACGCGTTCCGGTCGCTGACATACAATAAGCCGCAGATCAATTCCACCCTGAGCGGATCTGTTGGAGGCTTCTCTGTCGGTCGGAGTTGTTTTCATGTGCAATTGAGTGAATATAATTTTTCTGCCCCTTCCCTGCCCTTTTCTATGCAGCAGACGATACAATGCTGCTTCACTCATTCAAGGAGATTGGTTCAGGAAAATGTGAAATCACCGCACGGGAGCCTTTTCTCTGACTCCTGATACTGTGAAAGTGAATGGAAGCGAGGATCAAAACCTCCAGCCGTTCAAGGGACGGAGGAGGATTGGTTTATTCTGCAGAAAGGGCTTCATTCCTGAAGGGAAGGGATCATCAGAAAATGCACTATTCTTTACATTTGCTGTTCATGTTACATTTTTAAAACAGTTTTGCAAGTTTTTAATAAAATTATCTATTTATTAATCTGTAAATTTAAAAAGAGGTGTTATCAGTCATTGTACAGGAGGAGGTGAGCTGTGATATCACCTATTGTGAATGGTGGATCCTGTGTTATCTACTGTATATAGAGGTGTTATCAGTCATTGTACAGGAGGAGGTGAGCTGTGATATCACCTATTGTGAATGGTGGATCCTGTGTTATCTACTGTATATAGAGGTGTTATCAGTCATTGTACAGGAGGAAGAGGTGAGCTGTGATATCACCTATTGTGAATGGTGGATCCTGTGTTATCTACTGTATATAGAGGTGTTATCAGTCATTGTACAGGAGGAGGAGGTGAGCTGTGATATCACCAATTGTGAATGGTGGATCCTGTGTTATTTACTGTATATAGAGATGTTAGCAGTCATTGTACAGGAGGAGGTGAGCTGTGATATCACCTATTGTGAATGGTGGATCCTGTGCTATCTACTGTATATAGAGGTGTTATCAGTCATTGTACAGGAGGAGGAGGTGAGCTGTGATATCCCCTATTGTGAATGGTGGATCCTGTGTTATCTACTGTATATAGAGGTGTTATCAGTCATTGTACAGGAGGAGGTGAGCTGTGATATCACCTATTGTGAATGATGGATCCTGTGTTATCTACTGTATATAGAGGTGTTATCAGTCATTGTACAGGAGGAGGTGAGCTGTGATATCACCTATTGTGAATGGTGGATCCTGTGTTATCTACTGTATATAGAGGTGTTATCAGTCATTGTACAGGAGGAGGAGGTGAGCTGTGACATCACCTATTGTGAATGGTGGATCCTGTGTTATCTACTGTATATAGAGGTGTTATCAGTCATTGTACAGGAGGAGGAGGTGAGCTGTGATATCACCTATTGTGAATGGTGGATCCTGTGTTATCTACTGTATATAGAGGTGTTATCAGTCATTGTACAGGAGGAGGAGGTGAGCTGTGACATCACCTATTGTGAATGGTGGATCCTGTGTTATCTACTGTATATAGAGGTGTTATCAGTCACTGTACAGGAGGAGGTGGTGAGCTGTGATATCACCTATTGTGAATGGTGGATCCTGTGTTATCTACTGTATATAGAGGTGTTATTGGTCATTGTAATCCTGTCTCCGATGATGAGGCTGCTGAAGCTCAAATGTATGGAACAAAGAAGTACCAGATTACTATTAGGCCATAGTGAAAATTTGGGTCAGTTTGATTTTCAATTAAAGGGAACCTGACCCCTAAAAATGAGCCCCCAGTCTCTAAGACCTGTCCCTGCACCATTCTTAGACATTTCTAGCCATCTGATTTGTGCTAAAAAAGTGTATTTGTAAAGTTCATAAACGTGACTTTAATACCTGCACCCACTGTGGCTTCTCAGATTTTGAGAAGCCGCAAAATGGCGTTGCCTGGTGCTTCTCCCCGCCGCCTGCACGCTAATTATTCACACCCTGATGGGCATGCTAATCAGCAGAGAGCTGCCGCGTGCATGACATTACATGGGCGGTATAGCCGCTATGCCGCCAAATGCGTCATATCCAGCTATACTGACCTCAGTACACCCAGACTTCACGACGCGCGTTGCGCATGTGTGAGGTGTGTTCACGGCAGGTTATCTGGAGCGCCAGGTCCATGGTGATGGAGTGCCAGGTCCAGCGGTGCTGAGGTGGCAGGTCCAGCGGTGGTGAGGTGGCACTGTGGTCATTACAGGCTGTAGGCTGTTCTGAAGAGATGGGTTTTCCGGTTCCGCTTGAAGGTTCTGAGTGTAGGGACGGAGTGTCGGACGTTTTGGGGTGCAGAATTCCAGATAATGGGGGATGCTCGGGCGAAGTCTTGCAGGCGGTTAGATGAGGAAGTACAAGTATGGAGAAAAGAAGGAGGTCTTGGGAGGATCGAAGATTGCAAGTTGGATGATATTGGGAGATTAGTTCAGAGATATATGGGGGGGACAGATTGTGGACGGCTATGTAGGTCAATGTTAGTAGTTTGAATTGGATTACGCTGGTGAAATAGGAGGCAGTGGAGGGATTTGCAAAGGGGAGAAGTGGAGGAATAGCGAGGAGAGAGGTAAATTAGTTGGGTAGCAGAGTTAAGGACAGATTGGAGAGGTGCAAGAGTGTTAGCAGGGAGGCCACAGAAGAGGAGTTTGCAGTAGTTTTAGCAGATTGAGGGTTGAGAAAGGGACGGATTCTGGAAATATTTTTGAGTTGGAGGCGGCAGGAGGTGGCGGGGGCTTGGATGTGTGGTTTGAAGGACAAGGCAGAGTCAAGGGTTACTCCGAGGCAGTGGATGTCAGTGTGATGTTGTTTATTGTGATAGATAGGTCAGGTAAGGAAGGTGTGTGAGATGGAGGAAAGATGATGAGTTCGGTTTTGTCTACATTGAGTTTGAGGAAGCAAGAGGAGAAGAGGAGGATATGGCTGATAGACAGTCTGTGATTCTGCACAGCAGAGAGGTGACGTCTGGGCCAGAGAGGTAGATCTGAGTTTCATCAGTGTACAGGTGATACTGGAAGACATGGGACTTTGAGTTGTCCCAGACCAAGAGTATAGATTGAAAAAAAGAGGGGCCCCTGGACAGAGCCTTGAGGGACCCCAACAGAGAGAGGATGGGGCAGGAAGGTCATGTGGGAGTGGGAGACACTAAATGTGCAGTTGGAAAGGTAAGAGGAGATCCAGGAGAGGGCAATATCAATTATACCAATGGAAGAGAGGATCTGTAATAGGAGGCAGTGGTCGACTGTCGAATGCAGAGAACAGGTCTAGAAGGAGGACGGAGAACTGTCTGTTAGCTTTGGCCGTGAGTAAGACGTTAGTAATTTTGGTTAAGGCAGTTTCGGTGGAGTGGTGGGGGCGGAAGCCGGATTGAAGGTCGTCAAAGAGAGATGGATGAGAGGTGGGATGAGAGTACAGTGTGGACATGCTTTTCGAGAAGTTTGGAAGCGAATGGGAGCATGGATATGGGCCAGTAGCTGGACGTAGAAGTGGGGTCGAGGGATGGCTTCTTTAAGATAGGTGTAATTGTTGCATGTTAGAAAGCAGAAGGAAAGGTACCAGAGGTTAGTGATAGGTTGAAGAGGTGGGTTAGGGCTGGGATAAGTGTTGTGGTGAGGTTGGGGAGGAGGTGGGAAGGGTTGGGGTCCAGTGCACAAGTGGTGAGGTGTGATCTGGAGAGGAGGTGTGCAAGTTCTCCTACGGTGATGGAGGGGAAGAGGGTTAGTGGGGGAGGGAGTGGTCTGGTATACATGGGGGTTGTGGTGGTTGGGTAGCAAAGACTTGTCTGATCTGGTTTATCTTGTTTGTGAAGTATGTTGCAAAGTCTTCTGCAGAGATACGAGAAGTAGGAGAGGGCAGTGGGGGGCGAAGGAGGGAGTTGAATGTGTTGAATAACTGTCTGGGGTTGTGGGACAAAGAGGATATGAGGGTAATGAAGTAGTTCTGTTTAGTGGTGGTGAGTGCTGACTTGAATTTGAGCAGTGCTTGTGTGAATGCTGTGTAGTTTTCCTGTGAGTGTGTTTCTTCCAGCGCCGCTCTGCAACCCTAGCTGCTCACCGCAGCTTTTTAGTGGAGTCTGTGTGCCAGGGCTGTCTGTTAATTTGTCGAGTTCGGCCATGAATGAGAGGGGCAACTGCATCAATAGCTGATGTGAGTGTAGAGTTGTAGAAAGCGGTGCATTATCTGTGTCGTGGAGTGAGGATATGGAGGATAGTGGTAAAATGGCGTTGGAGAGTGTGTGAGTGTCAAGATGTGTGAGGATTCTGCGAGGGTGTGCGAGTTGGTGGACATGGGTGGCAGATGAGAGGACAAGGATGAGAAGGTAAGTAGATGGTGGTCAGAGAGGGGGAGAGGGGAGGTTATGGGTTTAGTTAGGGAGCAGAGGCGGGTGGAGATGAGGTCTAGTGTGTGTCGTCTGTGTGGGTGGCTGTGGAGGAGCATTGAGAGAGGCCAAAGGATGAGGCAAGTGACAGGAGTTTGGAGGCTGCTGACTGGTTATAATCAATGGGGATGTTGAAGTCGCCCATTATGATGGTGGGAATGTCAGCAGATAAAAGTATAGGAGCCAGATGGAGAGTTGGTCAAAGAAGGCAGTGGTCGGACCTGGTGGTCAATGAATGACGGCCACTTGGAGGTTGGAAGGAGAGTAGATAGGACAGAGATGAGAGGATAAGGGAGGGAGGAGGAGGAATTGGGTTAAAGATGCAGTTGCTAGAGAGTAAGTGCTAGGTCACACGTCTGGGGTTTTGGTGGCAACTTTTTAGAATAACTGAATGATTTAGGGACAGAACAACATCACAATGTATCAGTCATTAATACAGTTTTTCAATCTGTCATGAAAAAAAAAAATCAATAAACCACCAAGAAAAACACAGGTCCCCTTGTCAGCGGCGGAGAATGGATCCATCATGATCGTTCTTGATCTGTGCTTTTTTTTTCTTCAAAATAATTGCCGATTTGATGCAATCTGTTGTCCAATCTGTCAACTGTTGACCGGCGCAAGAAAAGAAGAATGTGACTGATGAAACTCAGAGTGCGCGATGTACGGCAGGGTAGGGATCCCTAACAAAACTGAGGTTTCCTTAATATTTGGACACATTCTACAAACCTTCTATTACTCTACAAGTGTGGGAAATAAGAGAAAAAGAAAAACCTATTTGGAAATCATAATAAAGTCTAATAATCCAGCACAAAACTGCAATCTGCTGTGAAAGTAATTAAGAGACTGACCAGGTACCAATAAAGAAACTGTGCTGATCGTCTGGAGGAGTCTGGAGTCTGGACGACTCCTTAATGGATCAAGAAATTTTGGACAATGTAGTTTCTACAGCCTCTATGTATCTGTGTGCATGGGAGACTATGGAGTGAGTGACCTGCAAAGCTGTCTGTCGTCCAGGTCTGACAACTGGACCTTGGTTTAAAATATACAGGAGCTTCTCAGTGAATTAGAATATCATCAAAAAGTTACTTTATTTCAGTAATTCAATACATAAAGTGACACACATATATTATATAGAGTCATTACACACAGAGAGATCTATTTCAAGTGTTTATTTATGTTAATGTTGATGATTATGGCTTACAGCCAAGGAATACCCAAAGGTAATTATCTCAGAAAATCAAAGTAGGGAGGATGAAGGGTTAAAAATCACGCTGCCGTATTCCACGAGACATCAAAGGGTGAATATAATATTGATTTATTAGTCAACACGTTTCAGAGCTCCCTGAAATGCCCTGAAACATGACAATTTGATATTAATTTGTCCTGAGGAAGAGCCCTGAAACATGGTAACTAATGAATCAATATTATATTCACCCTTTGATTTCTCGTGGAATACGGCAGCGTGGTTTTTAACTCTTCATCCTCCCTGCTCTATGTGCACCACGCTGGGGACTGCAGCAGCCGTGATCTGCTTTTATAGTGGTTGTGACTCTCACAACCACACAAGGTGAAGCCTCTGATACCTATTTAGGTAATTTTTTATCTCTCAGACCCTTCATCCTCCCTTCTTTAATTTTCTGAGGTAATGACCTTTGGGTTTCCATAATCATCAACATTAACAGAAATATACACATGAAATAGATCCCTCTGTGTGTAATTACTCTATATAATATATGTGTTTCACTTTATGTATTGAATTACTAAAATGAATGAACTTTTTGATGATATTCTAATTCATTGAGATGCACTTATAGTTCAGGAGGGGAGAGATAAGGATTACAGACTCTGCCAACATAAGAGCTCACTGACAGACTCACTGTTGACCCATTCTGCAGTTTTCTATGTACGGTGATACATAGAGGATGAAGAATTTTCAGCAAAACCTTAAAGTTAAAATTATTTTTAACCAAATATACACAACCTTGAGTTATAAGATAACAAGAAAGGATGTTTTCCTTGGAAGTCTCTGTAGATCAGCAGATCTTGTGTTGGGGTACAAGTCTCATTTATTCGAGCCGAGCACTTACTCAAAAGCTCCCCTGTCACACATATGGAACGGGCACAGTTACAGAAATTTCTGCAACGTATCTGGCATGTGTGAACATACGCAAGATTGTTTCTGAAGGTGGCACTGAACCCATTGATGCTAGGTTAACAAAAGCTAAAAATAATATCCTCACATCTATTCCACATATGGATGATACAATGTATCCAGCACCTCCTCTGCAGGACCCACACGGGACTATCGATTGTTATATTTCCATTTAATGTTGCATAGGCATACCCAGGATCAAACCTAGGGGAGGTGGGGGGGGGGGGGGGGAAGCCATGGCTGTTTAGGTTGTAACATTTTAAAACGGAAAAGGTGAATGAAACGATCATTTTAAGAAAATTATATGTAATTATAGCCGTGCTTTATTAGTTTTTACAATTAGTTGCTTGCAAAAATTGTTAAATTTTTATTCTAATTACAAGTCTTATATTAATATCATTTGCACTGCACAAAGAAAGAAATCACTTTCTGTCTGCGCTTTTTCCTCACCTCGCGGTGATCGCTCCTCATCCCGACACCGTAGAACCTGGTGCAGGACCTTAAACAACACCATGCGAGCGAGTGACGTCACCGGTCACATGGTGCTTCCAGGTCCTAGAGCCCGCACTTGCTGCGGCCCGGCGGGGGATCGGAAGACACAGCCGGGGGTCACCGAGGGAGCGTCGCGAGGTAAGCATAAAGCGCAGGAAGAAATCAGTCCCTCTTCTCCCATTGGCTGCCGCCTATGGATTCTGCTAGAACGCCCTCTCTCTCCCTTGAGTCCCATTGGCTGGCTGACTTAGATAATAGATCCCTCTACCAGTCGCTAGGTGGCTCTAGATACTTCGATTTTTACAGCATTTCATTGTGGTAAACAACTGATCATTCGCCATCGCCCTACCTAATTATGTTTCGTATGATCACTGTATAAGTTAACCATTACCATTTAATTATTATTATTTTTTGCTTCATTGGGGGCAGCTGCACCCCCCTTCCCCGATACACCTGTGTAATGTTGCAATACCTGAGACTGCTGAGGATCATTGCTTGGGGGGCTTTGTATCCCCCCTGTCTGAGGCTCTGAATCTCCACATAACCTTTAACGAAGAGAAATAAGATGTAAATGACGCCAATTCAACATCGTAGACAAGATCTACATTGCGGCATCTCTGCCTGTCACAGTCGATGTGTGAGATGGCCGTGAGTTTGGCGGGTGGCCCTTATACGGTTAAACTTTACACGGTGAAGCCTCGGGGAGAGGGGCCGCGTGTCCCTGGAGGGGTCCGGCCAGCATCTACTAGAAGTCATCTGCGCTTATTGAGCCTGATGTCTGAGGCAGAGGATCTCTCATTTCCATTAGCATGTCCTGAGAAGCTGTATTCCTGATTAAAGTCTTGCGTGAGACCAGCTGCCAGCGACGCTCCCCACAGAAGCCCAGATAAGACGAGATGAGAAAATTGTCAGCTTCTGTTAGCGGCAGCGCTGCTCGCCGACGCCCCGCGGGAATGGAACTTACTTTTCTTCCCCTCCTATTTGTTGTTTACCGAGAAGGTCACTGCTTGTCTTCTAATCATGACGAGTGTAACATCCACTTACAAAATACATCTCTATTTCACTGCTCCGACACAGGGAATTATGCCGTACACCCCCATCCATATATATATACGGTAAAGAAGTTGGCTTCAGTCGCTTTACCCCTGCACGCTGACTTCTGGAACCTTTTGTTCCCACAACAATCTATTACTTTCTGATGAAGGTCCAGAATTTACAACCGAAACGTCATATTTTGTAATTCAAAAAGTATAGAATGGCTGTTTGGGTTTTTTGATAAATTGCCCTCACTGCAAATTGCCCACATGGACGGAATAGCAAACTATCGTTCATACACTGTTGTTAAATAGGTCTAATAACAATAATATCATTCATTGCTGTGGGCTTTAGTTTGTGGGAATTTTCAGTGTTGGCAATTTTCCTTTGGGCCTTTTTCATGGAACTGTGTTAGCATGTTTAGAAAAATGCAAAATGAAGTACAATTAATAAACAGAGGTAACTCTTACCTTCAGGTCAGTTCTGGGACATTTCTGGTTTATTTCTGTTGTACCCTCATAAGTTGCACTTATGGAGCTGCTCAAACAGTCCGCAGTATATATACTGTATGATTGCCCCACCACAGCTCCTTATATACTGTATTATATCTTCCACAGCCTCCTATATACATGATTATGGCACCAAGTCTCCTTACATACAGTATGACTTCACTTCTTATAGTTTGATGGCTCACACAACTTCTCATATACCGTATATACTCGTGTATAAGCTGAGTTTTTCAGCCCAAAATTTGGGCTGAAAAGTCCCCCCCTCGGCTTATACACGGGTCATATACGGTGGTGGGGGCTGTGGAGGCGGGGGGAGGCTGCTGTATGAGCGGCCCCGTCACGTGGGGCCGCTCATTATATATGCACTGCCTCCCCCTGTCAATCAGCGGCAGGGGGAAGCAGTTCATATATGCCCCCCAAAAGCTGGCACTGTCCCCCCTTGTAAGGGCTCTCCCCCCGCTCCTTATACATTACCATCCCGGTGTTCTGATCGGCGCCGCTCCTCGGTGCTGCCTCTTCATCCTCCCAGCCGCGCTGGCTGCATCCGGGATCTCCGGCTGTCGCAGCGATATGACGTCATCGCGCGACGGCCGGAGATCCCGGATGCAGCCAGCGCGGACGGGAGGATGAAGAAGAAGCACCGAGGAGCGGCGCCGATCAGAACACCGGGATGGTAATGTATAAGCAGCGGGGGGGGGGGCCCTTACAAGGGGGGACAGTGCCAGCTTTTGGGGGCTGTTGGTACCCCCAGGGGGCTGTTGGTACCCCAGGGGCTGCTGGGACCCCTGGGGGCTGTTGGTACCCAGGGCTGTTGGTACCCCCAGGGGGCTGCTGGGTACCCCCAGGGGGCTGCTATATGTACCCCTGGGGGCCTGCTGTATACCACTGGGGCTGCTGTATACTACCACTGGGGCTCCTGTATACTACCACTGGGGCTGCTGGGGCTCCTGTATACTACCACTGGGGCTGCTGGGGCTCCTGTATACTACCACTGGGGCTGCTGGAATCTGTATACACACTGGGGCTGCTGGGGAATCTGTATACTACCACTGGGGCTGCTGGGGAATCTGTATACTACCACTGGGGCTGCTGGGGAATCTGTATACTACCACTGGGGCTGCTGTATACTACCACTGGGGAGGCCTGTATACCACACTGCTGGGGGCTGTATACCTGTGCTGGGGTCCACCCTCGGCTTATACACGAGTCAATAGGTTTTTCCAGATTTTTGGGGCAAAAGTAGGGGGGTCGGCTTATACACGGGTCGGCTTATACACGAGTATATACGGTACTTTATTATGGCCCCCACTGCTCCTTATATATAGTATGATAGTCCCACAGCCGTATAATATGAAAAAAGATATTGTAAAAAGGATTATACTCACCTAATCCTGATTCCCGGCACCTAAGCCTCTGTCTCCTCTTTCATGTGGACTTGGAAACAGTTCATTGTGGTGGTTGCAGGAGGTCCAGGGGGCAAGAATTTTAGGACTGGAACCCAGATCTTTGCCGCAAGTGAAGCCCCCTGCCTCATGGTCCCAATATAATTACACTGTGTGCCAGATTTGGCCCACAGGCGAGACGTTGACGTCTATGGTCATCAGAAAGTAGGGGCGTGCTATTGTGTGCCTGCTCCTGCTCTCCTGTCTGCCATATTGCATACAGGCTGAGATGTGAGTGACAAGAAGTTACTGCACCTATAGTGCTGTCAGAATGCTAATGATTAGGAACCAGTAGTGGTAATGTGTGTCCACAATGCATTCACTTCTATGGATCTGTAAGAGTTCACATGTATTCATGCATTGTGGGTCCCAGTGGTTACTGTGTACTATCTGCAGCAGGCTTGATTTGTTGGGGGGATGTTGAACTTCACTACTTTGCATTTGTCTGTGTCTATATCTACTTCTATAACTTGTCTGTAGCCTGACGACAGTGAACGTGATAGACTTAGAGCAACTTGTGGTAAAACGTTTCATCACCGCATGTAAAATTATTACAGTATTGCCCCAAAACGCGTGAAGCTGTAATCTCTGCCGCATGTGCGATCCTCAGTAATTAGGCTGGATGAACACTTATTTCATCATATTTTCAGTGAGTTATTTCCAAAATGTTACTGTTAGAAAACTTTAATCACACAAAGACTGCAAGAGCTGAAGTGTTGATTAATAATATTCATATTTATTCAGTGCGTCCTTTATGTCATTCAGATTTAATGCAGAATCCGGTCCAGAGCGAAATGTCCTCACGCTAAAAGTATGAGCGTCCATATAGTCACTACCCTGACGACATGCTTCATATATTTACTTATTAATTAAACATTGATTATTTAGCGCCATCATATTCTGCAGCGCTTTGCAGAGATTATCATACCTGTCCCCATTGGGGCTCTCAAGCTATATTCCCTATCAGTATATGTTTGTAGTGTGGGAGGAAAATGGAAAACCCAGAGGAATCTCACAAGAACACGGGGAGAACATACAAACTCCTTGCAGGAATCAGAACCCCATATACTGTACTATACATTATCTGCTCTATGGTGGAATAATGGATATAGAGTTATAGGAGCAAAGACACCTATTCCAGCCAGATATTCATAAACATAGGGGCAGTATTATAGTAGTTATATTCTTGTATATAGGAGCAGTATTATAGTAGTTATATTCTTGTATATAGGGGCAGTATTATAGTAGTTATATTCTTGACATAGGAGCAGTATTATAGTAGCTATATTCTTATACATAGGATCAGTATTATAGTAGTTATATTCTTGCACATAGGAGCAGTATTATAGTAGTTATATTCTTGTACATAGGAGCAGTATTATAGTAGTTATATTCTTGTACATAGGGCAGTATTATAGTAGTTATATTCTTGTACATAGGAGCAGTATTATAGTAGTTATATTCTTGTATATAGGAGCAGTATTATAGTAGTTATATTCTTGTACATAGGAGCAGTATTATAGTAGTTATATTCTTGTACATAGGAGCAGTATTATAGTAGTTATATTCTTGTATGTAGGAGCAGTATTATAGTAGGAGCAGTATATAGTAGTTATATTCTTGTACGTAGGGGCAGTATTATAGTAGTTATATTCTTGTACGTAGGAGCAGTATTATAGTAGTTATATTCTTGTACATAGGAGCAGTATTATAGTAGTTATATTCTTGTACATAGGAGCAGTATTATAGTAGTTATATTCTTGTACATAGGAGCAGTATTATAGTAGTTATATTCTTGTACATAGGAGCAGTATTATAGTAGTTATATTCTTGTACATAGGAGCAGTATTATAGTAGTTATATTCTTGTATGTGGAGCAGTATTATAGTAGGAGCAGTATTATAGTAGTTATATTCTTGTACGTAGGGGCAGTATTATAGTAGTTATATTCTTGTACTAGGAGCAGTATTATAGTAGTTATATTCTTGTACATAGGGCAGTTAGTAGTTATTAATAGAGTTATAGTAGTTATATTCTTGTACATAGGAGCAGTATTATAGTAGTTATATTCTTGTACATAGGGCAGTATTATAGTAGTTATTTCTTGTACTAGGAGCAGTATTATAGTAGTTATATTCTTGTACATAGGGCAGTATTATAGTAGTTATATTCTTGTACATAGGAGCAGTATTATAGTAGTTATATTCTTGTACATAGGGCAGTATTATAGTAGTTATATTCTTGTACATAGGGCAGTATTATAGTAGTTATATTCTTGTACATAGGGGCAGTATTATAGTAGTTATATTCTTGTACATAGGGGCAGTATTATAGTAGTTATATTCTTGTACATAGGGAGCAGTATTATAGTAGTTATATTCTTGTACATAGGGCAGTATTATAGTAGTTATATTCTTGTACATAGGGCAGTATTATAGTAGTTATATTCTTGTACATAGGGCAGTATTATAGTAGTTATATTCTTGTACATAGGGCAGTATTATAGTAGTTATATTCTTGTACATAGGGCAGTATTATAGTAGTTATATTCTTGTACATAGGGCAGTATTATAGTAGTTATATTCTTGTACATAGGGGCAGTATTATAGTAGTTATATTCTTGTACATAGGAGCAGTATTATAGTAGTTATATTCTTGTACATAGGGCAGTATTATAGTAGTTATATTCTTGTACATAGGGGCAGTATTATAGTAGTTATATTCTTGTACATAGGAGCAGTATTATAGTAGTTATATTCTTGTACATAGGGGCAGTATTATAGTAGTTATATTCTTGTACATAGGGGCAGTATTATAGTAGTTATATTCTTGTACATAGGGGCAGTATTATAGTAGTTATATTCTTGTACATAGGGCAGTATTATAGTAGTTATATTCTTGTACATAGGGCAGTATTATAGTAGTTATATTCTTGTACATAGGAGCAGTATTATAGTAGTTATATTCTCGTACATAGGAGCAGTATTATAGTAGTTATATTCTTGTACATAGGAGCAGTATTATAGTAGTTATATTCTTACAGGTTAATTATCGTATGGAGCAGTATTATAGTGGTTATATTCTTGTACATAGGAGCAGTATTATAGTAGTTATATTCTGTAGCATTATGTTTTGATGGGCAGTATTATAGTAGTTATATTCTTGTACATAGGGGGCAGTATATATTATATTTGTAATGTTTATTTATTCTTGTATATAAGAGCAGTATTATAGTAGTTATATTCTTGTACATAGGGGCAGTATTATAGTAGTTATATTCTTGCACATGGGGGAGATATTATAGTAGTTATCCCTGGTGTGGTATACGTTTTTGGATAATATAATCACATCTCTCTCTACTCTACTTACCGTAATTTGTGAATAAGGAGTATAAAGTCTGGTTATTCACCTTTTCTATAGATATAATCACTATAGAATAGCTTTTTTCACACTGATCAGACTCCATCTATGTTTTTCCTCCGGCAGCCAAGACATTAACCATGAAGTCTGCGCTGGATCCTGTGATGTGTGGAGTGATCTGATTGAGGATGGCTTGAACCTTGCCAACACCAATTAGCGAGGTTTACTCTGTGTCTCTTAATGTTATTGTGGCTCTCTCAGCAGTATATCTTCTCTTGACCCATATATCTTTATTACTCTCTGCCTGTACCACAATGGGATTACCCAAGACAAATTGCTTTCTTCATGCAGGCCCAGCACAGGGCAGCACTGTGTGTGTTTGCATTGTGAGCGTCACCTCTGTGTATAGGAGACAGGCGCTGCTTTATAATGACGCTAATTAGAGTTATTTATCAGGATCTCGACTTGGCTGCTCCTTGGATGCAAATGTGCTGTGATTGGGGATACTTTGTGTACTCAGCATAGCGAGCGGGTTATTTTTATTTCTCTTAGTTATTAAACATTTTACTTTTTGTTCTCCCTTTTTGCTCTTTATTAAGATGATGCAGCACATATAATGCACTCTATGTCCCCGAGCTCCCTGGATGATTTCCGCACACATTGCACTGGTTTGGACGCGAAACCCGACCGTGGATATCTGTGCTGACCATAGGGATACGTGATAACAATACTGTTATTAAATTATCTTTTAGGGTAAGACTTAGGGCTGGAAAAAGACTTTGGCCGTGACACAGGCCGTGCGTCTAAGGATATGTGCCCACTGTGCTTATTTTCTTGGGCTGCGTTTGTCAGATACACAAATGCAGCTGTCTATAAACAAAAGCAGCACAAATAAGGGGACACATAAAGACAGACAGACCCACTCAGGGACAAACCCGCTCTGGGACAGACTCGCTCTGGGACAGACCCGCTCTGGGACAGACCCGCTCTGGGACAGACCCGCTCTGGGACAGACCCGCTCAGGGGCAGACCCGCTCAGGGGCAGACCCGCTCGGGGGCAGACCCACTCGGGGACAGACCCGCTCAGGGACAGACCCACTCAGGGACAGACCCGCTCAGGGACAGACCCGCTCAGGGGCAGATTTGCTCAGGGGCAGACCCGCTTGGAGGCAGACCCGCTCAGGGAAAGACCTACTCAGAGGCAGGCCCGCTCAGAGGCAGGCCCGCTCAGAGGCAGGCCCGCTCAGAGGCAGGCCCGCTCAGAGGCAGGCCCGCTCAGAGGCAGGCCCGCTCAGAGACAGACCCACTCTGGGACAGACCCACTCTGGGACAGACCCACTCTGGGACAGACCTGTTCTGGGGCAGACCCGCTCTGGAGCAGACCCCCGCTCAGAGGCAGACCCGCTCAGGGACAGACCCACTCGGAGGCAGTCCCACTTGGAGGCAGACCCGCTTGGAGGCAGACCCGCTTGGAGGCAGACCCGCTTGGAGGCAGACCCGCTTGGAGGCAGTCCCACTTGGAGGCAGACCCGCTTGGAGGCAGACCCGCTTGGAGGCAGACCCGCTTGGAGGCAGACCCGCTTGGAGGCAGACCCGCTCGGAGGCAGACCCGCTCGGAGGCAGACCCGCTCGGGGACAGACCCGCTCGGGGACAGACCCGCTCGGGAACAGACCCACTCTGAGGCAGACCCACTCTGAGGCAGACCCACTCTGAGGCAGACCCACTCTGAGGCAGACCCACTCTGAGGCAGACCCACTCTGAGGCAGACCCACTCTGAGACAGACCCACTCTGAGACAGACCCACTCTGAGATAGACCCACTCTGAGGCAGACCCACTCTGAGGCAGACCCACTCTGAGGCAGACCCACTCTGAGGCAGACCCACTCTGAGGCAGACCCACTCTGAGGCAGACCCACTCTGAGACAGACCCACTCTGAGACAGACCCACTCTGAGGCAGACCCACTCTGAGGCAGACCCACTCTGAGGCAGACCCACTCTGAGGCAGACCCACTCTGAGGCAGACCCACTCTGAGGCAGACCCACTCTGAGGCAGACCCACTCGGGGCCAGACCCACTCTGAGACAGACCCACTCGGGGCCAGACCCACTCGCAGACAGACACACACACTTCCTTGTGACCCTCGGTGATTCTTTCCCCGTGTACCAGTGGGAGCTGTGTTTATCGATCTTCCAGGACCTTGCACGATGTGACTGGTCCTATGACTCAGCCTGTCACATGGTGCACAGGATCTGGAAGCTCAATCAACACAGATCTCACCGTACACGGAGGTAGAATCACCCTGGATTCCCCCGTAAGTGTTTTTTCTGGATGCACTCGCACTGGTACTATCACTGATGCATCTCATGGAGCAGTGATAATACCGGTGCGGGAGCATCCCTTGCATCCAGTGGATTACCTGTTTCCGCCGAATCCGGGGACTAATGACACGCCCTCTAGGGAACGTGTCATTTAGAACTGCGTTTAGGGTATGCACAGTTCAAAAACCCATATCTGGCATATGGATCCAGCGGGTTCTGGAGTCCGTCAGATCCGGATTCCACTGGGCACATCCCAATTTAACCTATAGTGCCCCGGATCCAGGTGCTTCCGGATTTTGTCACACAGACCGAAAAATCACCAAAATGCATTTTTGGTCTCAGTGAAAAGAAGGGGTGAAAAGTGAAAACCTGGATGCACCCGCAAGTGCCCACAGCCCCATTGAAAGACAGTGGGGTCGACAACTGATGCGGGTGCATCCAGTTTAAGCTGAAATCATAGGGATACAAAAAACGGAAGTCTTATACCAGTTTACCTTTCAATGGTTTATATCTCAGTCCAAGCACATAAACGTGAACACTCTGGAGAATATATTTTTCGAGAAGTATTGGGTGTGTATACGGTAGTTCATTGGGCTTCCATACCTGATAGTTTCCATTCATTAAAGGGAACCTGTCACCTGGATCTAAGCCCCTACACTATCACTACCTGCCCCTGCACCTTCCTAGCTGCTCCCTATCTATCCCTCTCTGAGCTAAATCCGCCCTATAAAACAGCAGAAAAATAACTTATAACTTACAGCAGTCCCTGAGGCTGGGGACTGAAAAGGCGGGCCCAAGCTCCATTCTGCCCCTCCTCGATGCAGCAGCACACGCCCCGCTGGGCGGCATTATTCTTTCTTCATCTCCACCTCCTCCATTTGGAATCTCCCACCCACTTTACACTGTAAGGTAGCAGTTGGGTCGGCACGACAGAAGGCAGTGACTCAGGTATTTACTCACACAGCACACAGTTCAGGTATTCACAGACCTCCAGATTCCGATGTAACAGGTCAGACTAACCCCCCGACCAGAATATACCCGAGGTATAAACTGGGCTAGCCCAGAATATACCCCCTGGGCCAGAATATACCCTTGGTATATTCTGGCCTAGCCCAAACTATACCCCAGGGTATAAACAGGCCTAGGCCAGATTATAACTCTCCCTGTACCACAGCAGCTGTAGATCAGGGCCCCAAGCCGTGCACAGGGCCCCAAGCAATGCATGAGGGCCTGAGGCAGCACAAGGTGGCGCCAGGCAGCAGAAAGTGGCCCTACGCAACATACAGGGGCCCCAGGCAGTGCTAGGGGCCCCAGGCAGTGCATGGGGGCCCGAGGCAGCACACAGGGGCCCCAGGCTACACACAGGATCCCAGGCTACACACAGGGGCCCCAGCCAGCATACAAGGGCCCCAGGCAGTACACGGGGCCCCAGGCAGTGCACAGGGCCCCAGGCAGTGCACAGGGCCCCAGGCAGTGCACAGGGCCCCAGGCAGCACAAAGTGGCCCCAGGCAGCACAAAGTGACCCCAGGCAACATACAGGGGCCCCAGGCAGTACTAGGGGCCCCAGGCTACACACAGGATCCCAGGCTACACACAGGGGCCCCAGCCAGCATACAAGTGCCCCAGGCAGTGCACAGGGCCCCAGGCAGCACAAAGTGGCCCCAGGCAACATACAGGGGCCCCATGCAGTACCAGGGGCCCCAGGCTACACACAGGATCCCAGGCTACACATAGGGGCCCCATGCAGCATACAAGGGCCCCAGGCAGTGCACAGGGCCCCAGGCAGCACAAAGTGGCCCCAGGCTACACACAGGATCCCAGGCTACACATAGGGGCCCCATGCAGCATACAAGGGCCCCAGGCAGTGCACAGGGCCCCAGGCAGTGCACAGGGCCCCAGGCAGCACAAAGTGGCCCCAGGCAACATACAGGGGCCCCAGGCAGTACCAGGGGCCCCAGGCTACACACAGGATCCCAGGCTACACACAAGGTCTCCATGCATCATACAAGGGCCCCAGGCAGCACACAGGGGCCCCAGGCAGCACAAAGTGACCACAGGCAATATACAGGGGCCCCAGGCAGTGGGCCACCCGGGGCCACATTGTGCTGCCTGGGGCCCCTGTGTGCTGCCTCTGGCCCCCATGCGCTGCCTGGGACCCCTTTGTACTGCCTGGGGCCCTTGTATGCTGCATAGGGCCCCTGTATGTAGCCTGGGACCCCTAGTACTGCCTGGGGCCCCTGTATGTTGCCTGGGGCCACTTTGTGCTGCCTGGGGCCACTTTGCGCTGCCTGGGGCCTTGTGCACTGCCTGGGGCCTGTGCACTGCCTGGGGCCCCGTGCACTGCCTGGGGCCCCGTGCACTGCCTGGGGTCCTTGTATGCTGCATGGGGCCCCTGTGTGTAGCCTGGGATCCTGTGTGTAGCTTGTGGCCCCTAGTACTGCCTGGGGCCCCTGTATGTTGCCTGGGGCCTCTTTGTGCTCCTTGGGGCCACTTTGTGCTGCCTGGGGCCCTGTGCACTGCCTGGGGCCCCTAGCACTGCCTGGGGCCCTAGCACTGCCTGGGGCCCCTGTATGTTGCGTAGGGCCACTTTCTGCTGCCTGGGGCCACTTTGTGCTGCCTCGGGCCCCCATGTGTTGCTTGGAGCCCTGATCTACAGCTGCTGTGGTATACGGAGGGGTATAATCTGGCCTAGGCCACTTTAACCCCGAGTATATTCTGGTCGGGGGGGTTAGTCTGGCCTGTTACACCGGGGCACAGCCGAGTAGAACCTCATACAATCCCAGCAGCTCCTGCTGCTGTCCTGACACACTCCACCCCCTCCGCACAGCCGAGGGCAGCTCATATCATCTCCTATTCACCCAAACACCTGGGGGTCAGTGATTTCAATCAGCACTTAGCTCCAGTAGCAGCTCACCCTGTGTATGCTGCTACCGAGCAGAAGATACAATCTCCCATATGCTGTGTCCCGGTCAGGGGACACATCGAGGTCGCATCACCACAACATGATAGGTGTAAAGCACAGATTCCAAATGGAGGAGGCGGCGATGAAGAAAGAATAACGCCGCCCAGTGGGGCGTGTGCTGCTGCATGGAGGAGGGGCTGAATGGAGCCTGGCGCCGCCTTCTCAGTCCCCAGCCTCAGGGACTTCTGTAAATTATAAGTTATTTTTCTGCAGTTTTATAGGGCGGATTTAGCTCAGAGAGGGATACATAGGGAGCTGCTAGGAAGGTGCAGGGGCAGGTAGTGATAGTGTAGGGCAGAGGTCCCCAATGTCAGTCCTCGAGGGCCGAACCAGTGCAGGTTTTCAGGATCTCCTTAGTATTGCACAGCAGGCAATGATTCCAATCCCTGTGCAATAGTAAGGAAATCCTGAAAACCTGCACTGGTTCGGCCCTCGAGGACTGACATTGGGGACCTCTGGTGTAGGGGCTTAGATCCAGGTGACAGGTTCCCTTTAACAGGAAGCAGAACTGTTGCAAATGGATGTTCTGCATTGTGGCTAATAAAGGGGGCCCTGGGATGGGGATTCCCTCTGTGTTAGATCCTTGTGCCCTTTTTTATTCCGATGCAGCGATCTTTGGTGCTGTCTGGGTTCATTCTACAATATTACCAAACAAAGGCTTTATATAAAGGGATGCAGGAGCGAAAAAGCCTCCCAGACAGAGCTGCCGAAAATGTCACCGGCACTGAACCGTCCATCCTGGAAACCGTTCATCTGACACGTCGACTTTCAATGTGTAGCTGCAGAAATAGCAGCGTGTGGACCCCACAGGGATATCCTGGGGGTGTCCTAGATCCCTAGCATTATCAGCATTGCTACAATTACCTGTATCCCCCTCACCTTCTGTGTGCGGAGGGCAATTAATCTTGTGTGGAAGGTGCCAGGGGGCGTTCTAATATATAACAGATGTCATGTTCGTTAAGCAAAAGTGGAAGCGGCTGAAGCGGTCTACAAATCTTCATCGCACGGAGAAGCGAATGAACAAGCGAGACCTACAGGAGGAAACACGTCGATATCCCGGGAGGCGGCCGAGTGGCCAGCACCTGCCTGATGTCGCGTGTTGACTGTTTTGCAGTCCACATGTAATTCTGCTGTAGTTTAATCAGAGTTAACTTCCTTTGGCACTTCCAGAGTTAATGCCAGAAAGCTGCTGGTGGAGGGGGAGAGGTGTGTCAGAGCTCTGATCTCCACTCCCTCAACCTTTAAGTAGCTCCACTTCCCTCCACCGGGTGTCACAGATAGAGTTCAGTCTCTGCTTGGACCCCATGCAGTGAGGACGTGCTGTGCATTGCTGCTGCTGTAGCCTTCAATTGGAGTTGCTGGGTTTTCCCGGTACGTGGGTGGAGGTAGGGGTTCTTAGCCTAGGGTTTGGTCAGGAACAAAAGGCAAGGGTGGCAGCCTGGACATCCTTACCTTCTGAAGTAACTCCAGCAACAGGGTGAGCCAGGGACACCAGTCAGGGTCTAGTTCCCCAGTTTGCCTTTGCCCATCTTACCATTTTGCCTCCTCATTCTCTATTCACTATACCACCCTGTGGCACTGCCCTGTGCTGATCCACCCACATTAATGTCCCATCACCCTCCTCCAACCTAATGCCATTCTTCAATGTTAGAGACTCTTACGTGTAAAGTATTTTTGTGAATATTATAAGGAGCGGCTCGTAACTCAGCGCAATGGTGCAGTATACTATATACTTGCTTCATTTGTGGCTTTTGCTTCTCGTGTCCTTTTTCCTCCATTTTTTTGTGATGCACACAACAAGATGGAAGATGCTAAGGTTATCACCTGGGAGTATATGATTTAATGGCACAGGTTAGATAAGGGCTGATTGTGAGGTTCTGTAGGTTACAGCTACATGGAGACATTTAGTGCACATTTGGTATTTGCAGTTATTTTAGCACTGTAAGGCTTGGGCTTCATGGAGACTTTTGGAACAATATACGCCAACCTTGGGCACTGTAATTTTCATACCTCATGGATAATGTCATCAAGTAGCCCTAGTGTCACAAATATCTCTCATCATTAGGAGACTTGTGACGGCTCTGGGATTTGAGTCTCACATTATCTTTAAACATAGTTGCTTTTTCACATTTTCCTTGCTGAAAGTTTCTGGGTCAGGTGCTACTAGTTTGTGACCACACCCATTCCCTTTAAATAGTCACAATCCGTCATCTGATGCCGGTAATGGATAAATTACTTTACTGATCATCATTGTAGAAGGAAGCAAGCTTGGTGTAGCTGCTGGAGCCCTGCTGCCTGCAGTTCTGGCGTTTGTTTTTCTGCTTCTTTTCTGCTGGCTCTCCGGCCGCACCCAGTTGCATATCATTGCATCCCCTGCTGCATTGGGGAATCTCGTGGTCACCCAATAAATGCTAGTTCTAGGCTATTTGGAGATAAGTGGTGGTTAAAGGTACCGTTACACGCTACGAGATTTTGATTGATATCGCTTAAACGTCACGGGTTTGGAGTCGTTCAAGCGATATCGTTACTATCTCGTTGCGTGTGACTCTGAGATATGGTTACGATAAATCGTTGGATCGTTGATCGCAGATTTGAGAACATGTCCTCAAATCAAACCATCCTCGATCAGCCAACCTGCTGCATCGTTACTTAGTGACATCGCGATAACTATGTTGTTCACGACTTCGCCCATTCACAGCAGTGAACAAGTATCGTTTGCTGAGTTGTGCGAACGATTGCTGCTCGCTACATCGTTGGTGCTTTGTCCACGATATCTACACGTGTGACATCTCACCAACGATGTCAAAAAGATGTCCTAACGACCCGCGTTTTGAGTTTTGCTTGTGATTGCAGTGTCCTCCACAAAGTGACTTAAAGGGGTGGTCCAAAATTGAAAAAAACATGTCTACCTCCATCCAAAATGACACCACCTCTGTTTACATGTGTGGGATATTGCTGTTGTGCACCAATCACGCCAGCGGAGCGGAACCACACATCTATAACTCCCAGGTTGCAGTTAGCGGAGAGGTAACTCTATTGCTCGGCCCTTGTCTTTTGCTGCTATTAGTGAATGTAAGCAGATTATAGATGGGGTTAATTCCAGCCTGATAGGTGGCCATGTAGGAAGAGTTCTGGCAGCTGCTCGCTCTGTAGGCTCCACTGCACCCACATTTTCCATCTGGCCCGATAAGCTGGCAAAAGGGTTGTTTTCGGCTCGCTGATGCCAACTTTCAGCTGCAGTTTTGCTGTTCGACTTTGTTTATCACACAATGGCGGCTCTTTTGCTTTCTGAGGATGACAACGCGTGCGGTGGGGTACTGAATTTTAGGAACGTTTACACTGGACCTCTCCTGACCTTTGCCTATTATTACCCCTAACTACTCACGATTCCCAACTATGGTGATCCCAACTAATCATAAGTGAAGCTGTAGATGTGGGAACACTCTTTGCCTTATCACATCATGCTTTCTACTCCAGCCACATCCAAAGCTGCATTTAAAAACTTAAGATTGCAGAAATATTTTTATTTTTTGTCGATGGCATTTGGCGTTGTTTATGTAAATTCATAAAAGTGTTTTTTTTTTTTTAAACGTTTTGTAGAATAAAATATTATACAACTTGATCTGTGCTGACATTGAACCAGAACTGGCGTCAGGAAGGTGCGAGATCATGGAAGGCAAGAGCAAAAATCCATCAGAACCAGCTGCAATACCAGATACAACCAGCAGGCAAAATGGAAAAACAAATCTTACTTTCTAAACAGATTCCCCCTTTAAACTGCTCTGGATTTGTCCTAACACAACACCCAATGTCCCTCCGAGCCGCTAGCACTTCCATAGGATCCAATAGCAATGGGGGCACGATGATCTGTGCAGACAATGAACCTGGAGGGGATCAGGGGGGTGTGAGGTCCACAGAAGGACATTTCATTGGTGCAACCTGTGCACTTGCACCCGGGCCCATATCAATCTCCAAAGCAGGAGGGATTGTGCATTATGATGAGCAATATATTGTTCTTGTACAGGGGCCTCTGCTGTCTGTGTCCGCCAATGGTGATTGTAGTAATAGTGTCCCTAGGAGGGTTTCACGGGTGTATCAGGAGACACGAACGAGGCTGTTGGGGGCCACTCGCAGAAGGTTGCAGCGTCTGGCCAAACAGCCAAAATCTTGAATTGTGGTTCTGTCGCTTTAAGAGGTATTTCTTTGCTTGGTGATTGCAAGAGGTCACTAGGACCCAGCTGCTCTCCTACCTTCAGCTGTCTCTATTTATATCCCTTGACTCCCATGATGCATTTCTGGTTATAGCTTGTCTGGTGTTGCTTCCTAGCTCAGCAGTGCAGCATGGAAGCAGCAAAGTGTTTCTTCCTCTCCCTTTTGTTTGTTTCCCTGGTGTTTTTCCTTTAGTTGTTATCTGATGCCTAACTAGTCTTAGTTGAAGGACAGACAGCGATGAGGTATTCTGATCGGCGACAGATGCTGAGACAGTATAGGTTTGTTAGGGAAGCCAAGTGTTGGCGCTAGTGTTTCTAGGGGTCACCATCTCCCCTTTGCTCTTAGCTTCAGGGGCTATTTACCCCCTTGTCGTCCTGTGCTGGGTGTCTCCCTACACCCAGCATGACTGTGGTGGATTGACCATATTTTCTTATCTCTGTCCATCTCCGTAGTAAGCACATCTGTACCATCTGACAGCACTGGTGGCATGAAGACTATCTCGTAGATATAAATTAGGATCCTGTCATTATTAAACACCCCCTCCATGTGCCGTCATTGGTTTCCTACAATCCCTTGGCCTTTCATTTCCCGTAATCACTGCTCTTGTGCGGTACCTGCCTGCCAGATCCGAAGTCTCAAGTGTTCCACTTACCCACAACACCGGCATTGAGAGGAGCTGGCAGCCGTGCGCCTGCTAGGTGACAAAGGGTAATGCAGGCTCTGCGGTTTTGCTTATTTCAGCTCCCTCTCTGCCGAGACTGCCAATTAGTTTGGCATGTCCTGACAATGCCCGCCACTTTTTTCCTATTCTATATATTTTTTTCTGCACCCGGCTTGATGAGGACACGGAGAAAATGGACGTTAAGTTCCAACACATTTCACAAACTAACCTGTCAGAGGAAAATGTTCCCTGGCCATTGTGTGCCTTACGCTAATGCGTCCGACACCATATTTTTTTACCTAGCGCTTGAAGCATGACGAGTAATGTTGGTCCCATGCCCGTCCCTGTGCCAGCGATGAGTGACTGTAAGCAGAAGTGTAACATACGGGACTCAGCGCACAAAGACTCCTGATATTTACATTGCTGATTAATTATTTTCAGTTTGTTTTTATCTCGGTTGTCACTTTAGATGAAAATAAAGTGTGGTAGAAAAGTGCCAAGCGCTGAATATGTTGTACTTGTGCCCATAAGTCTGCACCACGAGGTAATTTCACTGGCACTGATGCGTTCGCAAACTCAACATATTAAAATGGCGATTAGATCCAACTTGCCCAAATGAGGATGTGCGTCTCTTATACACCAAGCAATAGTCCTTGTGTATGTAGGAATCTGGTGCTAGGTTTGGGGTCATCAGCATGTCGTTGCATTGTGCAGCTGAGGTGTCGCACTTAGGAGAGGGAATCAGGTAACTAGATGGCATGATGGGCGAAAGGGGTCAGGAGAGCGTAATCTGTCCCTGATGATGGGGTCCCTGGCTCGCCCTGTTCTCAGATGTACCTCTGATGGTGAGGAGGTCCGAGCCACCACCCTTTTTCCTAAGCTCCTGATTAGCCCTAGGCTGAGGGCCACTACCTCCACCCAGGGTCAGGAATCACAGCTACTCCCAATGCAATAGAACTCCAGGAGAGACTTCATTCAGCTCAGCAGCAAGGTGTCTTCACATCTCAGTGATTAAGAGTAAATAATTCTATCAATGGCGTCTGACAGAGGAAAGGGACGGCTACTTAAAGGCCGGGGGAAGGAACTCCAGCTGAGCCACACCCAGCCTCACATCAACCAGCAATTGACCACAAGACCTTCACATCTATCCCTACATCACCAGCAGCTGAGCACAAGACCTTCACATCTGTACCTCATGCAGCTCCGGAAGAAATGCAAACACATACACACACAGCAGCACCAGCGATGTCAGTGCAATCTGAGCACGTGACGTAAGGTTTCTGCATTAGGTAGTAAAGGACCAATATTATCCCACGAAATGAGCGCACCGGAAACATGCTCAGTGAAGCACAGTGGGTTGTCCTCTGTGTCTTCAGTGCAGTGCATATGTGCACTCTGCGGCAGGACTCATCTCGATAATGTCAGACCATTTTGGCATTACTTAGTGAAAGGATTTCTGTATAACTCCATTGTGGCGCTTGTTACTACATGGACAAGTCGTGAACTAGCATAGTCAAACGTACCAGGATCAGATACCAAGAGGATAGTGGATGAAAGCAAAGGGACAGGGCAAATGAATGGTGAGAGGAGGTCTCAGGTCTGGCAACAATAGAGCAAAGAAACAAATATGCACCATTGATCGAAATGCTACGACTGGCAGAGATTTGGGACTGACCGCTCAGCTAAGTAGCTGTGCAATCACTCAGTACAGGTAATACCTAAAGAAGACCAGACCTACCAGTCTCTGATTGAATGAGTGAGCTGTCAATCAACACTCCTGACCGCTCAGTGCGCCCCTGTACTAGTTTGGATAACTGAGCTGTCACACTCCAAACTGACAGCTCAGCATGGCCCTGATTCCATTTTGCAGCAAAAATGTCACTCATTCCGTCCAAGACGCACTGAGCAGAGGAATCATGACACTGGAGGAGTCCAT
The DNA here is from genome assembly GCA_033576535.1 of Allobates femoralis. Classification (NCBI taxonomy): domain Eukaryota; kingdom Metazoa; phylum Chordata; class Amphibia; order Anura; family Aromobatidae; genus Allobates; species Allobates femoralis. The sequence continues at coordinate 85,715,170 of JARQOC010000007.1, forward strand.
TAACAAGCAGGCACATGAGCAATGAAGCGAGGGGCAATGTCCTCTACTTCACGTGTGCAATGTGCATTCACCAGCTGCTGAGGAATTCATTTCAGTAAAGTATTGACCCATTTCAGCATCAGGTAGAAGAACTTGCACTTTACCCTTAGAGATGGGTCTGTATTGGCAGCAGGCACAATGAAGCAGGGTGCACCCGCTGCTAATGTATTTATCTCAGTAATGTATTCATGCATGACAGGTCATTAGGTAAGAAATAAGCGTGTACTGTACCTTGGAGATGGGTCCAATAGCATCAGCTGCAGGGATCCAAGGTGAGCTGTCATCGGCGTCATCTGTGCAATAAACTGCACTGCTGAAATCTCAGTATCATATCAGCGTTTTACTACTTGATACCCTCTGTTTTCACATAGACATATTGGAATAATAAACCCTCTTTGCATGCTGATATGCTTTCAGATATTTCCCAAATTTATCTTTATAGTGTATTGACTAATCACTTTAATAGAGTAACTATAAGTATAAGCGGAATTTTATAACTTACCGTATCTCCTTACCCCAGTGAAGCAGATAATGGGGATTTCTAACTCAAGAGCACGGTCCCTTTTCTTTTTGGATGGAGGGCTATCACGTGTCTACTTTTCTGCAATTTAGAAGCCTAAATGTCGAATGTTCGGGCAAACATGGATCGGTCCGATTGGAATTCAGCGCTGCTGGTGAGTGATGCCTGATGTGTTTGAAAACCGCTCATCACTTCTTAACTAAGGCCGGCTTCACACCACGATTTTTCCTTGTCAGGTTCTGTCCAGTGTTTTGCAGGACAGAACCTGACAGCCCCGGACGCACAGAACCAAGGGCAAATATGCTCTCCAATCCTCTTTTGTGCCGGATTAGGAGCGCATGGCTGCCGCTGTCCAGTGCTGAAATTTCAGCATAGCGGCTGGAGGGGACCTAGTCGTGGATCTCTTCACGTGCTGAACTACAGCAGCGGCTATTTCATCTGCGCTGTCCAGGTGCTGAAGGAGCGCAGCTTTAATTTCAGAGCTGCTGCACTTTCAGCAGCCAGTGTCCAGGAACCAAATCATTTTTCTGCCAGATCTGGCGCCCATAGACTCCCATGTTATGGGCGCTGGATCGTCGAGCATTTGGTTTTGTTCGTTTTTTGCACTGGACAGAAAAAAATTTTGCAAGCTCTGATTTTGTGTCTGGGGCAAAAAACGAACACAACCGAATCCTCCCGGACAGCACAAAACCAGATGGCAAATACGTGCCATCCGGCCCCATAGGGATACATGGGGGCCAAAACCAGATCCGATTCTGTTCGGTTCACACCGGACGGAGCCGGATCCAAAAAATCGTGGTGTGAAGGGCATTTCCCAAATTAGTAACCAACGACAGAAATCTTTAAATCATCCAATTCTAAATGTTTAATATTTTCCGCAGCTGATCTTGAGTCATGCTTATCTTATGCGAAAGGAAAAGGTTGCTGTCGCCGCTTTTTATCGGCACAGATGCAACTTTCTGACTCTTCCACTACAAGTCCCAGCATGTCCTGTGTAGCTGATGCAAAATGATAGTTGTTACTTTTTGTGTTGTTGACTTCGCTGTTCCTCTCCGCTTGCCATTAGGTAAAACACTGCTCCTTGTGTCCTTCATGCTCCCTGCCCAGAGCCGTGCTGTCACTTTCCATTACCTCTCCCCATCTGGCCTGTGCTGCAGCCTGCCAGGATTAAAAGGGCATCACGTTTAAACAACCAGGAGAAATCCCATCACTCTCCGATACTGTGCTTACAGCGTCTGCGACTGGAGAACTAGGTTACATTTTGATTCATGATATAAAGGAAAAATCCTCAGTGGAGAAATGAGCGAGCACTAATGGGCAAATAACGAGAAAAACAGCTCCCCTGCAGGTATATAGACGTGGGGTGTAGGGATCATAGAAATGGTGGCTTTAAAGAATCCAAAAAACTTCCATATTGTGAATTGTTCCTCCCGATGGGCCATGTGCACGTTACATGTCCGCCAAGAACACTCAAAAAGTGAACATAAATAAGGGCCAGAAATATTTGGACAGTGACACAAGCTTTGGCATTTTAGCCCATTACTAAAGCATATGTAAGATCAAGTTATATACTGGTAATCAATCTAATTTGAAAGCAAAGAAGTGGAATATTCTGCAACGGCCGAGTCCGTACCAGTAGAGATCGGTGGATCAGCTGATGTTTGAGTTCGGCAGATCCAGCCGAACTTGAGTCTGAGCCCTGAACGTGGACTTTAAAGTGAAAAAATGGTGGCTAGTGGGGCTGGGGAGCTGTAAAAATATGCAAAACAGTGATTAATCAGCAGCATTATACTTACCAGGGACCGTGAGCTTGTACATCTTGTCCGCTTATTAACTTCCTAATTATTCATTGCACTGGCTCCAACAGCCTATCACAGACGCCCACTCTCTGTGATGGCATCTGTGATTGGCTGTAGCACTACTAACCCATTGAGTCAGCATCTGTGATTGGTTGTTGTTGGTAACACACCTGTCATAGGGGTGTAAACATAAATAAATAACATTTACATACGGCTTGGCTGGCATTCAAAAATACAGGGGAGCCCATTATAACTTTTTGTAATTATTTAAATAAATAATCAAAAATAAAGTGTGTGGGCTTCGCCCTATTTCTCTTTGCCAGCTTAGGTAAAAACCAGGCAGCTGGGGGCTGGTATTCTCAGTGTAGTGAAGACCACAATTATTGGGCCTGAATAATCAGCAAGTACAAACATGCAGACCTGTGGTGATGTCACGACCATGTGACTTTGATGGGCGGAGCTAAGCTCAAAGGATCTTTCACTTCAGGCCTACATAGCTCCGTCCTTTACAGTCACATGTTTGTGACATCACCACAAGTCCTGCAGTGATGTCAGGCAATTACATTGCAGGGGGCGTGACGAAATTAAAAAAACATTATGAATGAACTTGAGTGACAGTAAGAAAAGGCTCCTCCCCTATGACTGAAGCCAGGCATGTGTGTGCAGTCACCTCCCCTATAACTGAAGCTAAGTATGTACAAGAATATAACTATTATAATACTGCTCCTATGTACAAGACTATAACTATTATAATACTGCCCTATGTACAAGAATATAACTACTATAATACTGCTCCTATGTACAAGAATATATCTACTATAATACTGCTCCTATGTACAAGAATATAACTACTATAATACTTCCCCCCATGTACAAGAATATAACTACTATAATACTGCCCCTATGTACAAGAATATAACTACTATAATACTGCTCCTATGTACAGGAATATAACTACTATAATACTGCTCCCTATATACAAGAATATAACTACTATAATACTGCCCCTATGTACAAGAATATAACTACTATAATACTGCCCTATGTACAAGAATATAACTACTATAATACTGCTCCTATGAACAAGACTATAACTACTATAATACTGCCCCTATGTACAAGAATATAACTACTATAATACTGCTCCTATATGCAAGAATATAACTACTATAATACTGCCCCTATATACAAGAATATAACTACTATAATACTGCCCTATATACAAGAATATAACTACTATAATGCTGCCCCTATATACAAGAATATAACTTCTATAATACTACTCGTATATACAAGAATATAACTACTATAATACTGCTCCTATGTACATGAATATAACTACTATAATACTGCCCCCATGTACAAGAATATAACTACTATAATACTGCCCCATGTACAAGAATATAACTACTATAATACTGCTCCTATGTACAAGAATATACTGTAACTACTATAATACTGCCCCCATGTACAAGAATATAACTACTATAATACTGCTCCTATGTGCAAGAATATAACTACTATAATAATGCTCCTATGTACAAGAATATAACTACTATAATACTGCTCCTATGTACAAGAATATAACTACTATAATACTGCCCCTATATACAAGAATATAACTACTATAATACTGCTCCTATGTACAAGAATATAACTACTATAATACTGCTCCCTATATACAAGAATATAACTACTATAATACTGCCCTATGTACAAGAATATAACTACTATAATACTGCTCCTATGTACAAGAATATAACTACTATAATACTGCTCCTATGTACAAGAATATAACTACTATAATACTGCTCCTATGAACAAGACTATAACTATTATAATACTGCCCCTATGTACAAGAATATAACTACTATAATACTGCTCCCTATATACAAGAATATAACTACTATAATACTGCCCCTATGTACAAGAATATAACTACTATAATACTGCTCCTATGTACAAGAATATAACTACTATAATACTGCCCCTATGTACAAGAATATAACTACTATAATACTGCCCTATGTACAAGAATATAACTACTATAATACTGCTCCTATGAACAAGAATATAACTACTATAATACTGCCCCTATGTACAAGAATATAACTACTATAATACTGCCCCTATGTACAAGAATATAACTACTATAATACTGCCCCTATGTACAAGAATATAACTACTATAATACTGCTCCTATGAACAAGAATATAACTACTATAATACTGCCCCTATGTACAAGAATATAACTACTATAATACTGCTCCTATGTACAAGAATATAACTACTATAATACTGCTCCTATGTACAAGACTATAGCTACTATAATACTGCTCCTATTTAAAAGCATATAATTATTGCACTTTGCGTGTATAGATGCCTTTCCCTTCACGCCCACTAAAGTAATCAGGAGAGCTTTATACTGACACCTATACAGTCATCATGCACATCTTGTTTATTTCCTATAATAGTCTGGCAGATGTTGGGGGGGCTGTTGCCTACAGGGTCGAAAAACAACTCTGTGCGGTGATATGTGACAAGTGGAAGCTATTCTTTTCTTTCTTATAACACGTCGGTGATCAGACGACGCTGTATTGCACTGTGCACCTGAAGCTACCGCTGCAGATCCTTTGACAGAATCCATAGACGGAAAGTAAACTTGGAAGCCAAATGCCACTTTCTCTGCTCCTAGCACACGAGCAGCCATAAATGGCAGATGTGACATATATACAAAAGTTATACTGAGCGATGGCAGCATACAACATCCTCAGTGTAGAAAATGTATCAGGAGAAAGAACATCATGCGTCACACGATTTGCTAGATCAGGGGTGGGGAACCATTTTTCTGTCAGGGGGCCATTTGGAAATTTCTACAATCCGTCGGGGGCCACACAAAATGATCAACTTGAAAATTAACCGCTATATTTGGTTAAACAATCAACTTACCCCTATTGTGGTGGCTGGGGGTGTATCTCTTTGGCGCCGGTGATATTGGTCATGTTGCTTTTCAACTGCTTTTCCAGGTTTGCTAGAGCCTAGACATCACAGGAGAGGCTGGGAGCATATACATCACTGGGGAAGCTGAGGCTGGGGCATAGAGATCACTGGACAGCTGGATTTAATGGCCTGAGGAACGCGGTCTCAGGAATCTGCCGGGGGCCGCAAAAAAGTCATTGAGGGCCTTATTCGGCCCTGGGGCCTGAGGTTCCCCACCCCTGTGCTACAGAAATCCCATACAGTCAAAGCTCCAAAGGGTTAAAATGGCCTTTGCAGGGTACAAATGAAGGCTGACAACTAGTGATGAGTGAGTACTTCCATGCTCAGGTGCTCAGTACTTGAAATGAGCATGTCAGACCCTTAGATGAGCGAAACTCAAGTACGAGTGTAATGAAAGTCTTTGGAGAAGTTGAGCATTTTTCTGGAGCAGTTGGATGGCTCGGATGGGCTCAACTAAAGAACTGAGTAAAATGGAAGTTTTTGGGGAACTCGAGCACTTTTCCAGAGCAGTTGGATGATTTAGATGGGCAAGACTCGAATACCAAGTATAATGGAAGTCAATGGGGAAGTCGAGTATTTTTCCGGGGCAGTTCAGTGACTTGGAAGGGCGTGACTCGAGTACCAAGTACAATGGAAGTCAATGGGGAAATTCAGCATATTCCAGAGCAATTGGATGCTCGGATGGGCGGTGCCTCCAGTACCCAGCATAATGGAAGTCAATGAATAACTCAAGCATTTTACAGAAGCTTTTGGATGGCTTGGGTGGCCGTGACTCGAGTGCCGAGTATAATGTAATTCAATTGATAACTTCATTCTTTTACAGAGCAGGTGGAGGCTCGGATAGGGCGACTCAAGGACCGAGTATAATGGAAGTCAATGGGGAACTCGATCATTTTTCCTGCAGATCATCCAGAAAATTCCTTTGACGTCCATTATTATTATTATTTATTTATAGAGCACCATTAATTCCATGGTGCTGTACATGAGAAGGGGATACATACAAACAAGTTAAAATACAACGAAAAAACTGACAGTGACAGACTTATACAGAGGGGAGAGAGGACCCTGCCTTGTGGGCTTACATTCTACAAGGCAATGGGGGGAGACAGTAGGTTGGGTCTGCTCCGGTGGTGGTGGAGCGCCGGGTCCAGTGGTGGTGGAGCGCGGTCCAGTGGGTGGTGGAGCGCCGGGACCAGTGGTGGTGGAGCGCCGGGTCCAGTGGTGGTGGAGCGCCGGCACGTGGTGGTGAGCGCCGGGTCCAGTGGTGGTGGAGCGCCGGGTCCATGGTGAGCGCTGGGTCCAGTGGTGGTGAGGTGGCACTGTGGTCATTGCAGGTTGTAGGCTGTTCTGAAGAGATGGGTTTTCAGGTTCTCTTGAAGGTTCCGAGTGTGGGGGACAGTCGGACCAGTTGGGGTGCCGAGTTCCAGTGGATGGGGGATGCTCAGGCGAAGTCTTGCAGGCGGTTAGATGAGGAATGTATGAGTGTGGAGGAAAGAAGGAGTTATTTTATACTTTATAGGTACATTTTACTCGGTAAGCGAGTCGCGCTTGTCCAAGGGTCCAACTGCTTATTTCGAGTACCAAGAGCATGGCAGTGTTCACTCATCACTAGTAACAACCCCTAATGGCTACCAGTACAATACCCATTGGATTTGTCATTTACCCAATCTGCACAAGTACTACTTGCATCAAGGACGACTTATGAATATGAACCCTCTACTGAAATAATCGACTGCAGTACCACTTAGGACCTACACACAAGTGTGGTGCTGTTGTGGTAAGAAAGCAACCAGTGGGCAAATAGCCGGACATGTAGATCATTCTTTTGAGCATCATTACCGGCCCTCAGGTGTTCGCCACGGAGCTGGCATTTACCTTGGCAACGGCGTTCCTTTATACGTGTTCTTCTCTGTGCAGAGTATTAGTATTTCATAAAGTGCATTGATGATGATGATTATTATTATGTGGAAGCGTAAGCTGGATGTGAGCGGCCGCTCCAGCTGTGAATGTACCTGCTTGATTTCTCCATTCCTCCCAGATCTCCTCAGGAGAGATGCATTTAAGGCGACAGATCCTGCTAATATTAGAAGACCTTTTTTTTTTTTTTTTCCTTTCGTAGAGAAGAAAAAAGAATTTTTTTTTATTTTTTAACTCCGCTTTTTTTCCTTCTGCAATAATGACGATTGCACTCATTTTGCCGAACGAATTTAGCAGCCGCGTTGCGTAGGGGCTGCGGTCGTCCGCGGGGGGCCAGGTTTGTAAATAAATTTTGATTTTAATCTGTGCGGCACATAGAGAATAAGCAGAAGCCACATACGGCTCCCTCCCACCATTCCCTGCACATTTCTACTTTGTGCTCAATGCCGACACAACCGGCCTTTTACCACCCGGCCCCCGGGAGGACGCGCCGCTCTTTAATGGAGAACAGAAAATAAAATGGCAATCTGAAATAAATGTAGAGATTGGAGTCACCGTGTGCGGCAGAGGCAGTGGGCGTCCGCTGCAGAACACAACGAATCCATGATCGGATTCTTATTTTTCACTTTTTCTTTTTGGAAGACGAAGTTCTGTAAGATTAAACCGTAATCAGGAGACGGAGACAGTTCTGTATTGACTAGGCCACAATTTGGGGTAAATTATCCAAAATTTGGTGAGGGTTCATAATGTCTTGTTACTCAATAAGGAACTCTATAGACAAACAAAAAGCTATATGATGTTTTCAAATTCAGTTGATTATAGTCAATAACTTAATTACATCGGAAAGTACAATCCATACAGTATTAATTATCCAGGAGGGAATTCATATTACGATGATCTAGCTCAGGTACTTTACCTTGTAATGGAAACATTACATTTCATTATATTACTGATCCTGTACTGATCCTGAGTTACCTCCTGTATTATACTCCAGAGCTGCACTCACTATTCTGCTGGTGCAGTCACTGTGTACATACATTACATTACTGATCCTGAGTTACCTCCTGTATTATACTCCAGAGCTGCACTCACTATTCTGCTGGTGCAGTCACTGTGTACATACATTACATTACTGATCCTGAGTTACCTCCTGTATTATACTCCAGAGCTGCACTCACTATTCTGCTGGTGCAGTCACTGTGTACATACATTACATTACTGATCCTGAGTTACCTCCTGTATTATACTCCAGAGCTGCACTCACTATTCTGCTGGTGCAGTCACTGTGTACATACATTACATTACTGATCCTGAGTTACCTCCTGTATTATACTCCAGAGCTGCACTCACTATTCTGCTGGTGCAGTCACTGTGTACATACCATTACTGATCCTGAGTTACCTCCTGTATTATACTCCAGAGCTGCACTCACTATTCTGCTGGTGCAGTCACTGTGTACATACATACATTACTGTTCCTGAGTTACTCCTGTATTATACTCCAGAGCTGCACTCACTATTCTGCTGGTGCAGTCACTGTGTACATACATTACATTACTGATCCTGAGTTATCCTCCTGAATTATACTCCAGAGCTGCACTCACTATTCTGCTGGTGCAGTCACTGTGTACATACATTACATTACTGATCCTGAGTTACCTCCTGTATTATACTCCAGAGCTGCACTCACTATTCTGCTGGTGCAGTCACTGTGTACATACATTACATTACTGATCCTGAGTTACCTTCTGTATTATACTCCAGAGCTGCACTCACTATTCTGCTGGTGCAGTCACTGTGTACATACATTACATTACTGATCCTGAGTTACCTCCTGTATTATACTCAAGCTGCACTCACTATTCTGGGTGTGCAGTCACTGTGTACATACATTACATTACTGATCCTGAGTTACTCCTGTTTATACTCCAAGCTGCACTCACTATCTGCTGGTGCAGTCACTGTGTACATACATTACATTACTGATCCTGAGTTACCTCCCGTATTATACTCCAGAGCTGCACTCACTATCTGCTGGTGCAGTCACTGTGTACATACATTACTGATCCTGAGTTAACCTCCTGTATTATACTCCAGAGCTGCACTCACTATTCTGTCTGTGCAGTCACTGTGTACAACATTACATTACTGTTCCTGAGTTTATCCTGTATTATACCCAGAGCTGCACTCACTATTCTGCTGGTGCAGTCACTGTGTACATACATTACATTACTGATCCTGAGTTACCTCCTGAATTATACTCCAGAGCTACACTCACTATTCTGCTGGTGCAGTCACTGTGTACATACATTACATTACTGATCCTGAGTTACCTCCTGTATTATACTCCAGAGCTGCACTCACTATTCTGCTGGTGCAATCACACATTATATTTCGGGAGCTGTTGGATATTAATAACCAATGAGGATATGACAGACAAGTTTCCACATATGTGAATGTGACTTGTGAGGAGGAGTAAAGGCCACGTCACACGCATCAATCTTATGAGCGATATTGTTAGCGATCACGTGCACGCGCGATCGCTAACAATATCGCTCACATCGCTGGTGAGATGTCACACAGGCAGACTCACCAGCGATGTTGAGCAGCGAGATGGCTGGTAACTATGGTACACATCGGGTTACTAGGCGCCGCGCGTCGCTTAGTAACCCGACGTTTACCATAGATACCATCTCCCAGCATAGGCTCTGCTGCTGGGAGATCGTTCATCGTGGTGTCACACACCACGATGATGCAGATTGAGCTCCGGCTCACAAATCTGCGATCAATCAATCAAGAGATTTTACATTGTAAAATCGCTTGATTACACGTAGCGATGCACAAACGATATCGCTTAAGCGATATCGCTCATAAGATTGATGCGTGTGACGTGGCCTTAACTATCATCTGACTTTATTAACCACCTCCGCTCCTCTCCTGCAGATCTTCGGAGATTGTCATCAGACCGGCCTGGCCGTACGTTACCTTTCGTCTATTTCACTGTCTAAGAAGAGCGGAAACCATAATCTCATGTCGTTTTCTACAGCCAAATGTTTAGCCATCTGTGAGCCGCTGTCAGCTGGTGCGAGCCATTAACAGTCTTTATCTAATTAATTATTGGGGAGTTTTCCCTGTGTTATTTATTGGCTGATGGCTTTCATTTGCCGAGCAATGGGTCTCAACGCTTGTAGATTGTAAGCTCTGTCGACGGCAGAGTCGGCGAGACATGGATACCGGATGTTCTCTTGTTGCAGACACATTATTAATGGCACTGTGGTTATATTATCTGCAGGCGTATTGCAGGGATATTACGCGCTGTTAATTACCTCTCTGTAATCATTCTGTAATTATAGACCGAGCGCTCTACCTGCTGTCTGATCTGATACCGCTGCTGGGTCACACGGATCATCACTACACCCGGATTGTCACCTCCTGACACTTGTTTGATCCACTTTCTTATGATTTGCACCACCAGAAGTGTCACACTTTTGCAATTGACTGATGTATGAAATACTGTATGCAGTAAGGCCTGTAACAGCCAATCTCAGGCTGAAACCTTCTCTAATTCATTCATTGGCACTCTCAGATGGGCCGCTCCTGAACAGCAGCAACTTCACAAGTGTCATCTTGCTATAACTAATACAGTTTTTGCTTACACTTAATTTAGGCACAGATAGTACTGCCTTGATGTCTTGCTGTAATGATGTTGGCACAGGTAGTACTGCCTTGATGTCTTGCTGTAATGATGTTGGCACACTAGTACTGCCTCCTTGTCTGTTTCTGTCAATGCTGGCCTGGTTCTTTGTCCCTGTAAATGATGTTGGTACAGATAGTATTGCTTCCTTGTCTCTCTTTGTATTATGTAGGTTCTGTAAAGCCCCCGTGACACTAAGCGAGATTGCTGCTGAGTCACAAGTTTGGTGACGCAACAGCGTCCTCGCCAGCGATCTCGTTATGTTTGACGCTTAGCAGCGACCGGCCCCCGCTGTGAGATCGCTGATCGTGTCAGAGTCGCCTGGACCATTTTTTGATCGTTGCGCTCCCGCTGGGCAGCGTGCATCGCTGTGTTTGACAGGGACAACGACCAACAACCTCAATACTACACTCTGAGTGACAGGGTCCCAATGACCGCCTTATTGTTGCTGCATCGCTGGTGAGATCTGACTGTTTGACATCTCACCATGGCCACATAGCGACGCACCAACGATCCCTACCAGGTCGTATCATTGTCGGGATCGCTGGTGCGTCGCCAAGTGTGACGGTACCCTTAGTGCTGTAAATGACATAAGCAAATATAGACCCCCATCTCTCCCTTTTAATCACAGATAGTAACGCCTCCTTTACTCTCTTTATGTACAGTTGTGCTCAAAAGTCTCCACACCCCGGCAGATTTTTTGCTTTCTTGGCCTTTTTTCAGAGAATATAATGAGAACACAAAAACTCTTTTTCCACTCGTGGTTAGTGTTTGGGTGAAGCCATTTATTGACAAACTGCTGTGTTTTCTCTTTTTGACATAATAATAACCAATTTAAATATCCAAATGACCTTGATCAAAAGTTCACATACCCTGGTGATTTTGGCCAGATAACATGCACAGAAGTTAACACAAAGGGTTTGAATGGCTAATAAGGTGACATCCCGACCTGTCTGCTTGTAATCAATGTATGTTTATAAAAGCTGAGTGAGTTTCTGGGATCCAGACAGACTCTTGCATCTGTCATCCAGCCACTGACATTTCTGGATTGTGAGTCATGGGGAAAGCAAAGAATTGTCAACGGATCTATGGGAAAGGAGAGTTGAACTGTGTAAAATAGGAGAGGGATACAAAAAGACATCCAAGGAATTGATAATAGCAGTCAGCAGTGTTCAAACTGTGATTAATAAATGGAACATCAAGGGCTCTGTAAAAACCAAACCACGATCAGGAAGACCAACAAAACTTTCAGCCACAACTGCCAGGAAAATAGTTCAAGCTGCAAAGAAAAACCCACAAATAACATCAGCTGAAATATAGGACTCACTGAAAACTAGCGGTGTGGCTGTTTCAAGATGCCCAATAAGGAGGAACCTGAAGAAAAATGGGCTGCATGGTCGAGTTGCCAGAAGAAAGTCATTACTGCGCAAATGCCACAAAGTATCTCTCCTACAATACACCATACAGCACAGAGACAGGCCTCCAAACTTCAGGAACAATTTAGAAGGATTAGACCAAAATTGAACTTTTTGGCCACAGCCATAAAAGTTACATTTAGAGAGGTGTCAACAAGGCCTATGATGAAAGGAACACCATTCCTACTGTAAGGCATGGAGGTGAATCACTGATGATGTGGGGATGTGTGAGCTACAAAGGCACAGGAAACTTGGTCATTGATGAAGGAAGGAAGAATGTAGCACGTTATCAGCAAGTACTGGAGGCAAATTTGCCCTCATCAGCCCAGAGCTGCGCATGGGACGTACTTGCACATTCCAACATGACAACGATCCAAAACATAAGGCCAAGTTGACCTGTCATTGGCTACAGCAGAACAAAGTGAAGGTTCTGGAGTGGCCATCTCAGTCTCCTGACCTCAATATCATTGAGCCGCTCTGGGGAGAACTCAAGCAAAACGCAGATCATGCAAGAAAGCCCAGGAATTTACAGGAACTGGAGGGCAAGAAGAATGCGCAGCTTTACCATCTGAGGAATAAAGAGCCTCATCCACAACTACCACAAAAGACTTCCAGCCGTCATTGATGTTAGAGGGGGCAATACACAGTATTGGGAGCTGTGGGGGGTGTGAACTTTTGATCAGGGTTAGTTGGATGTTTTTGGTTGTCATTATGATTTATAAAGAGAAAACACAGTAGTGTGACAATAAATGGCTTCACCCAACCACTAACCATGAGGGGAAAAAGACAATGTGTTATCATTCATATTGTCTGAAAAAAGGCCAAGAAAGCAAAAAATCTGCCGGGGTGTATAAACCTATGAGCACAACTGTATGATGTAGGTATATATAGTATAGCATCCCTGCCTCTCGAAGTAAATGATGTAGGTTTAGATAGTACTGTCTCTCCCAGTTAATGATTTAGGCACACATAGTCTGCCTCACCCTCCTAGTGATGTAGGCACTGATAGTACTGTCTTCTTGTGTCTTTCTGTAAACTCTAGCCTGTTTTTTTCTCCCTATACTTGATGTTGGCACAGATAGTATTGCCTCCTTGTCACGCCCTATAAATGATGCAGGTTCCATTAGTGCTGTATTATCCTGTAAATGAAGCAAATACAATAGTAACGCACCAGTTGCTCTCCTTTATATATGATGTAGGTATATATTGTAGCATCCCTGCCTGTCTATATACATGATGTAGGTTCAGATAGTGCTGTCTCTACCTGTAAATGATTTAGGCAAACATAGTATTGTCTCCCTCTCTTAGGGATGTAGGCACAGATAGTACTGCCTCATTGGTTCTTCCTGTCAAAGTAGGCATCAATGGTAAAGCCTCTCTGTAAATGATGTAAGCACCAATACCACTGCCTCCTTGAATGATGTAGAGATAGATAGTACTGCCTCCCTGTCTCTTGTACATTATGTAGTTACAGAAAGTATTTACTTTCCACCTATTCTTATAAGATGTAGCTTCTGATAGTACTGTCTTCCTGTCTCTACTTGTAAATGATGTAAGTACTGATGGTGCTGCAGTTATGGTGTGTCTCACCTAGGGCAGGACCTCTTGCAAATATTGAACCAGAAGTTCACATTGTCTTATTGGTTGCAGGTCTGCAAAGTAGTATTTGAGTGAATCTACTTTCTTTTAGTGCTGTAGGGGTAAAGGACTCTTCCCTATCTGGCTGTTTGAAGCCTTAATCTCAGCTGTAGCCCTTTTGTGGCCACTCCCCTCTGCTATACGTAGTTCCATGTTTTATCCAACGCCGGTTATAGAATCCCTTCCTATGCTGACTACTTTGGAAGGAGCCTTTCTCCTGAAGAAGCTCTGGAGTTTAACTGCATGGGAGGAGTTTGGAGTGTTTGCCCTTTTGTCTTTGTCTTTTTGCCTCCCTTTTTCTTTGTGTTGTATTATTGCAGTGGTGAGACTAGTGTCCTCGCCGGCTATCATACTAGCCAAAAGTTCAAAGCCAGCAAGGACCTAGGCACGTAATGGGGTTGGGCCCGTATAGGGATATTAGGATGACTCAGGTGAGTGCCAGGAGGTGACCCCTCACCTTATCGCCAGAGCCCTCCTTCTACACCATCCCTGTTGTCACCTTTGTGTTGCACTGCACGCTAGGCATCTGTTTACTCCAACGTGACAGTCAAGTTGTGGTCTCTCCCTGCAAATGATCTAGGTTCAGATAGTGCTGCCTTGTTCTCAATTCCTGTAAATTATGCAGGCACAGATAGTGTTGCATCCTTGTCTCTCCCTATAATTGATATAAGCACAAGCGTCATCTCAATACATCAGGTAATAACTTGGGCAGTGGAGGCCTCCTCTTGGAGTTACCGGTGAATCTAAGTGGAAATGCTCTGCTATAACCGCCCTCCCGCTCCAGTGATGGAAGCTATAGTGCTTTTATAATGCAGCTACTTTATATTTATGGTTACAATAAAGCTGCCATAATATTTAATCTCAGCCATTCTCTTCATTAATGTGAACTTCCTTTGAAACGTGTGCCTCATTTGCATTAGAAAGGCTGACGACAGTATCTGAAAGTTCCCGATCACACGACAAATCGGATCACAAAACAGCGCGCGGCGCGGCAGCGGGTGCCGTCAGGTCACGCATTAATAAACCTCTGACTGGCAGACGAGTACGAGGCCCGGCCACCTCCATAAATCATCCATCTTTAACCAGGGCTGACCCTCCGGGATGAGGAACCGCCGTAGAAAATTATGATCCGGCTCTCGGCATTTTACACTTTACAGTGCGACATTATTGTTATACGACTGCGTATATTTCACACAGGTGAGTGCGCGCCGCTCGTCTCACCCCCGTCTCCATATAGAGCAGGGATCACGCCAGTTTCTGGACTGGATGGTCTGAAGCATCGTTACATTAATTAGTGATACTTTGCGACTTTTTTCCTAATGGCGGTGAAGTCGCAGGCAGAAGATCACAAGCAGCAGAATCCGGCCTGAGCTATGGCGGCAGTAAACAGTCTATGTATGAATCAGACGTGCCGGCCGCTATACAGCAGATTTACATCCGCAGCGGGGGCGTGATACGGGGGCGACCAGCCAACCCTGTCTATACATTATGTCTCACAGGCAGACTTGGCACTGAGCTCTACAGTCAAGTATGTGTTTGCACTAGGTGGCGGATGATTTTCTTTAATTAACTTACAGGTGCATCTCAATGAATTGGAATATCATCAAAAAGATCATTTCTTTCAGTAATTCAATACACATATATTATATAGAGTCATTACACACACAGGGATCTGATTTGTGCTGTATTATTAAAGGGAACCAACCACCCCAAATGACCCCCCCCGGACTATTAATATCGTTCCCTAGACCCAGCACATACATGTGCTGCAAGGTTTTTTGCTAAAAAAACTGCTTTTTAAAAGTTGAGATAATGCTTTATAAAGTATTTAACGAAGGGACGGGTGGGCGTTACTTAGCTGGGGCTAAAGCCGAGATTCTGCTGCCAGTCATCCTCGTGTGCTCATCACAGCAGTAACGGCCAGCCCTTTTTGCAGCGTCCCAGGCTGGTGCACGGGATGTCATGCCCGTGCACACGTCATCAGCTACAGCTGGGTAGCGAGCGCGCGCTCTGACTTCCTGCGCTCGGCTCTCTACGTTCCTCAAATGACCTTCGACTAACATCCATACTAATCCGATCCTCCCACTCCCGGCTCCAAGACTTCTCCAGAGCTGCACCAAAACTCTGGAATGCTTTACCCAAGAAATCAGGACTATCCACAACTTGCATGGCTTCAGGCGCTCCTAAAAACTATCATACTCCCTAATAGAAGTCCATTGTACTGTAGACAGTGAATGGGCTATCCCTCTGGACATTACTCTTCTACAAACTCCACCAAACCAAAAGGTCTACACAGACTGTCTGATGACCATCCATGTAAGCTTAGTCCTATGCCCCACTTCCTCAAGATGCCTGGACCATCAGTGCAATAAGCCCTGTACCTTGTCAACCCCTAACCCGTTGTAGATTGTAAGCTCTTTTGAACAGGGTACCTTCATTTCTTGCTTTATTTATTGTATTTTTTTACATTGATTCTATGCCTATTGTTTTGTATCCAATTATTGTACTGTATTTGTTCTCTACTCTAATTGCTTACTGTATATTTTCTGTACTCTAACCCTACATTGTAAAGCGCTGCTATATGAATAAAGCTTTATTATTATTTATTATTATTAAGATGCCCAAATCCGAAAATTGTAACCAACCTGTCACTTGTGTGCTGTGGGCTAGGTCATGCTCTTTAGACTTTGTTCACATGTTACGTTTTTGCAGCGGTTTTTTATCAGCAGTCAAAACCTATTCTCTTGGCAGAAAAAAAAGAAAGCTGCTTCCATAAAGCAGGTATTCATGCTTATTTTGTTGCTATTTTTTCCTGTGCATTTGGTGTGTCATTTGTCCACAGTACATGTTTAAATAAAGTTACTGTCATTCACCGCAAATGCGGGGGAAAAAAAAAAGCAGGCAGGACCTGTGAATAGTCGTGTACACTACTTCCAGGACCTGCTCATGTGACTCGCCTAACTGTCACATGGGCAGGTCCTGGAAGTATTTGTGCAACCCACAGGACCTGCCAGGGCTCACCGTGGGATCGCCAGGGAGGGTAAGAAAGTGTGTGTGACTCTAGTCTGTGTGTCTCTTGACTGTCGTGTGTCTGTGTCCCCCGAAAATGGAGCTTAAATGCAATAAAACTGATGATGCAGTTGTGTTGCTTTTCGCAAAAAAAAAAAAGAGGGCCCGTTTTTGATGCAGAAACTTCACCAAGAATGGATCAACAAAAAAAACTGAGCACAAACGCCCCGTGTGAATTCAGCCTTTTAGTCAGCGAAAAAAAAAAGCGATCACATGCACGAGATTTCAGGAATGTCATTGTGTTTCCTGGTGCTGTAAAACGCAGCTTTTAAGTTGCATAAAACTCATGAAAAACAGTTGCAAAAAAAGATGTAAAAAGCACAATGTGTGAGCATAGTCTTGAAGGGGCTGTTTCATCATGATATGTGGGTTAAATTGTGAAGTGCTTGTAAACAGAAGCAATTTTGTGATTAGCTTCTTGTTAAAAATGCACTCTGAGCTCCACAAGACATCAACAATCTGGAGCACGTTCAGAGAAGAGAGACCAGAATGGTGTCCGGTCTGAAAACCATGTCCTATGAGGAACAGGATACAGGATCTGGGAATGTTAAGCTTGTAAAAAAAGATGACTTAATAGCTGTCTACAAATATCTCAAGGGCTGTCACACTGTAAAGGAATCAGCTTTATTCTCATCTGCAGAAAGAAAGACTAGAAGCAATGGCATTATACTGTCTGGGATGGTTTAGTGAATCCTGCTTTCAGCAGGTGGTTATACCAGATAACCAAGGAGGTTCCTTCCAACTCTAACATTCTATGATTCTACATATGTGCGATTTGAACAAAGGTGATAATGTATTAGCGCTACAGACACAGCCAGGGACACCGCTCTGTGTATAATTACCTTGCGGTTTTATTGTACCAATATCAAGTACCCGGTCTCCACAACGCGTTTCGGCGCTAATTGCGCCTTTCTCAAGTGATTCTACATATGACCGTTATAAAAATACACAATACAACCCCACATGTTATCCATGAGATTATAAAAAAAAATTTGGATTTGGGAATATTTAGCTTGCAAAAAAAGAAGACTGAGAGGAGGCTTAATAGCCGTCTACAAATATCTCAAGGGCTGTTACACTGTAGAGGGACCAGCCTAATTCTAGGGCTGTCATACTGTAGAGAGATCAGCTTTATTCTCATTTGCACAAGGAAAGACTAGAAGCAATGGGATGAAACTGAATGGGAAGAGACACAGATTAGATATTAGAAAAAACTTTTTAACAGTGAGAGTGATCAGCGAGTAGAACAGGCAGCCACGAGAGGTGGTGAGTTCTCCTTCAATGGACGTCTTCACACAGAGGCTGTCAGGGTATTTTTTTTACTCTTTTACACCTGGTGAAATGTGTGCAAAATCAACAACTTTCCAACACTGAAATTCACTAATGCAGATTCCCACTATCCTGCTACACAATAATACACCGTAGGATTGAAAGTGGCTTATTTTAGAACATTTGCACGATGTTAAATTGTATTAAACTGGATTTTAATAAGATTAAACCATCCCTATAATTTAACGTGCCTCATGAATATTCATTAGCGACACCTCCCCGTGTCCTGTTTTGATCAAGTGATCTTGCAGCCGAAAATAACATTGGTGAAAGCCCCTTCTACAAAAGTCTAAAAACTCCAAACTCCTAATTTTGGGGAAAATCACTGTGAAAAAAAAAAAACAGGACATAAAAAAGTAAGTGACCCCCCCATTTAATAGTCTTACTTCAAGACTGTAAATGATAAGCCGACACGGATTAGCTGAGTAGCTGCCGCCTTAAGGTTAAAGCCTAATAACCATAATAATTAAATAATTCTATAAATTAAAGTTTAACCTTTCGGAAACGGTCCCCTAATTAAACTCTTAATGCTAATTAATTCAGCTTAGGTCTCATTTACACGAGGGCAAAACAAAAGTCCTGAAAAGCTGAAACGGATCCCAGCAGAAGGAACAAGAGAGGTTCGGCCAAGAGGAAATCTTTGGGGTTTTCATCTTTTCTATGCTTTAAAGGGAAACAGCTAGTAGGGTTTAGGTATGTAAGATGAGGACAGCGTGCTGTAAGGGTTAAAAAACATAAGTCATCTGTGGCTCTCTAATCAGTCTGTGTGCTATTATTTACGTAAATTAAAGACATTATCACCTGGTCATTTCCATTACAGGACTAGAAAGTTACATGCAGGGCAGTTCGTCACCACCCGACCATACCTCACTGTCACTGCAAAATCTGTATAGAAAGCCTGGTGTGTGTCTCCCTGCTGTGCTGTGTTGCAGAAACTAAATGCTTTGATTGTGTCAGAACAGCTGCAGCCAGGAATCTACAACGTCGTTGGATTCAGGGTTTCTTTGCCTACAATCTGTTGCTGTCAGATGAGGTAGCAAAAACCTGCTGACAGATTTCCTTTAATAGTTTTGACACATGTGTGCACTGTGCATGTCCACACGTGGCCAAAATTGTTGGTACCCCTCGTTTAATGAAAGAAAACCCCACAATAGTCACAGAAAAAACTTGAATCTGACAAAAGTAATAATAAAAAATCTATGAAAATGAACAAATGAAAGTCAGATATTGCTTTTCAACCCTGCTGCCACAGAATTCTTTAAAAAATTTAACTCATGAAATCGGCCTTGCCAGATGGCACCCCTGAAAATAATGTGACAAAAGGAATATGTAAAATCAAGGAGTGTCCACTAATTATCATCACAGGTGTCTACGATCTTGTAATCAGTCAGTCGGCCTGTATATAGGGCTACAGATACTCACTGTGCTGTTTGGTGACATGGTGTGTACCACACTCAACATGGACCAGAGGAAGTGAAGGAAAGAGTTGTCTCAGGAGATTAGAAAGAAAATTATAGACAAGCATGTTAAAGGTAAAGGTTATAAGACCATCTCCAAGCAGCTTGATGTTCCTGTGACTACAGTTGCACATATTATTCAGAAATTTAAGATCCATGGGACTGTAGCCAACCTCCCTGGACGTGGAGGAAAATTGATGACAAATAAAAGAGACAGATAATATGATTGATATCAAAAGAGATTAAAGGTGAACTTCAAGCTCAAGGAACATCAGTGTCAGATCGCCCGATCCGTCGTTGTTTGAGCCAAAGTGGACTTCATGAGAGATGACCAAGGACTATTGTTGAAAAAAAAAAATCCTAAAAAAGCCAGACTGGAATTTGCCAAACTACATGTTGACAAGCCACAAAGCTTCTGGGAGAATGTCCTATGGACAGATGAGATAAGTATGGAACCTTTTGGCAAGTCCCATCAGCTCTATGTTCACAGACAGAAAAATGAAGCATATCAAGAAAAGAACACTGTCCCTACTGTGAAGCATGGTGGAGGTTCTGTTATGTTCTGGGGCTGCTTTGCTGCATCTGGCACTGGGTGTCTTGCTCATTGATCATATCGCAACGTATCTGTAGGGTTCTGATAGCGTGGTCTTGGCAGCCAGGCGGAGACTACAGCCCTTGTGTCTGCACAACTATACGCTGCACTTCATTAGATTGCGGTCATTGTATACTACAATATTGTAGTCAATAGTACTCACAGGTTCAAGTCTGATTGGGAGACCAATCAGTTCCATTCATATCCATGTTGCTCATCGGTCAGTCCTGCTGTGCCCACGTATCATGGTGTGATCCGGCAGAGCGGGTCGCTGCTGCGATGAAGGGCAATGAGCGCCACAGTTTTGCGGTTCAGTATTTAGCCGTCATTTCCCGACAGATGTTCCGCTCCAAGTTTTCAGACTTGATGCAAATAAGTTTCTGTATCGTGTTCAGAGAAATAATCGTAATTAGACAAAATCTGTCTGCCTGGCATTTCCCTTTAAGGCCCCATATCAGTCTTGTTGCAGATTTCAGCTGATTAGCCAAAACTGTCTTCTTCCAGGATTCATTTGCAGGAAAGCAGACCTGAGAGATATTACAAGCTCAGCAGGCATTCACGATTGGACCTGGGGAATTACAATTGCAGCTTGTGATTTGACAGCTACATCTTCATTGTAATGACAAATAGGCTGTTACTCTTCAGGAATTTCCCTTTAATTGTGTAAACTGATCTAAAACAAGCGGAGTGTATTAACCTTGTGTAATGTAGAAGTTCGTCTGACAGCTCCGTCTCTTCTCTACCAGTTCGACAGGAGAATTGTATCTTCATAACCCTGCACGATCCACCATGCTGTTCCCAGTAGTTTCTTTCCATTCACTATCTCGTATCATTACCTGGACCTGAAATACTCTGTACTGCTGGAGTCACATACCGTACCGTATTTGTATCTGTGACCTTTGTATTAGTGTGCACACTCCTGAAATCCTCGCTGCTTCTTAGGACTGTCTTTATTATCTATTCTTCCTATATCATGGGTTTTCGCCAAAATTGTGGTTTGAGGCGCCCTGAAATGTCATAAAATTTTTGGTGAACTTATAATTACGCAAACTTTTTTCAACTTTTGGTAATTTACACCAGTGCAACAAAATCTAAAAGGGTGGGTTAGGCTGAGATGGTTAATAGCAAAGCTCAGATAATAAATTCAATGTCATTTACATCACCAAAATTACCGTAGTTATGACTCCAGAGATGAATAGCCGCCCCCGGCTGGTGTGACACTGTAAAAGATGCGCCAAATTCATCACCAGGCCTTCTCCGCTTAAAGACTTTGAGGCGTCTTGCTCCCATATTCCTAGACAATTTTTCTCTTGAAACACTTGCTGCTGTGGGACCCTGTTTTTTCCATATCTACTTATGACACTTAGCTGTATCACACACAGTTCTATCCTAGGTCATTGCCCAACACTATTTCAGCACACTCCTCCCCTGCTGCTGTAACCATTCACTGCCACTTACAAGATCAGCACACTCCTGCCCTGTCACTGTGACCATTCATTGCACCTCAGAAGATCAGCACACTCCTGCCCTACCGCTGTGACCATCCACTGTCCCTCTCAAGATGAACATACTGCTTCTCTACCGCTCTGACCATCCACTGCCCTCACAAGATCAGCACACTTCTGCCCTGTCACTGTGACCATCCACTGTCCCTCTCAAGATCAATGTACTGCTTCTCTACTGCTCTGACCATTCACTGTCCCTCTCAAGATCAGCACACTCCTTCACTGCTGCTGTGACCATCCACTACCCCTCACAGTATCAGCACACTCCTCCTCTGCTACTGTGACTATCCATTGCCCCTCACAAGGTCAGCACACTCCTGCCCTGCGCTGTGACCATCCTCTACCCCTCGCAAGGTCAGCACACTCCTTCACTGCTTTAGTGACCATTCACTGCCCCTCACAAGGTCAGCACACTCCTCCTCTGCTCTCTGTTGCTGTGACCATCCACTGCCCCTTACAAGGTCAGCACACTACTCCTCTGCCTTGCTGTGACCATTCACTGCCCCTCACAAGGTCAGCACACTCCTCCTCTGCTGCTGTGAGCATTCACTGCCCCTCACAAGGTCAGCACACTCCTCCTCTGCTCTCTGTTGCTGTGCCATTCACTGCCCCTCACAAGGTCAGCACACTCCTCCTCTGCTGCTGTGAGCATTCACTGCCCTCACAAGGTCAGCACACTCCTCCTCTGTCTCTGTGCTGTGACCATCCACTGCCCCTTACAAGGTCAGCACACTTCTCCTCTGCTGCTGTGACCATTCACTGCCCCTCACAAGGTCAGCACACTCCTCCTCTGCTGCTGTGAGCATTCACTGCCCCTCACAAGGTCAGCACACTCCTCCTCTGCTGCTGTGAGCATTCACTGCCCCTCACAAGGTCAGCACACTCCTCCTCTGCTGCTGTGAGCATTCACTGCCCTCACAAGGTCAGCACACTCCTCCTCTGTTGCTGTGACCATTCACTGCCCCTCACAAGGTCAGCACACTCCCCTCTGCTGCTGTGACATTCACTGCCCCTCACAAGTCAGCACACTCCTCCTTGCTGCTGTGACATCCTTACCCCTCACAATGTAGCACACTCCTCCTCTGCTGCTGTGAGCATTCACTGCCCGCGACAAGGCCAGCACACTCCTCCTCTGCTGCTGTGACATCACTGCCCCGACAAGGCCAGCACACTCCTCCTCTGCTGCTGTGACCATCCACTGCCCACGACAAGGCAGCACACTCCTCCTCTGCTGCTGTGAGCATTCACTGCCCGCGACAAGGTCATCACACTCTTCCTTTGCTACTGTGACTATCCATTGCCCCTCACAAGGTCAACACATTCCTTCACTGCTGCTGCTGACCATTCACTGCCCTTCACAAGATCAGCACACTCCTCCTCTGCTGCTGTGACCATCCACTGCCTCCCGCAAGTCAGCACACTCCTCCTCTGCTGCTGTGACCATCCACTGGCTCCCGCAAGATCAGCACAATCCCCCTCTGCTGCTGTAACCTTTCCCATGATCTGATTGGCTGCTGGGCATTTTCTCCTTGCGCATATGTATAGTAAGGACATGATGACCAGCAGCAAGTAAATGAAAATGAATAGAATAGTCGCCAAAGGGTTTTATCAAGAATGAAAGTCGATATTTCTTGGCTTTGTTGTGCACATTAACAATTTATCAGTTTTTATTACTTAAGAAAAGCGGCTTAATGAAGATCCCTATCTGTAACTGCAGAATAACGGCAGCTTTCGGCACGGAGCCGCGTGCGTCAGTGTCTTACTTAATATGTATCTAAACATAACATGAACATAAATGGAATATAAAGCAGAAAATCGCCGCTGTCCATAAACCCAACGAGCCTAATACCAGTGTGATAGAAAGTTACCGCCATATCATTATAGCGCGGCGCCACTTTGGAATGACTTTGTGAAATATATAAAAAAGATAGTTACTTAAAGGGATCCTGCCATCAGATTACACAGCGAATAACCTACTGATAGATTCCCTTTAAGTCATAACTTCCCAAGTCTAAATGACATGGTGGCCAGCCAGGAAAAGCTCTGGGAGATAAGTGTGACATCCCTATAGGCTCCCGCTCAGCAGGACACTTCTGGCTTCTATGTACACCTATAATGTGGCCCACTGCAGATATTTTCCCACCCAATTTTTTTTTATTTCCTGTATACCACGTGGGTTATGTATTGTGTTGTATGTAGAATCGTAGAGTTGGATGGGACCTCCTGGGTCATCTCTTCCAACCTCCTGCTCAAACCCGGATTCACTAAATCCTCCCAGACAGATGTCTGTCCAGCCTCTATGTGAAGACTTCCATTGAAGGAGAACTCGCCACCTCTCGTGGCCGCCTGTTCCACTCGTTTGTTGATCACCCTCACTGTCAAAAAGCTTTCTCTAATATCTAATGTGTCTCCTCCCATTCAGTTTCATCCCATTGCTTCTAGTCTTTCTTTGTGCAAATGAGAATAAAGCTGATCCCTCTACAGTGTGACAGCCTTTGAGATATTTGAAGACAGCTATTAAGTCTCCTCTCAGTCTTCTTTTTTGTAAGCTAAGCATTCCCAGATCCTGTAACTGTTCGTCATAAGAAATGGTTTGCAGACCGGTAGCCATTCTGGTCGCTCTTCTCTGATCTTGCTGCAGTTTGTTGATGTCTTGTGAAGCACAGAACTGGACACAGTATCCAGATGAGGTCTGACCACAGAGGAGTAGAGGGGGATAATGACTTCACGTGATCTAGACTGTGGCTTCTGTTAATACATCCCAGAATTCTGTTTGCCTTTTTTAGCTGCTGCATCACACTGGTGACTCCTGTGCAGCCTGTGATCTATTAGTATACACAAGTCTTAATGTACCGTTACACGTAACAATATCATTGCCGACATCGTTCAAAAGTCACGTGTTTAGTGATGCATGAACGATGTTGAAACAACATCGTTGCGTTTAACAATACTAACGATCATTTGGCTGATCGTTTGATTTGAGGACAGGACCTCAAATCTATCGTTGGTCACCGGCTGTGACACCGGGAGACCAACGATGAACGAGCTACAAGCGCCGCACAGCCTATGCTGGGAGCTCATATCCATGGTAAACATCGGGTTACTAAGCTCCGCGTAACCCAATGTGTACCATGGTTACCAGCAATCTCGCTGGTCCACATCGCTGGTGATTCTGCCTGTGTGACAGCTCACCAGTGATGTGAACGATGTTGTTATCGATCTCACTTGACTGAGATCGCTAACAAGAAATTGATGCGTGTGACGGCACCCTTACTCACACGTGCTGTTGCTTAGCCCTATTCTTCCCATTCTGTATATGCTCTTTTCATTATTCTTGCCCAGATGTAGGACTTTGCATTCCAGTTTGATTAGATCTTGTTGAATCCTCTCTCTTCTCTTGTATAGCTTTCCCTTCTAGCTTTGTGTCATCAGCAAATTTAATCAGTTTCCCTTTAATTCCTTCATCTAAATGATTGATAAAGATATTGAACAACACTGGGACCAGGACAGAGCCCTGTGGTCCCCACTGGAGACATCTTCCATCTGGATGTGCAGCCATTTATGACCACTCTTTGGGTCCGATCACTAAGGCCCCTTTCACATCTGCTTTTTTTTTAAATTGCGGCAGATCTGGCAGGTTTACCGCATCTGCTGCCTAACGATCGCACTTGCGGCAAGCCCCATGCATTGTCTATGGGGCTTACGGCAGATGCAGCAAGTTCGGTATTGCCGCGGTTCTGGCACTTGTGACAGTTGCGGCCGCGAAAAAAAAAACGCTGCTGACCACGGTTTTTTTCGTGGCCGCAAGTGCCAGATCGCGGCAATACTGCACTTGCTACTCCTGCTGCAAGCTCCATAGACAATGCATGGGCTTGCCGCAAGTGCGACCATTAGGGGGCAGATGCGGTAAATCTGCCGGATCTGCCGCAAAGAGTGAAAAACACTGATGTGAAAGGGACCTTAGACAGTTATGAATCCACCGACAGTTGCCTTGTCCATTCCACTTTCGGTCATTTTTTCAATATGAATAGTATGAGATGCTTTGTCAAATTATACTATATCTACGGCTGCTTTCACATCGCGATTTTTTTCCTGTCCACGAGGATCCTATTTTTTACAGGACCCCACGGACAGAAAAGGACAGGATCAGATGTGTGCCCCGGATGCCATTTCTGTGTCCAGGTCCGTGATTGTCACAGATCCGGACACAGAAAAGCCCGAGCCTGCAAAGCGCAGGCAAGCCGGGCACTTTCACATTCGTAATGTATAAATACAAGGGTTAAAAAAAAAAAAAAAAAAAAGATCCTCACCTCTCTAGTATGTAGCTCCGAGGGCTTAAGGACCTGTATCAGCTGACTGGGGGCGGGGCAACACGATCAGCTGATTGGTCACATGACAGTATCAGCTGAGCGGTTTAAATAGCCCGCCGCCAAAACCAAAACCAATCAGCGGGCGGGAGAGTTAAACCGGTCTGATGCGGTCATGTGACCAATCAGCTGATCGGGTTGCCCCGCCCGGTCAGCTGATACAGGTCCTTAAGCCCTCAAAGCTACATGCCATGGCGCACATCGCGGGACACATGCCTGAGAGATGAGGATCTTCTTTTTTTATTTTTAACCCTTGCTTCACTTCCGCAATGTATGTATATACATTGCAAAAGTGAAATTACATGGTAAAGAGCAGTTTGTGTACTGAGCATGCTCGTACACTAAAATCGGGTCCGGAGTTTTTTTTCCCAGACCCATGCTCCATAGGCCCTCATTTTAATTGGCATGGACCGCGCCGGATTCCATTGTGTCCGATTTGGTCCGCTGTGCCCAAAATTGGAGCAATCTCCGATTCTGGGTACAGAAAAAAATCTGACACAATCGGATATGTCACAAATCGGATGGCAATAGAGCACCAATCTGTGCTCATAGGGATACATGGTGGCCAAATCAAATCAGTGGTTTGTCCTTTTTACATCGGACCGCCACGGATGGCCAAAAATCGCCATGTGAAAGCAGCCTACTGCTGATCCACATGATTCCATCCCAGTCAGTGATTCTGACATTACGAAGATCATAGACATACATTTTAACTACATAGAAAAGCTCTTGTGTTGTTTTACTTTAGGTGTTTATTTCTTCAGCACCAGCAAGAGTTAATGTTTTGTCTTTGCTAGTAGTGCTAGGAAGGCTTGCTGTGGCTCTGCAGTATCAGTTGCTGTGTATATCAGGTGATGTGGTTGACCACTCCCCCAGCCTTTAAGTAGCCCCATTACCCATCACCTGATGACGCTGATAGAGCTCATTCTTACCTCATCCAGCTTGGAGTGTGGGTGTGTGTGAGCCACTGCTGTGAAGATCAGCCAACCTGGTGCCGTTCCCCCTGCTAATGTTTGGAGTTAAGCAGCAGATTTAAGTATTTGTTTCTTTTTGGTTTTCCCTATTCCTTTGGGTGGGGAGAGGGGGTATATTCCAGGATATCTCAGGAGATAAGCCTATGCTGGTGGCTCCTTGAGGAGAACCTCTGTGATAAGAGACAGCGCTCAGGGTCTCCGTATTAAGGGGCAGACTAGACTCCCCTGGAGTTGGTAGTTGGCACCGTGTCTACCCATTGTCTACCCATGGCTCTCTGGCACCTTGGGATCTTTAACAACTTTGAGCAGGATGTAGATCTAAAGCCCAGGAGAGGCCACGGACTGTGCCCCACGTAGCAGCATGTGGTGTCTGACAATAGCCTTACATTGGAGGATATACCGGGTTGAGCAATTCATGATGTCACTTGTGTTTTTTATATCAGAGCAATTCATGATGTCACTTGTGTTTATATATCAGAGCAATTCATGATGTCACTTGTGTTTTTATATCAGAGCAATTCATGATGTCACTTGTGTTTTTATATCAGATTGTCCTTTTAATTCCAGTTAAATGCCTCTTCACATCAGTCTCCTTAGAGAATCAGCTTTAAATCCATTCGTCACTTTGCTTTTGCAACTTTCCCCGGATTGAATCTGCCGTCATTTCATTTCCAGAGAAACTTTACCTTTCTTTTCTTTCTCAAACTTTCTCCGGAGTTTGGATGGTGGCGGCTTTGTTGGGCTTCTGTAGTCTTTGACAGGTGCGCTCTAGATTGTGTCTCGGTTCTCTGTACGCCCGCCTCTCTATTCTGCCTTTGACTGTGTAACCTAGAATTCCTCTTGGCTCTTCATCTCTTGGCTGAATGGCTCCTACTGACACCAATTCTGTGATCACGCCGGAGCTCTTGATGTTCCAAACAGCTCGGCTGAGGGGAGCAAATTAAACTTTTTTTTATCAGACAACATTCCTCTTCTTCCTTTTTTCCCCCCTCTCAAGTTCCAGGAACAATTTATACTCCGTAAATTGAGCGTGAAAAGCCATCCCACAAAGTCATCAATCTGCGGACGTCTTTTTCTTCCTCCTTTAATTAGGGACGCCCTGCTGAAAAATGTACCCATCGCCCGCTGAAGAATGGCGTATTCTCCATTCCTTGGCATAAATCTGCAGCTATCCGTAGTGCCAGAGTCATGTCAGAATTTGTCAGTTTTATGACAAATGCTCCCAAAGGCATCGTCATATCCATTATAGCACCGCAGCGCGGTGGACAGTGGAGGGAAGGCTGAGCAGATGTGTCTTTATCAGCGTTCACCAAGCACCAGTTCATAAAACAGCAAAGATTCTGGAAATTAAGGAGCTGAGTTTGATCTTTCAGCCCTGGATACGAGCGTCTTTGTTCCTCATTTTCAGGCTCGTAAAATCATCTTTCTCCTAAAGGAGCACTTCAGGCAAACATACAGTGTTCTGTGCAAAGCATTAAAGGGTGGCACAAGGAACTCCTAAAAGAGAATCCGTGTCCCCTTTTAGACAATACCCCTGCAAGGTTGCAGTCAGAGAGGTCCCATGCCCATAATCCTGCCCACATTTTGGCACTGAAGTTAGCTCTGAGAGGTCAGCATGATTATGGGCATGGGGAGCAGTGAATATTCATTCTCTTTAATAACAGGCACATTGCATCACTCACCACTGGCAAGCAGGGGCTGGGTACTCACATGTTCCCACTATGAAAGTGAATTAATGAGAATGAATATTCATTGCAACTATGCCCATAATCCAGCCCACTTCTTGGCACTGAAGCAAGCACTGAGAATTGGCCGATTATGGGCATGGAAGCAGTGAATATTCATTCTCTTTAATAACAGGCACAAGGGATCACACAGCCACTAGCTAACTGCAGTGACTGGGCCGCTTACTTGTGTCTGCTATAAAAGAGTATTTATGAGAATGAATATTCACTGCTTCCCATGTCCATAATCCTGGCGTGGTGAATACTATCAGCATCTGACAGCAGTGTAAATGGGGACGTATTTCAACGATGTCATGTGCTGTGCTGCTTACACACTGAAGTCAGTTGTCGGCATCAGAAGAGGACACCGCGCACCGATGGAGCAGAGGGAAGGTGACTAGAATTGTTTATTTTTTTTATGCATGTGGCATCAGGGGAGACATATTCACCAGGATGGGGACCCATATACCTGGATTTGGGACATGTCTGTCTGTCCTCTCTCTCTTTCTCTCAAAAAGAAACAGTGCTTTAAACCCTTAAAAATGCAAAGAAAACAAGTTCTTATTAATATACAAGCAATACTATGTTTTAACTCAGGAACAGTTCTGAAATCAATATTTGGTGGAATAACCATGATTTTTAATCACAGCTTCATGCTTCTTGGCCGCTTTCCACCAGTCTTTCACACTGCTTTGGTGACCTTATGCCACTCCTTCACAAAAATGTAAGCAGTTCTTCTTTGTTTGATGGCTTGGACTATCCAGCTTCCTCTTGATTACATTCCAGAGGTTTTCAATGGGGTTCAGGTCTGGAGATTGGCTGGCCATGACAGGGTATTGATGTGGTGCTCCTTCATCCACACACTGATTGACCTAGCTGTGTGGCATGGGGCAATATCCTGCTTGAAAATACAGTCCTCAGAGTTGGGGAACATTGCCTGAGCAGAAGGAAGCAAGTGTTTTTAAGGATAACCTTGTATGCGGCTTGATTTATACATAATTCTTAAAGATTAGTTGCCCAATTCCAGCCTTGCTGGAAGCATCCCCACATCATCACTGATCCTCCACCAAATTTCACAGTGGGTGCAAGACACTGTGGCTTGTACGCCTCTCCAGGTCTCTGTCTAACCATTAGACGACCAGGTGTTGGGCAAAGCTGAAAATTAGACTCATCAGAGAAGATTACCTTACTCCAGTCCTCTATGGTCCGATCCTTATGGTCTTTGTCAAACTTCAGCCTGGCTCTCCTTTGCTTCTCATTGATGAAAGTTTTTTTTCTAGCTTTACATGAGTTGAGACAATCACAAGACATCAAACAATGAAGAACTGCTTACAATTTTGTGCCAGGAGTGGCATAAGGTCACCCAAAGCAGTGTGAAAGACTGGTGGAAAGCGGCCAAGAGCATGAAAGCTGTGATTAAAAATCATGGTTATTCCACCAAATATTGATTTCTGAACTCTTCCCGAGTTAAAACATGAGTATTTTTGTTTCTAAACGAATACAACTTCTTTTCTTTTCATTATTATATACCTATAAAGGGAAAACTCAGAGAAACTGAACATTTTGCAGTGGTCTCTTAATTTGTTCCGATGGGCCCAGGATGATGGACATGTATACCTGAATGAGGGCCATATATACCAGAATGTGAGAAATCTACCAGGATTATTATTATTATTTATTTATATAGCGCCATTGGTTCCATGGCGCTTTACATAAGAAGTGGGGGTAACAAGGACAGGTACAGTACATATGAACAGTCAATGCTTGTTGATACACGACGGGAGAGGACCCTGTCTACGAGGGCTCACAGTCTATAGGGGTGGGGGAGGACACGATAGTGGGGATGTTATAGTCAGGCAACTCCTACCACATTATCAGTTCTGGTTGAAGTCTTCCTTTTCAACAAAGGGGCCATGGGGCAATCAGTGTTGCACATTCTGATTTACGTCCAGCTTAAAATGTAGATAAGTAATAGTTGAGCCAAATAACACTGATCAGGAAGGTCTCCTGGCCTGAGTTAAGCCATTTGTATGACTTTTCTTCTTTTAAGGGTTTGACCTATATGGAAACTGCAGTGATAGATGTTTACCACCAGGGGACGTTGTGAGCAGCCACACCTATTTCAGTAGCGGCCACTACAGGAGAAATGTGGTATTACACACAAGCCATTGACCGGGTTGGGAGCCATGTAAGGCATTTCTGCTCTGAGTCCTCTGTAGAGGGTATTTCTTTTTCCACTGTAGAAGAGGTCTTTAATGGTGGCTTTGTCAAGAGTTTGGCAAATGTTTTTGCATGTGCTGTGCCATTACACGTTTTACCTTCTATCGTGCAGCATCCATATTGGCATGTTTCTATCATTACGCAGCACAGGCTTCCTCATTACACATACAGAGATCTGCATTTTAATCAGCTCCTCTGAATGATCCTCATTATTTTTTATTATTTCCAGAAAGGGAAAAAAAAATGTGTTTACTGCAGAACAGTAAGGTGTGTGCCAAGTGACGGCAGTTTTTCTGTAGATACGCCGTTTTCGGAAACAATGAGTCATAAGATTTGCTTTGCCAAAAGTCATAAACTCTTCTTGTTCTCATCATCCGTTGCTTCTACGCATGTACCGAAAAAATAACTATCCTCAGCCGTTCCCTGCATGACATCACCAGACCTGGAAGGCTTTTATAATGGCTTATAATTATTTAATGGAGACAGTGAGCACCACAATCCTGCACGGTGAGAACAGTCTGTAAGCTATTTATTGCTTTTATTTTTTTGCTCTAAAGGTGCAAGAGAATAACTAGATCTGATGAGTGGGTTGGTGCCACGCTTACCTGATAGTAGAGGACAACGCTCTTCTGTTGTGTCCTAGGGTCTGTCTTGCAAAAGTTGAATGAAAGGTTTTTTTGAGAACTTTAATGACCTTTCCTCCTTCGGATATATCAATAATAGATTGGTGGGGGTTCGACTCCTGTAACCTACACCAATTAAAGGAAACCTGTCATGTCCTTTTTTGTTCTTAAATTACCCCCAATGTTATTTAGATCAGGTAGTGTTCAATAATAACCTTTACAAATAATTGTATTCATCTCAAAAAAGCATTTTAGATAATAAATATTTTCATTAGCTAGCTGGGCAAGCAGTCATACAGTCATCCGGCGTGGTAACAGTTCAGTTAACTGAACTTGTATCAATGCTGAGTGCTCTGTATAAAGGAACTGTGTGATGTCACGACCGTGTGACTATAATGGGAGGAGCTATGTCTGCATAGACCCTAATGATTTAGCTTGCTTAGCTTACCCATTACAGTCACATAGTCGTGACATCGCACAGGTCCTTTATACAGAGCACGCAGCATTGCTACAAGTTCAGTGACAGATCTGTTAACTATTAACCAGCCGGATGACTGTATGACTGTTTGCCCAGCTAGCTAATGAAAATACTGTATGTAAGTATCTAAAATGCTTTTTTGGGATGAATTCAACAGTTCAAAAAAAAAAAAAAAGTTATGTTGAACACTATATGATCTAAATAACATTGGGGGGGTGGTTTAATAACTGAAAAGAACATGGCAGGTTTTAATAGACTAAAGAAGTTGGGGGGCACTGGGACAGCGCCGTACCTTGTTTTGTGGACTTGTCTGGGGGAGAGCTTGTGTTGACGTTGTAAATAGTGCCTGCAATGTACCGAGCTCTGACAGTTTTGATACACCAGGACACCCTCAATTGTTCAAGAATTGGAAATGGCAGAAGTTAGACACCCCCATGGATTTAATATTGTTGATCTATCTTAAGAGTAATTTATAAAGTTCATGAAAACCTTCAAATTCCAGCCACAGAATTCTCGCGTACTGTCACCGAGACTCTTCAGCCCTTAGTTCTGCAGACATACGTTTGTTAAGCAGGAAGTAGCTATCTGATATCTTCACTGTCGGCCATATTAGCTCTCATTGGGTACACTGTCACCCGGTCACCCACTGGGGCTTCTACTGTTTTTACTAACCAAAGGGCTCTGAACCTTTTCCTATTTCAGCTCCCCTCAAAAAACTGAGTGATGGAAGAGCTAACTTCTTTTTGGTTTCCAATATGAATTGTGGTATGGCAGCCAGCCATGGTCTGAATGGCTGGTATACAATGCACAGGCAGAGGTCTGATGAGTTAACACACCTCCTCCAAGGGTGTGGTCAGGGCTGATATGTGATTTCTGACTGGTCATAGGATGTGAGGTCAGCTCGGGTCCTGAAGACCGAGCAGGCTTGTAGAGCACATGGGAAGAGATCCAGGTGTGCAGCTTGGAACAGCTCCTGGAGCAATGGACACACGAGATTCAAGCTGCATTACTGCTATATGGAAAAATGTTTTACTGCATTAATACTGTACGACAAATAGTTTTGCTGCATTACTGCTATATGGAATTTAAAAAAATAAATAAAAAAGTATTATCTTGATAGCATAATAGTATATAGTGAAATTAATGTTCTTAGTGCATAAATTGACCAATCAATATGTGCCCATCAACTATGGCAAGTGACCTTTGATGGGACCCTAGTGTAATATGAAAATATGAAACTTGCCTCTCCCGGGCTAAAAGCATGCGAAGATAAGATCTTTAAAAAAAAAAAATCCAATTATAGCAGTAATGCAGTAAAAATGTTTACAGGGTGCAGTAATATTTCTTTGTACATTGTAGCATTCAGAAGGTGGGAATAGTTCCTGATTTCTGGAACTCTATAACTAAACACCATTACACGTTCATGACTGTACCTTGTGTATTGGAAGGATGACTCACTTTCACGTAGGAAGGCGAGCGGGGCTCATGGCGTCAGCAGGTGCCTGCCAGGATGCATACATGGCTGACAGGTATCACCAGGTACTGTGCGCTCCTCCTGACAGCCATCTGCTTCCACCATCAGCGCTATTTACCTCCCAATACAGAGCTGAGTGACAGGAGAAACCTTCTAAGCTCTGTAATGATCAGTCATCTCAGGGCATGCTGGGATTTGTTGTTTTCCCACAGTGTTGTCACTTATTATCTGTAGTGATTTTCCTTTGTGTATACGGCCTAGTTAACAGTTTATATAACTGGTATTTTGTTAGCGGCTCTTTGATTTTGACACATTGTTGCAGTTTATTGGGTGCAAACTCCATGATCAATACCTTCACATGCACCAATCATGCACCCACGCAGCCAGAAAATAGCACCTCTTTACAAGCGGATTTTAGCGACAGAATCCCAATTAATTGGATTGCGTAGAAGCGGCCAGACTGCCAAGGTGTGAAGTAAGCCGTCTCGGGACAGTCGAAGCTATGGATCATACCGGACTGTTTACCGAGGAGTCTTCTAAATTAATGTTTGCACAGCACCCGCCTGCCTTGTTGTTCTCGAAACTGTAAATCTCATTTACTTATAAGATTGAATAAAGCCGCCTGGCAACGTGCGCAGCTTTTTCATTTAGACCGGGTGTGTATCTCTCCATTCCTATCTGTTAGTCACCTTTAAACTGTCTCATTCATATTCCATCTCCACCACTATTTGTGTATCAGTCACAGATCACTGGCAAAGATGCTGAGACGCACTGCACCAATTCAGCTCTTTATGCCGATCGCACCTGCGCAGATTTATTTTTTGTGTTGTTTGGTTACTTTTTATGTTTTTTAATATAGAATTTATTTATAAAAAAATTCAGTATCCCAAGCCCACTCCAGAAATGAATAACTGGTGCCCCATCCTTGTAATCTATTGGGGGTTATTTGCAGGACTGCAGAGTCTGAGTCGGTGTTCATTTTGGTGGAGTTGGATTCGGGGAAATTGAGGAGTTGGAGGTTGAGTCAAAGGTGTGGCTTTCCAACTGCAAACCAGGGCTGTGGAGTCGAATCGTTGAATTGGAGTCTTTTGTACATTTTGGTGGAGTCAGGGAAATTGAGGAGTCGGAGTTTGAGACGGAGGTTAGGCTTAACCACTGCACATCAGCACGGTGGAGGTGGAGTTGTGGAGTCGGTGTCACACTGGGTGTAGGGAGACACCCAGCGCTGGACGACGACAGGGGAGGGGAAA
This sequence comes from Allobates femoralis, assembly GCA_033576535.1. Taxonomy (NCBI): domain Eukaryota; kingdom Metazoa; phylum Chordata; class Amphibia; order Anura; family Aromobatidae; genus Allobates; species Allobates femoralis. The sequence continues at coordinate 85,750,253 of JARQOC010000007.1, forward strand.
GGAGTCCTTGATGCTAAGAGCAAAAAGGGGGGATGGTGACCCCTAGAACAACTAGCACTGACACCTGGCTCCCCTAATGTCCCTATACAGTTTCCGCAACTGTCGCCGCCAGGATACCTATTCTCTGACTGTCCATGGACCACCACTACACAGGGATCAGAGCGGATGATCACTAGTCAGCCCTGCTAGCAGCTAGAGAAACACACAAGGGAAACAAACAAAGAGGGAAGAGATACAGTTAGCTTGAGCAGATCCAACAGCAAACCAACAGACTCCAGGAAACACTGCTTAGAGCTATGATGCAACCAGTAACACCTGAACAGCTATCACCAGCAGTGTATCCTGGGAGTCAAGGGAAATATATAGGCAGCTCAAGGTAAGGAATCAGCTGGGTCCTAGTGACCTCCAGCTTTAACTGACAGGGAATGACTCTTAAAGCGACAGACATTTTCTTAGGATTTTGACTGTTTGGTTAAATGCTGGGACCTTCTGCAAGTGGCCTCTACTGTCTCATCCGTGCCTCCTGATACACCCGTGACAGTCAGTTTCCATTTTGGTGGAGTCTGAGTCAGGGAAATTGAGGAGTGGGAGGTTTGGCTTACCGACTCCAGAACCCTGGCTATTGGTTACTATTTGCATCTCCCAGAATGGTTGTTGATTTCAACCTCAGATACTGAAGTAAGAGGGTGTAGATATGATGCATGTCCAAGATAGAAAGACCTGTCCAGTGTCAGAGCTGTCTCAGGCAGAAATAGGACCCTAATAAGTTTATTTAGGGTCTTTCCAAGGGTGGAATAGAAACCTGCAACTCAAATATGGATGGATAATGGCTTAAATGCTCTGACCATATCCAGGGAAATGCTGATGCCTTCAGACTTAAGCCCCCATCACACATATCGAGATTGTTAGCGAGATCGTTGTAACGTCACAGGTTTTATGACGTAACCGCGATCTCACTTACGATATCACTAAGTGTGACACTTAGCAGCAATCAGGCCCCTGCTGTGAGATCGCTGATCGTTACAAAGTGCTCTGGGTCATTTTTTGATCGTTGGTCTCCCGCTGGTAAGCAGCATCGCTGCATGTGACACCGGAGACAGCGATCAGCGACCTCACAGGTGGTAACCATGGTAAACAGCGGTATTAGGCCGTGCGCGCTGCCAGATACCCGGTTTATCATGTTACAGCGACCTCCCTGCTTACAGGCTGCGCTAGCAGGAGACGCTGGTAACTATGATAAACACCGGGTATCTAGGCAGCGCGCGCTGCCTAGATACCCTCTGTTTATCATAGTTACCAGCGATGTGGAGGTGGCACCCTGGTCACTGGGGGGATCTGCCTGCTTGACAGCTCCCCAGCGACCAGGTAACGACGCACCAACGATCCCTACAAGATCGTTATTGTTGTCGGGATCGCTGGTGTGTCGTTGTGTGTGACGGTAGCTTTACTCTAGTGTTGGGAATGGAAGTGACCACTTATGCAAGAAAACATTGTGTGTTATCTGGAGAGGAGGATCCTCAAAGCTTTTTTGTCCAGATAAGAAGCTTTAAAGCATCTGTGGCGCCCCTCTGGCTGGGCGCCACAGAGAGGTGTTACACCCTGACAATAAATGTGTTATCTCTGTAAGTTGTCGGTTTAGGGTTTAACCTGTGGAGTCTCAAGTTACTTACACACACAGGACTAGGCCACCTAGTATAGCAGGACTGATAATTTAGTAGGTCCCAAAATGGGGTGGAGCCTAGGATAGTGAAGAAAATAGTTGAGTTATAGTTACCTTAGACAGTCCTGGGAAGGCAGCCAAAGCAGACGTGCCTGACAGGCTGCTGACAGGCGGGATCCCCATCTTTAAGAGGGGGCCCAGGACAGAAGGAAACAAACCAGAACCAGTTGGAGCCAACTGGTAGCGTTTGGGGAACACCGGCAACACGGAAAGCTGAGGCGGTCACCAGTTTATCTCTGGACCGCAAACCGATGAGCTGCGGGCCCATAACCACCGGGTAGCTGTTAGACGGTACCACCCCTCAGTACCAAAATAGATCCAAATCACAGGAGCATCGGTCCAGATTCCGGTGGCGGGAGGTCCAGACGTTTACCTCTCCCTCCGGTACTGGTAAAGGAAACCAGTGCTCCACTGTGGGAGATCAGAGAACTGGAGGGAGAGCTCTGCAAGGGTGGTGAAAGACAGGGAAGAGCAGATTAGTCCCCGAAAGACTTGAGAAGGAACATCTGGAGACTCCATAAGGGGGACCCTGAACCGGCAGCAATCACCCGTTAAACCAGACTGTACCGTGTTTCACCTTAACATCTACCGGTACCCAGTAAAGTGGAGTTAGAGTTGAACTGGTCTCTGTCATTCTTCTTCGCCGGTGCCCGGAGGGCCTCAGCACCATCAGAATCTCACGGAGGGGTAAGGTTAACTACTACTCCCCTCATCCCTCATCATCCTCCATCACTGCTGCCTGAGGTAAAAGCTCCAACTGCTGGACCACACTTAGCTGCACCCATCATCACCTCAGCGGCCGGCCTGCAGCGCCGGTACCCCAAATTACCGGGAACTACAGGTGGCGTCACGTACCCCTGTAAATATTCCCTCCCCACCATCTAACAAATGACAGCCAGGGCACGGAATCGGGAACCCGACCCCCGTGACTTCCCCAGTTAAACCATCAAATTCAGGCCCGGTATCCGAGTACCCCTTGCCCTGGACTTATTACATCAGTGTGCAACAGAGCTGGCAAAGTGGTGTAGCAGAGTGGACTAATCGCTAAGGAAACAGTGTAGTATAGCTGAGTTTATAATGGAGGCTTAATGTAACAGACCTGGCAGTAGTAGGAACCATGATGACCGGAATAACAGACTTGTACATGGAGCTTGATGTAGCAATGCTGGAACCCCGATAACAGGATTAGAAAGTTCTGTGTGCCCACATGTGTTTGAGGTGTGGCAGTAGAAATGCCAACTATCTAAATACTCAGGCAGTGTCCTGACACCTGAGCCAGGTTTGTATGTCCTGTATGGATGACATCAGGAAAAGAGACGGGGCCTCCCGCGCAGAGCATTGGAACCAGTACAGATAACACTGTCCGGTATTGGAGGAACAACAGTAGTTATCATATAGATGATATATGTTGGCTCTTTGAGACCCCACTCTAGCTGCTGAGACCCCTACCATTACAAGAACATCAGCATGTGTCTATCCCTAAAGAAACCACACCACTAATGGTAGTTGGAATAATTTCCCAGCAGATGATGGACCTAATTTACTGATGGCCATATTTTTATATATAGAGTATAGTAAATTACTAGATTCTCTCAGCAGCCTTGATGCAGGTGTTGACACCATCATTGGGCTGAGATGTATAGAAGAGCCAAATTTTTCTTTCTTTCTTTTAATGTGTCCTCCATTATGGATTACTCATAAGCACCTTCATGAGCTCAATCACCGTGCAGGGAGAACGACCTCTAAATGAATCTAGTCTCGCATTTTACTTATGAAAGGTCAGGAGGCTCCGTTTTATACATAATTGAAGTGTTATCACCTGGTTTGTTTGTCTGTTTGTTTTGTCTGCGTGTTGTATCTATAAATATAGAATGAGTGTCATGGATGAGCAGCGTCGTTACACAGGCCAAGCGTGAAGGACGCAATACAAGTAGTTTTTTAATGATACAATGTGACACATGACTACACTGTGATGGTGGAGCCGTGTCCACCGACACACACCGCAGGGTACAGCATGCCTCTGCCAAGCTGCAAGGATGTAGCAAGACTTCAGTCCTTATGTATCTCGCTTTATGTGGTTAGTGTAGTCCCTTTAGTTCTGGATCTCTACACTCTGTGGTGAGCTTAGTCCCTTCAGTTCTAGATCTTTGCACTCCATGGTGAGCATAGTCCCTTCAGTTCTGGATATTTGCTCTCTGTGGTGAGCATAGTCCCTTCAGTTCTGGATATTTGCTCTCTGTGGTGAGCATAGTCCCTTCAGTTCTTGATCTCTGCGCTCTGTGGTGAGCATACTCCCTTCAGCTCGGGATCTCTGTACTCTGTGGAGAACCTAGTCCCTTTAGTTCTGCATCTTTGCTCTATGTGGTTAGCGTAGTTAGTTCTTCTCTCTTACAGTTTTTTCTGTATCTCCGCTCTATCTAATGAGCATAGGCCTTTCAGTTCTGGATCTCCGTGCTCTCTAGTGAGTGTAGTCACTTCAGTTCTGCATCTCTGCACTCTGTGGTGAGCATTGTCCTTTCAGTTCTAGATCTTCGTGCTACGTTTGAGCATAGTCCCTTCAGCTTGGGATCTCTGTACTCTGTGGTGAGCATACTCCTTTCAGTTCTAGATCTTCGTGCTACGTGTTGAGCATAGTCCCTTCAGCTTGGGATCTCTGTACTCTGTGGTGAGCATACTCCTTTCAGTTTTGGATCTTCACGCTCCGTGGTTTGTGTAGTTCCTTTATTTCTGGATCTCCGCGCACCGTGGTGAGTGTAGTCCCTTCAGTCGTGTATCTTCGTGCTATGTGGAGAGCCTAGTCCCTTTATTCTGCATCTCTGCTGTATGTGGTTAGCGTAGTCCCTTCAATTCTTCATCACTGCCCTTTATCATGAGCATGGTCCCTTCAGTTCTGGGTCTATGTGCTCTATGGTAAGCGTTGTCCATTCATTTCTAGATTTCCGTGTTCTGTGGTGAGCGTACTTCCTTCAGTTCTGGATTTCCACACTCTGTGGTGAGCATAGTCCCTTCAGTTCTGATCTCTGCCTCTGTTGGGAGTGTAGTCCATTCATTTCTGGATCTCTATGCTCTATAATAAGCGTAGTCCCTTCAGTTTTAGATCTCAGTGTTCTGTCATGAGCATAGTCCCTTCAGTTCGGGATCTCTGTGCTCTGTGGTGAGAATACTCCCTTCAGTTTGGGATCTCTATGCTCTGTGGAGAACCTAGTCCCTATAGTTCTGGATCTATGCTCTTTGTGGTGAGCGTAGTCCCTTTCAGTTCTAGAGCTTTGTGCTCTGAGGAGAGCGAAGTCCCTTCAGTTAGTATCTGTGCACTCTGTGGTGAGTAGTCCCTTCAGTTCTGGATCTCTGTGTTCTGTGGTGAGTGTAGTCCCTTTATGTCTGGATCTCTGCGCTCTGTGGTGAGTGTAGTCCCTTTTATTTCTGGATATCCGCGCTCTGTGGTGAGTGAAGTCCCTTTATTTCTGGATCTCTGCACTCTGTCATGAGCATAGTCCTTTATTTCTGGATCTCTGCCACTGTCATGAGTATAGTCCCTTTATTTCTGGATCTCTGCGCTCTGTGGTGAGTGTAGTCCTTTTATTTCTGGATCTCCGCACTCTGTGGTGAGTGTAGTCCCTTTATTTCTGGATCTCTGCACTCTGTGGTGAGTAGTCCCTTTATTTCTGGATCTCTGCGCTCTGTGGTGAGTGTAGTCCCTTTATTTCTGGATCTTCTGCGCTCTGCATGAGTCAAAGTTCCTATATATCTGGATCTGTGAGCTCTGTGGAGAGCTAGGCCCTTTATTTCTGGATTTCCTGCACTCTGTAGTGAGTTAGTCCCTTTATTTCTGGATCTCCACACTCTGTGGTGAGTGTAGTCCCTTTATTTCTGGATCTCTGCGCTCTGTCATGAGCATAGTTCCTTTATTTCTGGATCTCCGCGCTCTGTGGTGAGTGTAGTCCCTTTATTTCTGGATCTCCACACTCTGTGTAGTGTAGTCCCTTATTTCTGGATCTCTGCGCTCTGTCATGATGCATAGTCCTTATTTCTGGATCTCCGCGCTCTGTGGTGAGTGTAGTCCCTTCAGTTCTGGATCTCTACACTCTGTACAGAGCCTAGGCCCTTTAGTTCTACATCCCTGCTGTATGTGGTTAGCATAGGCCCTTTAGTTCTGGATCTCTGCGCTCTGTCATGTGCATAGTCCCTTCATTTCTGGATCTCTGCGTTCTGTCATGTGCATAGTCCCTTCATTTTGGATCTCTGCGTTCTGTCATGTGCATAGTCCCTTCATTTTTGGATCTCTGCGCTTCTGTCATGTGCATATGCCCTTTATTCTGGATCTCTGCGCTCTGTGGTGAGTGTAGTCCCTTTATTTCTGGATCTCTGCGCTCTGTCATGAGCAAAGTTCCTATATATCTGATCTGTCGTCTGTGGAATGTAGTCCCTTTATTTCTGATCTCCGCACTCTGTTGAGTGTAGTCCCCTTATTTCTGGATTTCCGCACTCTGTATGATGTAGTCCCTTTATTTCTGGATCTCCGCACTCTGTGGTGAGTGTAGTCCCTTCAGTTCTGGATCTCTACACTCTGTACAGAGCCTAGGCCCTTTAGTTCTACATCCCTGCTGTATGTGGCTAGCATAGGCCCTTTAGTTCTGGATCTCTGCGCTCTGTCATGTGCATAGTCCCTTCATTTCTGGATCTCTGCGCTCTGTCATGTGCATAGTCCCTTTATTTCTGGATCTCTGCGCTCTGTCATGAGCATAGTCCCTTCAGTTCTGTATCTTCGTGCTCCGTGCTAATTGTGTAGTCCCTTCATTTCTAGATCTCTGCGCTCTGGGTCTATATGCAGCATCATACTGCTTTCTAGAGACATTGATGATCCCTCCTTGATTTTTGGATCCTCAGATGTCAATAGCGCCACAATTATAATATGGACTTGTGCCAAAAAACTCAACCATTACATGTAAAAAATATTTTCTTTATTTGGTTGACAAAGCTTCTTCTTCCAACTAATTCTGAGTCTTATTAAGGAGACGATTTTACAATATCCCAGCCTTTTTCTATGCTAAATTAGTTGTTTATTCCAAAACGTCCCGCTGAACCTCCTGTTATAATACACTCATGATACGCGATCAAAGCGATGGTCATGGCCGACCCCTGCACCTCACGGGAACAGAGGCTTACAGTTACAAGTTTCTTACTTTCGGCGTTTAATATCCCCCCTGCTGCCACGTTACTGCTTTTCTCTTTAACAAGAATTAACAGAATCTCCAAAGTCCATTTCCCCCCCCCCCTTCTCATCTCAGGGGCCGAGCAATTAGGAGTAACACTTAAATCATTGCCGGAGATAGACGGGAACGCTCTCCTTCTTTGAACCGTTTCGGTGCTTTTTGTGCTTCTCAGCAGTTCGGCCCCCACTGAAAACCGTGGCGTATGGCGGCAAAACAATGGAGTCCGACTCTTAATTTTCCTTGTGTGTTCTTTCCTTAAAACGTCTTGTTACACGGAGAGTGACACATGGCGGCCTGTTGCGCAGAAGCTAAGTGTACAGTACTCACGTCTTATAGAACAAAGTCTCTTTTATTAAATGTCACCAGGCGTACCACTCGCTGCCGATTCAGAGATTTCTATTGCAAAAATCAAGCCAGACTCACAAGCGCAAGAGAGGTCTGTTCTCGTTTTTTCCCCCCCCTTTTTGCAAATTACCAGCAGTGTTATATGTACTATTTCTCCTTCAATAGATCGCAAGTCTGAATTGTGACTGGTTGATCATCCTCAGTCTATAAATGTATTGTTCTCATTGCCGAGAACCCAAATCCCAGACCTTCTATAAGTCTCATAATGAGAAGATCCAGCAAAGAACGCAGGAAGAATCTCACCACATCCTCATCCTTTGTTGTATAGATAGGACAGGACGTCTTGGGCTCCTTTCACACTAGCGTTTTTTGCAAATTGCGGCAGATCCGGCATTGTCTATGTATGGGGCTTGCGGCAGGTGTGGCAAGTGCGGTATAGCCGCGGTTCCGGCACTTGAGGCAGTTGCATCCGTGCGTTTTGTTTCAAGGCCACAACTGCCGCAAGTGCCAGAACCGCGACTATACCGCACTTGCCACACCTGCCGCAAGCCCCATAAGCAATGCATGGGTCTTGCCGCAAGTGCAGCCATTATGCGGCAGATGCGGTAAATCTACCGCATCTTCCGCAATTTGCAGAAAACGCTAGTGTGAAAGGGGCCTATGGCTGTGCCGACGCTTCATTTTTCCTGCTTTTTTTCTAGATCCACTGTGCATCACGTTACTGGCAAAGTGTGTGGGAAATTGGAAGTGTTGTAGATTTTTCCCGCAGAAAGATCTGCAGCATGTCAATTCCTGATTTTGCCACGATTTTCTCTCCTAGGTCTCAATGTTGGTTCCTAAATACGCAGCACTATTCACACAGTGAGTATTTAGCATGGGTTTGGCAGGAATTTTGCACAGATGACATGGGGCTCCGCAGTATTTTTAGTCACCAGCCCAGGTGCAACAGGCAGATGTGGGCTGCTGCTGACCCCCAGCTGCCTAGTTTTACTTGGCTGGTAATCAATAAAACAGGGGAGACCTTTTGTTAAAAAAAAAGTATTTCTTGAAATAATAAAAAAAAAAAAAATTACATAGAGGTTCGCTGTATTTTTGGTTTCCAGCCTGGTAGAAGCCAGTGCTGCCCGTGGTTAGCACGTAATACAAAAAGTACATATGCACATATTAGTTTCTAACTGTACTTTAAACTGAGACGTTTAGCAAACAATTGATCAATTTTCTGAGCTACCCCACCACGTCACGGCATTCTCAGATGGGGCAGTCCTACTCTACGTTTTTTATATACACTGTGCCATTACGGCCTCCTGATTGCATTAAAAGCAGAACCATATTAAAGGCACACGCGCCTGAAGCAATTCTGAACTACTCCCACAGCGCCAGAAAGGCAGCGCAGATAAAGGCAGACCAGGTCCGGACACGACATCCGGACATTATCAGATCTGACCCCCACACTGCAAGACCAGCAACCATGAATGAGGATAGAAGAGGCCCAAACACATGTGCAACAATCAAGAAGAGCCTATGGACATGGGTGTGGCCGCTGTATGTGTGTACAGCGGCCTAGATCAATCACAATAAAGACAGATAGAACGGCATGCACAACCAAGAGCGCACGGCAGAAAGTGGTGGTCAGGCACGCATGCTTTTAATATGGTTCTGCTTTTAATGCATTCAAGAGGCCGTAATGGTACAGCGTATATAAAAAATGTAGAGTAGGACTGCACCATCTGAGAATGCCGTGACGTGGCGGGGTAGGTCAAAGAATTGATCAATTGTTTGCTAAATATCTCAATTTGAAGTTCTGGTTAGAAATTAATATGTGCATATGCACTTTTTGTATTGCGTGCTAACCACGGGCAGCGCTGGCTTCTTGGCTTTTTTATTCACTATTATAGTAGTTATATTCTTGTACATAGGTGCAGTATTACAGTAGTTATATTCTTGTATATAGGGGCAGTATTATAGTAGTTATATTCTTGTAAATAGGGGCAGTATTATAGTAGTTATATTCTTGTATATAGGAGCAGTATTATAGTAGTTATATTCTTGTACATAGGCGCAGTATTATAGTAGTTATATTCTTGTAGCTTGGGGCAGTATTATAGTAGTTATATTCTTGTGTATAGGGGCAGTATTATAGTAGTTATATTCTTGTACATAGGAGCAGTATTACAGTAGTTATATTCTTGTATATAGGAGCAGTATTATAGTAGTTATATTCTTGTACATAGGAGCAGTATTATAGTAGTTATATTCTTGTACATAGGGCATATTATAGTAGTTATTGTATATTCTTGTACATAGGGGCAGTATTATAGTAGTTATATTCTTGTATATAGGGGGCAGTATTATAGTAGTTATATTCTTGTACATAGGAGCAGTATTATGTAGTTTATATTCTTTAATAGGACAGTTTATAGTAGTTATATTCTTGTACATAGGGGCTGTATTATAGTAGTTATATTCTTGTACATAGGGGGCAGTATTATAGTAGTTATATTCTTGTACATAGGGCAGTATTATAGTAGTTAATATTCTTGTACATAGGGGCAGTATTATAGTAGTTATATTCTTGTAATGGGGCAGTATTATAGTATTATATTTCTTGTACAAGGATCAGTATTTAGTAGTTATATTCTTGTACATAGGAGCAGTATTTATAGTAGTTATATTCTTGTACATAGGGGCAGTATTATATAGTTATATTCTTGTACATAGGGGCAGTATTATAGTAGTTATATTCTTGTACATAGGAGCAGTATTATAGTAGTTATATTCTTGTACATAGGGCAGTATTTAGTAGTTATATTCTTGTACATAGGAGCAGTATTATAGTAGTTATATTCTTGTACATAGGGCAGTATTATAGTAGTTATAATCTTGTACATAGGGCAGTATTATAGTAGTTATATTCTTGTAATGGGGCAGTATTATAGTAGTTATTCTTGTAATAGGGGCATATTATAGTAGTTATATTCTTGTAATAGGGGCAGTATTTAGTAGTTATATTCTTGTACATAGGGCAGTTATAGTAGTTATATTCTTGTACATAGGCAGTATTATAGTATTTATTCTTGTACATAGGAGCAGTATTATAATAGTTATATTCTTGTACATAGGAGCAGATTATAGTAGTTTATCTTTATAGGGGCATATTATAGTAGTTTATTCTTGTACATAGGGCAGTATTATAGTAGTTATATTCTTGTAATAGGAGCAGGATTATAGTAGTTATATTCTTGACATAGGAGCAGTATTATAGTAGTTATATTCTTGTCATAGGGGCAGTATTATAGTAGTTATATTCTTGTACATAGGGCAGTATTATAGTAGTTATTTTCTTGTACATAGGGCAGTATTATAGTAGTTATATTCTTGTAATAGGGCAGTATTATAGTAGTTATATTCTTGTCAATAGGGCAGTATTATAGTAGTTTATCTTGTACATAGGGCAGTTATAGTAGTTATATCTTGTAATAGGGCAGTATTATAGTAGTTATATTCTTGTACATAGGGCAGTATTATAGTAGTTATATTCTTGTACATAGGGCAGTATATAGTAGTTAATCTTTAATGGAGAGTATTATGTAGTATATTCTTGTACATAGGGGCAGATTATAGTAGTTATATTCTTGTACATAGGGGCAGTATTATAATAGTTATATTCTTGTACATATGAAATTTAGTATTATATTCGTAAGGGCATATTATAGTAGTTATATTCTTGTACATAGGGCAGTATTATAGTAGTTATATTCTTGTATATAGGAGCAGTATTATAGTAGTTATATTCTTGACATAGGAGCAGTATTATAGTAGTTATATTCTTGTTAGGGGGCAGTATTATAGTAGTTATATTTTATCTTTTAGTATTTATTCTTACATAGGGCAGTATTATATAGTTATATTCTTGTACATAGGGCATTATAGTAGTTATATTCTTATATAGGGCATATTATAGTAGTTATATTCTTGTACATGGGCAGTTTATTATATTTTTGATAGGGCAGATTATAGTAGTTATATTCTTGTACATAGGAGCATGTTTAATAGTATATCTTGTTATTTATAGTATATTCTGTATAGGGGCAGTATTATAGTAGTTTTTCTTGTACATAGGAGCAGTATTAATTAACTGTTTGAGATTATTAATTCTTGTAATAGGCAGTTTTAGTAGTTATTCTTGTACTAGGGCAGTTTATAGTGTTATGTAATAGCAAATTGTAATTCTGAATAGGCTGTATTATAGTATTATATTTTGTATAGGGCAGTATTTGTGTTATTTTGTCATGGCGTATTATTATTCTGTACATAGGGGCAGTATTATAGTAGTTATATTCTTGTACATAGGGCAGTATTATAGTTTTTTCTTGTATATAGGAGCAGTATTATAGTAGTTATATTCTTGTACATAGGGAGCAGTGTTATAGTAGTTAACTTGTACTATAGATTGATACTTGTAGAATTTGACATGTACTCGAGGTGGACACTAGTTAATTTGGTGTAGTGGTATCTTCTGCCCTAGTGGTATTATGATATATTTCTACATAGGGCAGCAGATTATTTATCAGTTATATATATTGCATGTCATGTAAAGCAATTATCAGTCCAGAATATTTTCCGTAGCAGGCGGCGTCTTGACCGTGTCAGCTGTTTGTGCGTGCGCGCTGCCTTCAAACACAATGGTACCTGCAGGTATTAATAACACAGAACAAAAAAACAATTATAAGGGCATTTATGGGGAAGACGCCGCCGCGCTGATTTCACCGATCATTCTACATCGGCCAAAATATAAACTATAGTAAAGCGACAACATTCCTGTGATTTAGCATTGTGTATTGGATATAATATATCCTATATTCCACAGGCGAAAATACGTCCTTAGACTGGAGACGGGAGCGGCGGCGTATCGTGTAGTTTTCTTCGCTTTTTACTTCATGGCAGAGTAACAATCAGTAATTCAGCCATTATAGGTGGACAAGTGGTGGGTGAATTTTGCACGCTGGTCAGGTTCCCTGCTGGGATTAGGGTCAGTGTGCTGGGTGGGGTGGAACCAGAGCTTGTATGGAAAACCTGCGGCAGGGAGCGGGCCGTCTTGGTAGCAGCGATGCGCGGTGTATCATTAGGACTACATGGCACGTTCCTGGGGCGATTTCTGCTATTTTGAGCGTGACAGATTTCACTTGTACATTCACTTGTATACATCACATTTAGTTTTAATGGTTCGCGTTTGCCCGAAACCGCGCTCATTTGTATTTCCGTACTTACATATTTAAAGGTCTGATACAAAAAGGGCTACGGCTCTGCAGAACACAGTATATCTGACGCTTCAAGGTTTAATTCTGGATATGGTTGACAGAAACCGGCTCCTTGCCCCAAAATCCGTAGTCCATCAAGCATTCCCCCCTCCCCCTCCATGGGCCCTGCCTGGCACTAAGAAAGGGCCATGGTGTCACTAGATTTTAGCACCGGCCTTGACCATGTGAACTTCCTCCAGGCCGTGGCCCTCTCCGGACATACGCGTCTTCGATACCAGTTGTCCCCTATGGCGCTCTTTTTTGGCCTCTGCGTCCTAATTATGGCATGGTTCTGATCAGAAGCGAAACGACAAGTGGTGCAGATGTTGCAATCGCATCCGGGGCCCCGGAGCCTAAGGGGCCCTAAATGTCCTTTCGACCTATAGAAAAAGACTAATGATATTCAAGATTTGCAATAATTGGGGGCCCGTTGAAGCTTTTCGCATCAGGGCCCATGAGCTTCGCGTTACCCACTGTTCCGGCTATGTGGCTCACTTTAGCTGTATTGCAGCATTAATTGTGCAGTTAATGTCATGTTCTCATTGCATCGTGTACACGGTATGATCACGCTCAGCACTATATGCAGGTATTGTTATAGTACCATAAAATGTCAAAGTAATATACTACGCGCATATGGTGCGAAATTATAGGACCATATAGAATATAAATGTTAGCACTATATGCCAGTACTGTATTCATACACTGTAATTCAGCACCGTATTGGAGGTACTGTACTATTAGCATTGTAGTGCAGGTACTATTCTTTATACACTGTGTGGATGTTTTATTGTACACCATATTCATACATTATGTAGCACACTAAGGTATGTGTTCGCTTTATTATGGGGCACTGTATGGTAATATTAGTACTGTATTCAGTTAGTGTTTATTTCTACACTATCTGGTACTATATGGGGGCACTATTGAAGCATATATGGCAGTATAGTTTTCTCAGTATCATGCACCCTCCATAGACCTTGATCTGGGTCTGATCAGTAGCTGTGATGATAATCAGTTGCTCAGGATTTCAGTGATATGGTCATTAAAGGGAATCTGTCATAGGTTTTTGCTACCTCATCTGACAGCAACATATTGCAGGCAAAGAAACCCTGAATCCAACAATGTATCTCCTAGATTGCTGGACTGCAGCCAGTTCTCACACAATCAAATCATTTATTTTAAGGAACGCAGGGGAGCTGCTCCCGCCCACACCAGGCTGTATATACAATGTCTATACACATGGCTGTCCCCACACACAGGCTCTGTATGTACAATGTCTATAGACAGAGCTGCCCCTGCCCACACCAGGCTCTGTATATACAATGTCTATAGACAGTGAGCTGCACCCGCCCACACTAGGCTCTGTATGTACAATGTCTATAGACAGAAAGCTGCCCACCCAACACAGGCCTGTATGTACAATGTCTATAACAGTGAGCTGCCCCCGCCACACCAGCTCTGTATGTACAATGTCTATAGACGTGAGCTGCACCCGCCCACACTAGGCTCTGTATGTACAATGTCTATAACAGTGAGCTGCCTGCCCACACCAGCTCTGTATATACAATGTTATATGACAGAGAGCTGCCCCTGCCCACACCAGGCTCTGTATATACAATGTGTATAGACAGAGCTGCCCCCGCCCACACCAGGCTCTGTATATACAATGTTATAGATGAGAGCTGCCCCGCCACACCAGGCTCTGTATGTACAATGTTATAGAAGGAGCTGCCCGCCCACACCAGGCTCTGTATTACAATGTTATAGAAGAGAAGCTGCCCATGCCACACAGGCTCTGTATATACAATGTGTATAGACTAGAGAGCTGCCCCCCGCCACACCAGGCTCTGTATATACAATGTGTATAGATAGAGAGCTGCCCCCGCCCACACCAGGCTCTGTATATACAATGTGTATAGATAGAGAGCTGCCCCGACCACACCAGGCTCTGTATATACAATATGTATAGATAGAGAGCTGCCCCCGCCACACCAGGCTCTGTATATACAATGTGTATAGATAGAGAGCTGCCCCGCCCACACCAGGCTCTGTATATACAATGTGTATAGATAGAGAGCTGCCCCGCCACACCAGGCTCTGTATATACAATGTGTATAGATAGAGAGCTGCCCCGCCCACACCAGGCTCTGTATATACAATGTGTATAGATAGAGAGCTGCCCCGCCCACACCAGGCTCTGTATATACAATGTGTATAGATAGAGAGCTGCCCCCGCCCACACCTAGGCTCTGTATATACAATGTGTTAGATAGAGAGCTGCCCCGCCCACACCAGGCTCTGTATATACAATGTGTATAGATAGAGAGTGCCCCCCCACACCAGCTCTGTATATACAATGTGTATAGATAGAGAGTGCCCTCTCCCACAGGTTCTGTATTACAATGTGTATAGATAATGCCGCCACCCAGGCTTGTATGTACAATTTCTATACACAGCTCCCGCCCACATCAGGCTCTCTATAGATTGTACATTGACAGTAGGTGTCAGTCACAGCAGGGGGTGTGTCAGACTGCTGTGCTTGTGAGAATGTAGTCCTGTAATGCTTAATCACCAGGTGATAAAGTCTTTAGTTTAGGTAAACATGTCACACCGCTTTATCAGGGAAGCAAAGTTTGTGGGAAGGGGGAGGAGTTTTAGTTTAACTCTTACATCATGCTGCCCTCAGCTTATATAGCAAAAACTGCTGACAGACTCTCTTTAATGTACTTTCCATGGCGGTATGGAATGGGGGTAGATATTCAGCACAAGACCCCTGGATAGTCAGATAGCATCAAATGGCTCTGTAACTAGACCCCAGTTTTGTTATCATTGAGCAGTAAAGATACGGGATTAATGGATTCTGTATCAGAAGGATGCAGTGGACCCCCGCTATCTGTAGTATTGTCTGTGGTGATGAGGCAATGGGGGATTTGTGGGGTCCCGATACCGGTGTGTGTGGTCCTAATGGTCATCACTGAGGATGGCGGTATATGACCGCGACATGTACTGCTTCTCTGATCAATAACAATCCACTAAAGATTTACCAGACGCTTCCTAATGACCAGACGCGGGGGATTTTACTGCCGGCTGCCTGGACCACGGCTATAACCTTTTTTATGCACTGGGCTGAGTTTTGCATCAGACAATTCCCATAAAGTCTATTCTTTATTGTAGGGAATACATCATTTACATGCGCATTTCCATCTGATTTGTTTTACTTCTTCTGTATTGATTTTTTTGTTTTTTTTTAATACATTTGCACAGTAGGTTTTGTAATTGTAGCATCAGCCGTCTCCACACTCAGGGCCGCCGCCGTATAAAGCGACATATCGGGTGGTGTCCGAAAATCACTGCAGGAGAAAATAAGCAAAGTGTGCACAACACTTCATAAATGTCATTGTAGGTAGCGGTGACTATGACTATGTAGGAGTGGAGGCCACACCTGCACTCACATACACCCCTTCTTGTGATCACCAGGGATCTACTGGTCAGACCCTCCTATCCCCCATTGGTTTATGATGTAATGACACAGTCTTCAGAAGCTACAGGGTCCTTTGGGATTGCAGATCTTGGACTCCATCTTCCCGTGTATAGACAGCTGGCAGTTACACCGGGGTGACCTGCAACTTATTGATGGCTCTATGGCTGCCTAGCCTTATGCGTCACTACCTATAGGTGGCAATAGACCGTGATCCTTCATCTTTCTGGTGGAGAGCTCATCTGCATATGTTGGTTCCATGAGTCAATGATTAATGGTTATGATAAAGACTCGTTCTAAACGGAAATCTGTCAGCAGGTTTTTGCTACCTCATCTGATAGCAACATAATGTAGGCAAAGAAGCCCTGAATCCCAACAGTGTGTCACAAAGAATACTGTCTGAAGCTGTTCTTGCACAATCAAAGAATTTAGATTCAGGAACACAGCAGAGCTGGGAGAGCTGCCCCCCTCCCGTCCACTCCAGGATCTGTATAGAGATTGTGCATCGACAGGTGTCTAACACAGCAGGAGGCGTCTGACTGCCATTCACGTGATAATGCAGTACTGTAATGTTAATCACATGGTAATAAAGCCTTTAGTTTACGTGTATAATTACACACACTGATAAGAGAAGCACAGTTGCCTTTTGCTTTATAACTCCTACAGCATGCTGTCCTCAGCTTACATAGCAAACACCTGCTGACAGATTCACTTGAAGTGATGTCAAAATTCAGCATTTTAATGTCAGAACTTTGACTTTATAGGCGTATTTAATCTTCCTGATGATGAATTGATGCGCTCTGATGTCATGATGAATTTGTGAGTGATATAGTCGTTTATTAAAGAGGATTCGTAGTAACGGTGTTTTTCATTCTATTTGACAATGATTCTTTAAGTTGTATAAAGAGCTGCTACTCGCCCTCCCTGAGCCAGCACTTCCTCTCCACCGCTGCTCCGAGGGTGATATAACTACAGCACACAGCACCGCTGCAGCCAATCACTGAGCTCAGCAGCTTGTGCCGTTCTACATAGCAGCGGGAGAAGAGGCAGTGCTGGACACGGAGAGGGCAAGTAAACCAAGCGCTGGCCAAAGGGTTGGAGAGAGATATTTATAAATATCGATAGAGCAGAATAGATGATGGATAGATAGAACAGAATAGATGGGTAGAACAAAATAGATGGATTGAACAGAATAGATGAATGGATGGATGGACGAATGGATGGATGGATTGATGAATGGATGGATAGAACAGAATAGATGGATGGATGGGTAGATAGAACAGAATAGATGGATGAATGGGTAGATAGAACTAAATGGATGGATGAAGAGAACAGAGGATGGATGGATGGAACAGAATGGATGGAGAGAACAGGATGGATGGATGGATGGAACAGAATGGATGGAAAGAACAGGATGGATGGATGGAAAGAACAGGATGGATGGATGGATGGAACAGAATGGATGAGAGAACAGGATGGATGGATGGATGGAACAGAATGGATGGAAAGAACAGGATGGATGGATGGATGGAACAGAATGGATGGAGAGAACAGGATGGATGGATGGATGGAACAGAATGGATGGATGGATAGAACAGAATAGATGGATAGATGGATAGAACACAATAGATGGATGGGTGGATAGAACAGAATGGACAGTTTGATAGAACAGAGTAGATGGAGGGATGGATAGAACAGGATGGATGGAAAGATATAGACATACATTCATAGACCCAGTCACCAACCATAATGTCTGGCTTTGCAGTAAAGTTTCTCAATGAGTAATTCCTCCAGACGACTTCTTGGTCTTGATTCTGCTCTCGTTGACTTGTGACTATTACGAGGATTCTGACTAAACTCTCTGCGTCTCTTCCAGAACCTGCTCTTCAATCACGGGTAATTTCTCCATTGTGAGCACGACGGAGGATGAGGAAGCCGACCGTCTCCAGAGCTGAAGACCAACCGCAGCCAATGAAGGGTTAATGTAGATTATATGGAGGGTCATACCCCATCGTATTGTATCAATTCTGAAACGTTTATTATACGTACACTTTTGTTAGTATTTTGTACAGTAGTCCATATTGTGGGGTTGTGTTGTGTCCTGTGCACCTTGGTATCTGTGAGCGGCAATGTACTTGCAGTCCCATGCAAAACCACTGATTGTTCTGTTCATGACTCTGGAGAGTTGTAAATGACAAAGATTGGAAACCATCACTGCTGCCATCTTGCAGGTTGTGTGTGATAGTACAATGATACTGCTGTACCAGACACAACCTGTGGACAGGGGAGGTGCTGTGCTTGGAAGAACCCCTTTAATTTAGTTACTACATTAAATCAGTCACATTCATTCTCCCTGCAATATGGCTAATACCGCCAATACCTTGCTGATAGTTTACATTCTTTACGGAAATCTACTATGCAAAGCTGATAGTGTGATGCCTAGTGCAAATCCTGAGGGGGCGGGGCATGAGCGAGGTTCTCTTAGTGTCAGGCTCCGCCCACCCTCCCACATCGCACTATATCACTTGTATCTGGAGCCTTCCTGTAGGTGTTTGTTCACACTCAGCTTTTTTCCTGTGGATTGTGGAGCAAATTTCCTTTAAAATCCATGTAAAAAAAAATCTATGTGAACGTAATGTAAAAATAGACACAAGAGCTGTGATATATCATTAAGTGTCAGGTTCTTTAGGAAGCTGCGGGGCCGCCATATTGATTGTCACCAGTCTTTCCCAGGATCAGAGCGTCTGTCAATCATTGGGATCACCATTATCTGACAACTTCTCCTCTTCAGATGATCATTGTGATCTCCACTGTCCACAGCTGCAGTGTCAACACAATGTATCATGTTTCTGCTAATACTTCCTGCCCTTTTATTTGCATTCATTCAATGCTGCTTATTTTAAAGGGACCACCTATTATTCTGCTCCTCTCCCCTGCCTGGATCCAGTAGGTTTATAATGATCTTGGTGCAGTAGGTACTCCCTTCCTGTGGATACCTCTATCATCCTATATCAGCATCCCATCCTTAGATTAATTAATCTCTATTAGGTTTTGCATGTGCCAAAGAATGGGGGTTGTAGTAGTATGTATTATTAATGCTGTCATGGCCTGCACAGTACGGCTGCGGGCTGCATGCCTCGGGCTTTTTGTATATTACAGGTCAGCATCGCGCCTTATCTTTATTTATTTGCCATAAAACTGTATTTTTTTTTTTTAAACTGTCAAAACATTAATAAAACTTGCATTGATAGAACCGTACATGTGTGTGTCCAGGCAGCGCCCTCCTTGTGTGAGTCCAGGCAGCGCCCTCCATGTGGCATTGATAGAACCGGATATGTGTGTGTCCAAACAGTGCCCTCCTTGTGGCTTTGATAGAACCGTACATGTGTGTGTCCAGGCAGCGCCCTCCTTGTGTGTGTCCAGGCAGCGCCCTCCTTGTGTGTGTCCAGGCAGCGCCCTCCATGTGGCATTGATAGAACCGGACATGTGTGTGTCCAAACAGCGCCCTCCTTGTGGCTTTGATAGAACCGTACATGTGTGTGTCCAGGCAGCGCCCCTGCAGCAAGCACCTGACCCCTGCAGCAAGCACCTGACCCCTGCAGCAAGCACCTGACCCCTGCATGACCTGTTCCCTGCAGCAAGCACCTGACCCCTGTAGCAAGCACCTGACCCCTGTAGCAAGCACCTGACCCCTGTAGCAAGCACCTGCCCCCTGTAGCAAGCACCTGTCCCCTGTAGCAAGCACCTGACCTCTGCACCAAGCACCTGACCTCTGCACCAAGCACCTGACCCTGCACCAAGCACCTGCAGCAAGCACCTGACCCCTGCACCAATCACCTGACCCCTGCAGCAACCACCTGTCCCCTGTAGCAAGCACCTGTCCCCTGTAGCAAGCACCTGTCCCCTGTAGCAAGCACCTGTCCCCTGTAGCAAGCACCTGACCCCTGCAGCAAGCACCTGACCACTGCAGCATGTCCGTTTCAGCTGTGGATTTTCCCAATATTACAACCCTCTCCGTTGGTTGGGGGCAGCAGCGTCCTGTCATCCTGGTTCTCGGGCGAGCGATGTGACTGCTGGAGGAATATTTGTTCACCTGTGATATTAGTCTGGTCATGGATTGTCCCATCTCGGAGTCTCACCAGGACATCGAGATTCACACCTCATTCTATAAAGCTGTCCTGTTCCCAATGTGCAGAGCCAGCACTGCAGCCTTAACCCTTCTCATACCTGCAAGGTATAATGGCATTTGTGAGGACATAGGCGACAGCTGGTAATTAGAGCAGAGTGGCGCTCATCCTACTCTTCACCTCCGCCATTAATCTTCACCTCCGTATAGCTGCTACAAGCACCCACAGGGGAAATAAGGATAGAGCTTCATTAGAGGAGGGAGCTCTGCCCGGAGACTGGACGCCTATTGATTTTGGATGGCTTTCCCCTTGCAGTTATGACACTGGTTGGGGTGTGCAGGAATGTTCAGTTGCTGACCTGGGGGCTCCGCCACATCATCACCACCCTCCTGTGTGACTGTCCATGGGGAGAAGAATCGCTCCACACATCAGCCTGTGCCTAACTTGTTTAGTACTGAGGGGGGACATAAATAATTGCAAAAGGGAAAATCACCCCAACACCAGGTAGGAATGGTAAAAATCTGAAAGGATTGAACGACTGTAAAACTTCCATAAATCCATTGTCCCATGCCCCAAGTTTGAGCGTCATCATCCTGACACCCCAGAGACGCCCTTTAAGGTCAGTGATTTCTGCCCATTTACAGACGTTCTCAGCTGTGCTTCCTGGGACATGTGAGGGCTATTGACGTCCTGTTGTTTGGGCCAGTAACAACCATTTACTCTCCAGCTCCTGTCGCTCCGCCGCCGTGTGCCCCTGAGCTGTGTATTTCCAAACCTCGCTCTCAGATCGGTGACTCACTGCAAACCTACGACGAGGAATCGATACCTGCCCAGGATCAAATCCCCACAGACCGCTCCGTCAATGGCCCCTGAGATCAATGCAATTATTTTAAGAAGGGCCGAACACATTAAACCCCGCAGAATCCTACTCTCTTATTAATTTGTACCTTTCTGACCTGCTGTGACCGAGTGCAATGACTGGAAGCCCCTGTACCATTGAGATGTGAGCTGGACTAAAACACTTGTGAGTCAATCTGCCAGAAACATTTAACAGCCGGAGTCCAGGAGGACGTAATTCTTGAATGGGGTCTACACCAGCAAACCGGCTAATAAATCATAGCACAGTATCGGCCTGAACCGCAGCCCTTTTCAGGATTGAACGCAGCGCCAGTCAGAATGCAATCACAAGACACATTTTTTGGCCCCATACAGAAAGAACACAGAATTATTAATATATAGTTATTATATTAAAATGTTCATAATAATTATTATTAAATAATTAAAGCTATTTTTTGTTAGCTGCCAAGAAGAAGAGCTCAGGAAGAGAAGTGGCCCAAGACTCACAAAGTCATTGTCACTGTGCAAAATGAATTAATTGTCACCATAACAAACTAAAGCAACAATCTTTAGTCCCCTATATACAAAAATGTAACTGCTATAAGACAGCCCCCTATATACAAGAATATAACTACTATAATACTGCCCCTATGTACAAGAATATAACTACTATAATACTGCCCCCTATATACAAGAATATAACTACTATGATACTGCTTCTACAGTATGTACAAGAATATAACTACTATAATACTGCCCCTATGAACAAGAATATAACTACTATAATACAGATCCTATGTCCAAGAATAGAACTACTATAATACTGCCCCTATATACAAGAATATAACTACTATAATACTGCCCCTATGTACAAGAATATAACTACTATAATACTGCCCCTATGTACAAGAATATAACTACTATAATACTGCCCCTATGTACAAGAATATAACTACTATAATACTGCCCCTATGTACAAGAATATAACTACTATAATACTGCCCCTATGTACAAGAATATAACTACTATAATACTGCCCTATGTACAAGAATATAACTACTATAATACTGCTCCTATATACAAGAATATAACTGCTATAATACTGCTCCTATGCACAAGAATATAACTACTATAATACTGCCCCTATATACAAGAATATAACTACTATAATACTGCTCCTATGCACAAGAATATAACTACTATAATACTGCTATATACAAGAATATAACTACTATAATACTGCCCCTATGTACAAGAGTATAACTACTATAATACTGCCCCTATGTACAAGAATATAACTACTATAATACTGCCCCTATGTACAAGAGTATAACTACTATAGTACTGCCCCCTATGTACAAGAATATAACTACTATAATACTGCTCCCTATGTACAAGAATATAACTACTATAATACTGCCTCTATGTACAAGAATATAACTACTATAATACTGCCCCTATGTACAAGAATATAACTACTATAATACTGTCCCTATATACAAGAATATAACTACTATAATACTGCCCCTATGTACAAGAATATAACTACTATAATACTGCTCCTATGTGCAAGAATATAACTACTATAATACTGTCCCCTATGTACAAGAATATAACTACTATAATACTGCTCCTATGTACAAGAATATAACTACTATAATACTGCTCCTATGTACAAGAATATAACTACTATAATACTGCTCCTATATACAAGAATATAACTACTATAATACTGCTCCTATGTACAAGAATATAACTACTATAATACTGCTCCTATATACAAGAATATAACTACTATAATACTGCTCCTATATACAAGAATATAACTACTATAATATTGCTCCTATGTACAAGAATATAACTACTATAATACTGCCCCTATGTACAAGAATATAACTACTATAATACTGCTCCTATATACAAGAATATAACTACTATAATACTGCTCCTATGTACAAGAATATAACTACTATAATACTGCTCCTATATACAAGAATATAACTACTATAATACTGCTCCTATATACAAGAATATAACTACTATAATACTGCCCCTATGTAGAATTAGAAAACACCACAGTTTTTGTATCCAATCCATTTTAACATTTAAACCATACTAAATCTTTGTGCATATACACATACTAAGGGGATTGGAATAATCACAGACATCTAATCAAAAATAACCGATCGCAAAATCAGTAATTTACACAATTTTCCCAAAGGGAAAAAAAAAACGCGATCATACGGTCAATATATATGAAAGTGCAAATTTTAGTAAATAAATAATGTGCGGTACAAGGGGTGGGAGTAAGGTTAGAAAAACCAGCATTGATACAATTATATATCTCTAGAGTCAATAGTATATGTATATACATGTATCTTAAAATGTACATATAAATAACTCTATACTTTATAGTTACAATACACATATACAAAATATTGGTAAGAGAATAATTATATTACAATTTAAATGCTCCAGTATTCATATACACTGCCATTAAATATATATATGCACACGCCCAGTACAAAATCATTAGAGCTATACTATAGAAAATATTTTTATTATAAATCATAACAATTTGGGAAGACCCCTTCATCAGGACAACCAGAAGATGTCTTAGATGTATGCATTAGGTCCATCTTGTGGTTGTCCTGATGAAGGATTTTTATTAGCCAATAAAATCATCAACATACATAAAAACAATCGAGTTACATCACAAAAATTCACATCCAATGGCAAAGAAAGATAATATAGTTTATAAACTAAAAAGAATAATACCGGGTAAAGCATATTAACTGTCATCAACTCTCAGTTAACTTATTATAGCAAATAGGTCTGGATCGCCTCTACTCTCCTTGCCACCTTCTACTGGCATTAGGTAATACTTTATCAAAAATAAATAAATAAATGGAGGAGGCACCATAAATATCATCAGAAAATAGCATTAGGAAGATTAAGAAAAAGTTTTGAGAAACACAAGAGAAGAAAAGAATGAGCGAAAAGATGGGGCGGGGGGGGATGGGACGGAAAGAGTAAAGGCGGCGTCATACGTGTCCACCAAGGCTGCGATGTCGGAAGCGATGCGCGGGTGCGCGCTTGCTTCCGACATCGCAGCCTTGGTGTCACATGGCAACATGTTGCTGGTGACGCCGCAGCGATGTGGGCGGTGCCATCGCTCGCTGGGTTGACATCAAGCCAGCGAGCGATCCACAGCAATACTGCGGTATAAGCTGGATCGCCACCAACATCGCTATTGCAGTGTCAAATGGCGTGATCCAGCCTAATCGCTGGTGGCAGATTGACAGGTTTACGTTCATCCACCCTGCCCATGTGCGAGTATATTTGGATATTTGGTCATCAGTGTGGGCGGACAGTCTTTTCATTCTACACAGAAAGTCCATCTCTTGCCCAATCTAGCAGGGATGGTGGGGACTGAGATTTCCACCTCCTCGGGATAACTGCCCGTAAGGCAATGCCTGAGAAGGTCCAGTTTGAGCACTTTAAACGTGCCCAGTATCATGGACAGAAGGCCTATGTGGGGTTAACATGGCGCAGATTCTCCTGTGACGTGACTGTAAATGTTGAACACTTTTTGCCACAACCGGAAGACCGGTGGGCAGTACCACCAGATGTGTAGGAATGAGCCCACTTCCACCTCACATCTCCAACACTGATCAGATACAGAGTAAAAGAGCTTATGCAGAATTTGAGGACAGCGATACCAGCATGAGATAATTTTATAATTAGTCTTTTGGCTCTTGCATGCCGTTGTTAATTTATGAGTACAAAGAAAAGTCTTGCTCCAAACCTGGGTAGAGAACTCCAAGCCCAAATCTTTCTCCCATTATTTTACAAACCACAAAGTTCTAACCACCACTGGACACCAAAATATTGTAGATGCTAGAAATGCATGTCGAGGGGCCGAATCATGCAGAAGTAACGACTAAAAGTCAATTTTTCTTACCTGTGAGGATAAAGGGGATGAGGTGGACGAGACAAAGGATCGTAGCTGCAAGTATTGGAACCAAGGGATCGTACAAGAAGGGTACATAGAACAAAGTTCCGACCGTGTCGATAGGGCTGAACCACCCATCAAAGCCTGGACAAGTCTCACTTTAAGGTCGGATGTCCAAACAAGGAACCGGGAAGTTCTCATCGCCGGTGGAAAGTTTGGGTTATCAAACAACGGAGTCATAGGTTCTCAAGATCTGGATAGCTCTACTCTCCCGTTCACCTCGCCCACAGACGCAAGGTGTCACCTGTCAACATGGGAGTGGATATCCCGTCTGGGCGGCTGCTCTTATTAATCCATGGCAATGATGTCAGCGACCAATCCACCAAACATTCCTCTAAGGCCACCGCAACTCCCCACCATGGAACCTATCAATGATTCTCACAAAAGAGGAGGCTATGTGATATAGTTGGAAATTAGGCAGACACGTGCCCCGATCCTTTTTGGTCTAGTCAATAACTCAAATGCAACTCGTGGTTTGGAGGGGCCCCATAAAAATCCCTGACACAGTCTCCTCAAAGTCTTATAGAAGGTCCCGGGGAGAGCGATGGGGACATTCTGAAAAAGATATAAAAGTTTCGGAGCATATCCATCTTCAGGACATTTATCCTCCCGAGCCACGACAGGCCACGCGATCCATAGCCACCTAGATTGTTCTGAATTTTCTGTAGAACCGGAGTGGAGTTAAGGGAAAAAAGTTGGGAGGTATCTGCAGAAATCCGCACACCAAGATATACTAGGGAGGAGGGACACCACTTGAATGGGAAGGCATCTCTGAGTCTCCTCTCCCTGTCCTATGGAATACTAATGTTTAGTATCTCAGATTTAGTAAGATTCACTTTAAAATTACTCAATCTTCTATAGGTGTCAAATTCTTTGAAGATCGAGGGAAGAGAGATATCAGGGTTGGAGACATATACCAACAAGCATATAACGCCAACTTGTATTGTCTCTTGCATCCCCTAATCCCCTGTACATCCGGGTTGTTGCGGAGCGCTACTGCAAGGTGTTCCAAGACCAGAGCGTACAAAAAAGGAGAGAGGGGGCACCCCTGCCTTGTACTGTTCCGAATGAAAAATGGGTCTGATAATACACCATTACAGCGCACCCTGCCGAGGGGTCCGAGTACAATGCAATAATCGTATTAATAAACAAGGGCCCAGGCGAATCTGCTCGAGCGTCCCGCAGAAAAGGACCAATCAACTCTGTCAAATGCCTTTTCTGCATCTACCGACAGGACACAGGCCGGAACCTTCAGTTTGTGAATAAGGGAGATCAACATTATCGATTTGAGGTTTATCACAAGCTTCTCTCTGAGACATAAAGCCAACCTGGTCATTATCTATCAGTCGAGGCAGAAAAGGCAAGAGTCTGGTTGCCAATAGCTTAGAACAGCTTAATATCGACATTTATCAAAGAAATCGGGCGGTAACTTGAGCAGATCTCTGGGTTCTTCCCAGCCTTAGGGATATCCGTTACGGTCGCATCCAAGGACTGTCTGGTGAAGGGGTTCCCAGTGAAACATCATTGAACACCTTGGTCATGAAAGGCAGCAACAGTGAGGAAAATATTCGGTAGAATTTTGCCGTGAACCGTCTGGGCCAGGACTCTTATTAATAGGACTCCACGACACTTGCGACCTCATCCTGGAAAAGGGGCTTTCTAGTTCCAGTGCCAAAGCCGCTGACAGAGTAGGAATGCCGTTCTATTTATATAATTTGGATTTCAAACTGCAACCTCGAAACGAGGTCAGGCCCCGAGTCCTTTCCAATGTTGTTCAAGGCCTCATAATACTCTTTGAATGTGTTAGCAATAGATTTGGGATGGTGCACCAGTCCACTCACCGGGTCAGGACTGCAGGAATAAACTGGGTGGACACCCTCGGATGAATACACCTTGCAAGTGGACCCCCACACTTATTAGCAAATTCGTATAAGAACTGTTGAGATCGCTCCCTAAAGGTAGCGTAGGACTGGTAGTGCAGCTGCCTAAGATTGTCCCTTTTTGTTAGTTAAGGTCACTAATGTGTCAGGCTTTAGAGTCTTTTTGTTATGTTCCTGTTCCAAAGAATGAATCTGAGAGGAGGTCCAATATGAGAGCAGACCTTTCTCTTTTTAATCTTGCCCCTCCCTTATGAGGACCCCCCCAAATACACATTTGAGGGACTCCCACTGAGCGGAGAGGAGTCTCATCGTCAGTGTGCAATTGTACGAACTCAGAGATAGCCTAGAAGCAGGGTGCAGGTGAGCTGGGTGCCGCAGGCGGCAGCTGCTGATAAAATGGGGCAGCATCTGCGGTGGCCGGAGGGCCGTTTTATTAGATGTCGGCTGGTGCCGCTTACTGGGGGAATGTGCATCAATGATTATCGGCTGTGCAGTGGCTTTAACCCTCCAGGTTCAACCACTCAGGGAGGGGGGGTGTCCTGCAGGAGGAGAACTCTCCTGCAGCTCCTTCATCGTGGTGAGGGCTGGTGGGATCAGGTCCTACGATCAATCTGTGATCTCCCCTGAATCCCCCTGGATGGCGGGGGCAGAGGGCCCCGGATCTGAGCCATCATCCAGCATGGAAAACGCTGGAGAGGCACCGCTGGAGACCACCGCACAGCTCAGACATGAGCGTGCTCTGAGAAGTCTCCATCTCCAGCACCGACAGTGGAACAGGTCAGTCCCCAGATCCCTGCTGACCCCCTTCGGGGCTCTGCTGCTGCCCACCCCACTTGGAGACTTTCTATATGGAGGGGAGCTGCGGGCATATACCTCCCACCCAGGCAAGACCTTTATCCAAGATGTTTCCTGCCTTATGTATGTGTGTGGCTTGTGTGTGTGTGTGTGTCTGTATGTCGTGTGACTTGTGTGGCTTGTGTGTGTGTGGCTTGTGTCTTTGTAGCCTGTGTGTGTGGCATGTGTCTGTGTGTGTTGTTTGTGTCTCTGTGTGGCTTGTGTGTCTGTGTGTGTGGCTTGTGTCTGTGTGTGTGGCTTGTGTCTGTGGCTTGTGTCTGTGTGGAGCCTGTGCATGTGTCTGTGTGTTTAGCATTTATCTGTGTGTTGTGTGTGTCTGTGGCATGTGTTTTCTGTGAGGCTTGTGTCTGTGTGTGTTGCTCATGTCTGTGTGTGGGCATGTGTCTCTGTGGCACATGTCTTGTGTCTGTGGTTGTGTCTGAGTGTGTGGACTGTGCATTGTGTGTGTGTGTTTGGCATTTATCTGTGTGTGTCTGTGGCTTGTGTTCTGTGTGTGGCTTTGTGTCTCTATGTGCTTGTGTGCTTGCTTGTGTGTGTGGGTTGTGTCTGTGTGTGTGGCTTGTGTCTCATGTGTGTGTGTGGCTTGTGTCTCTGTGTTGTGGCTTGTGTGTCTGTGGCTTGTGTTGTGTCTGTGTGTGTGGCTTTGTCTGTGTTGTGGCCTGTGTATGTGTCGTTGTGTGTGGCATTTGTCTGTGTGTGTCTCTTGTGTGCATTGTGTGTGTGGCTTGTGTCTGTGGTGTGACTCTGTGTCTGGTGTGGTTGTCTTGTGTTGTGTGTGGACTTGTGTCTGTGTGTGTTTGTCTCTGCTGTGTGTGGCTTTTGTCTGTGTGTAGTTGTGGCTTGCTGTGTGTGCTCTGTGTGGTCAAAAACATGTATGATGTGCATGTAATGAGCATGTGTTGTCCAGTATAGGTTCTTTTAAAGGGTGTCAGGGTTCCCTCTGTTGTTTCCACCTCTCTTTGAAACTCCCGTTCCTGTGTGTGGCGCCCCACTATGTAGGTGCCACAGAGGGGCACTGCACCCATAAAAGCAGTGCAGATATCCCAGCTGCAAGTGGATTTCAGGGTGATAGGTGGAACCTATACACAAGCACTCCCACACTAGATCACATGGTGGGAGGGAACCCGGGAGGGGATATAGTCACCTCCAGGGGGAGAAAGGAGGTCTTTGGCCGAGGCCTTTTGGGCTTCAGGTCTTGGCCTCAAGGTCTTTGAACAGAATGGCAGACTAGGAGCAAGACTAGTCCCCCTCTTTTGGGCGAGAGGAGGAGAGGGTTTGGAACAGTTGGAGAAGGAAGAAGAAGAAGAGCTCAAAGAAAGAAAGAAAGCTTCCCAGGCGCAGACAGCCAGCCTGGGGAAAGAGAGGGACTTGGAGGAAGTTCAACCCCAGCAGCTTACCGGGTACCGGAGACCGCACCTGTACGAACCTTTAAGGCCTACAGAAAATCCAATGCATGGAAGTATATCAATATATGGCCCTGATTCTCGAGCGACCAATAAGGGAACCAGGCCCCGCTGAAGGAGCAAGCGGCTATAAACTTGTACATAATCCCTTGTAAATACCCCTTTTAAAAGAGAATAGTCCCCAGGACACGGGGTCAGGCGTGGCCGCCATTCCCCGTGACACCGTTAACCCCTTCTGCCGCCTGATACCCGAGTACCCCATACCCTCGGGCGACACATGTGGTACGCTGACACGCTGGCCAGAACATCATATCCGGCCATGTGCATTGTGGGGGCTTATGACATGTACGGGCAGCTTCAATATGTGCCCTGGGCATGCGCCGGAGTTCGGCCAAACACGTGATCAGCCCCCACAATGCACCTGGCCGGATATGACGTTCGGGCTGGTGTTAGAGTACCACAAGAGGCGATAACGACCATGGCTTGCCCCCTTCCCCCCCAGTTTTGATCCTGGGTACGCCCATGGAAGGACAAAGGTGGACAAGGTAGGGGGAGAAGTCAATAAAAGGAATAGAATCAGAAGAAGGAGAAAGAAAAGAAACAAAATGAGAGCGAGATAAAAGGGAGACAGACAGATCCCCAACCTAAGTTGGGCACAGACAGTTGGATAAGGCTGCTTTCACATTGCGTTTTTTGCCCATCGATGGCTGTCCGTTGTAAAACGAACAGCCACGGATCCGATTTGGCCCCCATGTATCCCTATGCGATCAGATCGGATTTGGCCTTATTGCCATCTGATTTGTGTCAGACCCGATTCTGTCCGATTTTTTGCTGTACCGAATTGGATCTGACATGATCCGCCACCTTTAACATGGGGGCCCATGGAGCACGGGTCCGAGAAAACATCGGGTCGTTTCTCAGACCCGATTTTAGTGTACTGAGCATGCTGACATATCAAGCTGCTTCTGAGGGTTGATCTAAGGTCTCCTGAAAGCCCTTTTGGGTCTCAGTCTGAGAGGTGTTCTAAGAGGACTCTACTGCCCAACGTCTAAGCTCAAAGCAATAGTCCTCTGCTCATCGACCTCCCTAACCAACCTACAGAATTAAGATTCAGCCACAGTGACTTTGTCTGAGTCATCATAAATGAGGCCAGGAACTGAGAAAAATATCTCAACAGAGGACAACTTCGGGGATCTCCAGCGAGCAAGACAATACAGTACCCACTTGTTGACTCTTGGACCCAGAGAGTCAGGGCAAAGGCAAAATTGTAATTTATACAAGGCAAAAAAGATTGGGTATATCAAACAATCTGGCAACTTTTCTAGGCCAGCCATGAGCTCTGTTGGCCCAAGATATCTGGAACCATCAAACATAGAAAGTGTTTTTGAAGCTTGATATCCACAACCTTAAAGGACAATTTTATAATTGTGCAACCAAAGTGTTAACATACTGACATCCCAGGACACACTTAGGGCTGGCTATAATGTTATGAATGTATTCGACAGAAGACCTACTACAGAAGGACCCTGTACCCAACTGGTCCCCGTACAAACTAGAAAGACCTTAGCTGCCAACTCAAAACACCACTTAGGACTCACTAAAAGGCTGTCGACGGCTTTCTCATATCTCATGAAGGACCAGAGGAGGAGTCACAACAAATTGCCAACAAGGGAAGAGTAAAGTGTGCTGGAAGAAATAATATCCAGGGAGAGAAAACTAAAACACATTCATATAAGGTAGAGAGGAAAAGCTAAAGAGAGTTACAAATAACTGACAAAATAAAACTTCCCAAAAGCAAAGTTGAAAGGAAGGAAAACCAACATTGCAGGAACTAAATTAGTGTTTACCAGTAAGGTGAACCCCTTAGCTGAAGGTCTGTACTCCAAATCCCAAATCCACTTAGAAGTATAGCCAGCAAGAAAGGAAGTGAAAGGTGAAAATATAAAACTCAACCCAGACTGTGATAGGGCAGACCAAAATGAGAAATACTTGAAGGGAGAATTGGAACCATCAGCATTTAGACAGGAATGAAAAGGCAATAGCCCAACAGAGGAACCAGCATGCAACAACAGGTCAAGGTATTGAATCCCCAAACCGAGCCATCACAATTACTAGTCTAATACTGCCCTTTTTATGGTAGTAGCAGGAGTATCTGTAGTCATACCACATTGATATGAGTTGTGCCACATGACATGCCTGTCCCTGCTCCATCTTTATTTGACTTTTTCTGTGTCTCCTCTCAGTGAGTCAGGCATGTAGAATAATATTGTTAATCAGGGGTCTCGGTGGGGGTCATTGCAAACATTTTTGACACAAGGTTGTCAGAGCGTCCAGCAGCAAAAAGGTTAACGGCGGCAGTGAGCGGCTGATATGAAGAACACAGCTTCTTTCTCTGTGTACGCTTCCCTGATACATCAAACGAGCCCCACGCCGGCTCCTGAGCGAGAGATTCAAGGCTCCACATCCAGCCAGTGTGGATCAATGTTCAATAGCTCTCCCCGGCCTGCTCAGCTAACAAGCTCAATGATATAGCAGGAGGCTGCTATAATTGGGGACGCCTGGCAGGGGAAGCGCTCTGTGGATTCAATTTCATAAACCACTATAAAAAATATCTATAGAAAATGGAGGAAGCGACTAGGAAGATGAGAAAGATACAAAATTATCAAACAGTAACAACCAACCCATAGTGACCCGAACATGAACTGAGCTCATCCATGGGCCACACTCTCCTATCTACCACGTACACTACACAGAGAAAAGTATAGGCCACGTCTTAATTACTGAATTCCGATTCCTTCTTCAACCCCATGGTCCCCAATGTATAACATCTGGCTCCGTCACCCCCAAGGAATTGAGAAGTAGAAGAAACCATAGCAGCTGAGCCACAATGTGGAGACCTCTTAATGTTAGAGTGGACGGCCGAGTGCTGAGAATTGAAAAGTCTCCACCGCTCTGCTGACCCCATAATTGCAGAGTCCAGACCTGATCTGGTAACATTAGCACAAACACTGCACCTGTCGGGAGCTTCATGGCCGAGCAGCTGCAGCCGTACATCACCAAGAACAAGCACTGCTCTCGCTGGGAGCTTCATGGGTGAGCAGCTAAAGCCGTACATCACCAAGCACAAGCACCGCGCTGCCAGGAGTTCATGGGCATGCAGCTGCAGCCGTACATCTCCAAGCACAATACTGAGAGTTGGATGGAGCGGTGTAAAGCCGCCACCACTGGACTCTGGAGGAGACGTGTTCTGTGCAGTGACGTCTGTCATCTGATGGAGAGGTCTCAGTTTGGTGATTCCAGGAGAACATTACCCCGACTGCATTGTGCCCACTGTGCGGTTTGGTGGAGGAGGAGCATGCTCCGGGCTGTTATCAAGGGTCAGCCTCGGCCCCTTAGTTTCATTGAAGGTAAGTCCTAATGCCTTAGCACAATTTTAGCTTCAGGGTTGTGAGAACAGTTTGGGGAAGGTTTCAACCAAAAAAACGAAAAGGGGCACTCACCATCAGTTTGGGGAAGCAGCTTTTCTGCTCCCCATGACTGTGCCCAGTGCACAAGGTCCATACAGACATGGTTAGTGGTGACCGGCCGCACAGAGCCTGGACCTCAGTCCCATCCAACAACACTGGGATGAATTAGGCTGGAGACTGTGAACCCGGCCTCTCCCCAACATCAGGGTCTGATCTCACAAATGATCTGGCTGAAGGGAAAAAATTCCTACAGACCCCTCCAAAAACTTGTAGAAGATGGCAGTGCTTCTATCTGCAGAGAGACGACTTCTTATCCATGTCTATGGATGTAGATGTAGGACACAGGCGCTCCTATAGGTGGATGTAGATGGAGGACACAGGCGCTCCTATAGGTGGATGTAGATGGAGGACACAGGCATCCTTAGTCGATGTAGTGGAGGACACAGGCGCTCCTATAGGTGGATGTAGATGGAGGACACAGGCGCTCCTATAGGTGGATGTAGATGGAGGACACAGGCGCTCCTATAGGTCGATGTAGATGGAGGACACAGGCGCTCCTATAGGTGGATGTAGATGGAGGACACAGGCGCTCCTATAGGTGGATGTAGATGGAGGACACAGGCGCTCCTATAGGTGGATGTGGATGGGACTGATAATGCAACTCCCTAATTTACAGGTCAGGGGCCATTTCAGGTAAACT
This sequence comes from Allobates femoralis, assembly GCA_033576535.1. Lineage (NCBI taxonomy): Eukaryota > Metazoa > Chordata > Amphibia > Anura > Aromobatidae > Allobates > Allobates femoralis. The sequence continues at coordinate 85,783,587 of JARQOC010000007.1, forward strand.
TTGGATCAGTTTCCCTCCTAGCGTAAAGTACAATAAGTGCAAAACCCTTATGAAGAATAAATTGGGCCACTTTCCGCCTCCTCGTCCTCCATTTTGCATTCAGCAATTAAAACGCCACATCCAAACTGTTTGAAGAATTTCTGTCATCTTTCCATTTTGTCTCAGAACTTGTTTTTTTAGAAAAAAAAATCAGTGTAAAAAGTTATCGATGATTTTATTCTTTTGAACGTCTCCGCTTTGAAGTCTTCAAAGTTTGCAGCCCCTGCGCGATATCGGCATCATCACCTGGTCGGCGTACTTTCCTATTTATGAGAATCAGCGGTGGGTGAAATCTGTTAAGGGAAGGATATAGTGGAATCAAAGGAAAATAACAACACGAGAGAGGGGAGAGGGGTTTACTCGAGCGCAACTAACGAAAGATTCTCCCAAGCATCAGTAATTTTTAATTTCCTCTTTTCCTCGGGAATTTTTGTGTTGTGCTGAAGGCTCCTTGTCGTCTCTGCTCTATCCAGGTGCGGATTCCTTCCAGGAGAATAATAGGGCTATGTGAGGTCGGACAGCTCTGCTGCCTGCAGTTATCTATGCAAAGGGTGTGAAAACTTTTGCAATTAAACATTGGGTAGTTTTTGAAATAATAATCCTGTTGTTACCCAAACTATGAGAGTGCCATCTTTAAAAAGAGTCCCACAAGACGGATAAGTGTCCAAACCCAAGGGTAGAAGTCCGCTGGACGGCTCCTCTCCTTTCCGCACCTGGCTCAACTTGATTGACAGATCTGTACACATTGGGAGAGACCTGTCAATCAAGTTGGAGCTGGAAGTAGCTGCCCAAGACTTCGCTCTGTTCCTGTCGATGACACGTTCTGTTTATGACTGTGTGCCGCCACTGAGTAGTTCCTTGTGGATTTTTCTGCACCAAATCTGCACCTTGTGCCAAAAAAGGCATTGAGAGATTGGTGCGTTTTTGGTACGTTATTGTGCCTATGGATTTCTTAATGCATTCTATGGATGGGAGGGCTGGAAAAATGCTGGAAAATCCGCTGCAAGAATTGACATTCAGATCTTTCTGCAGCAAAATCCGCATCTTTTCTGCAGCGGACAAAAAACGCAGCGTGAGCACAACACTTCAGAATTTACATAGACTTTGCAGGGTTGTGGATTTTACACAAATCTGCCAAATCCGCAGGGTGGGCACAAGACCTTATAATCTCAGCTTTGGGTTTACAGCTCCTATGTAGACCTTGTCTTATGGACAAGTGGCCCTGAATTTCTTTTCTTGTCCTATGTAGACCTGTGTGTAGCTATGGTGGAATACTACAGAAATTCTCCATGAAGGACTCAGGATACTCCATTACTGTATCGGTTAAGGTCCCCAATGACCCCCATAAAGACGCAGCTCTTTTTTTTTTAGCACTGAGTCCTCTTCCAGTTTTCCCTGCAGAGCAGCGCTCGCATTCATTTACTATGCAAGGGTACTGGAGTGCTGCTCTGTATACGTGAATGCAGCTCTCTGCAGACATGAGTTGGTAGGACTGCTGCTATGTAGAATAATAGAAGAAAGGGGGCACAGTGGAGCCAACTGGAGCTAATTTCTCTTGACTTGCAGGATTATGGGGTTATCCAAGGTAAGACCCCTTCCAAAGATTGTGGAACCTTGTGATATAGCATCGCAAAATCTACAAGCTCAGTGGCTCTGCTAAATCACTAAGATATGCCATCACTTTGTCGGGGTCCTACATAGGAGACCCCCACAATCCTGAAATGAAGGGAAAGCAGCTTTGACTTGGTTCAGCTCTATTCAAATTAATAGGACAGTGTCAGGGGAGTAGCTACAACCGTTGCAGGGGTGGCAATCGCACCCGGGCCCCAAAGCCTAGGGGGCCCCAAAAGTCTCTTTGGCCTATAGAAAAATAATATTTTTATTAAAGATTTGCAATAATTGGGGACCCTATTGGAGCTTTCGCATCGGGGCCCATGAGCTTCAAGTTATACCAGTAGACGGTTTTCCAATTCCCTGCAAAGCTGGGTGGGAGTGAGCGTAGCTCTGCAGGGAAAAACAGTAATGGGGACACAATGCTAAGCCAGAGCTACGTGCTCTTCCTTTTTAGGATTGTGGGGGTTCTCCAAAATCGGACACACACAAAGTGATGGGTCTAGAGATCACGGGCAGGCATAGACAGAATAGGTCCCTGTACAAGAATAATATTTGGGCTCTTTTCATTCTAATATCCAATCATAATGCAGATTTCACCTGCTCTTTTGGTGGATGCGGCCCCCTGACCTCTGGGCTCCTTTGCAGCTGCCCAGGTTGCACCAAGAGACATAGCAGAGCCCCCTGAGCTTGTGTTAAACCTCTTACTTCTGCACTACAGTGAGCACATGATAGAAAGATTTCTCCGGCACCTTGCATTGTGGGGGTCAGTGTGTCTCATGGTTTCATGGTCCCAGCTGGTGGGAGGACATGATGAGCAATAGAAGGACGCTGCGTTCACCTCTCCAGCTGCAGGTGACTCCTAGGAGAGACGGTTCATCCATCTCTTGTCAGCAGAACAGGCTCCTCTGTGGTCCCAGCGGGGAATTAATGAGGATGACGCAAGGTGACCCGTGTCAGGATAGGGGCCCATAGCACCAACCCCAAGGGGGCAGCTGTCTACTCCTTACCACTCATTTACACTTCTGTTTATTTCCCTCACCTACACCAGCATAAAGCAAAACTCTTAACTAGAATACAATGTACTCATGTAACTACCTAGCACTGCTAATTTTCCGGCAGCCATCTTTGCCTGATGAATGAAGGGGGCCTTAGTGCTGGTGGCACAGCCATAATACACATAATTTCCAATACCCCATGAATGTCTATGGTAGTCACTGAGCTTGACTATCTCTCAATTACTTTACGCTCTGCCTAAAACACCATCCCACGATATTTCAATACCAATGGCGAGTTATATTGGGGAAAGTTTTCCATTACTTTTGTTTATCACAGATAAGAGGGTTAATGCCGCCCCTGCTGCTTTCCTGGTCACTCACTGCGTGACACATTTTATAAGTAGGGAATAGTTATCACCTCTCGGCTCCTATTCACTCTGCAAAGCCAAAAAGTCACTAATAGTGCTGACTGTAAAAACTTTCATTACTTATTTTCTTCCTGTCGCTTCCAGCAACCATTCCAGCCCTGGCAGAAAATGCATTCATCATAAAAAAGCCTGAGAGAGCAGTGAAAAACCTGTGCCGTACAAAGCAACGTGGAAACCGTAGTGCTCAAGAAATGCTGGAGAAGTGGTACTTCTTCCCTGAGACACTATCACACCTCATGTGACTAATGCGTTTTACCCCACAGTGAGCTGCTGAATCACCATCATTCAGGAAACTAAAGAAATCACAGGACTACAAAGGCCACAGGGCTACCAAAGGCCATGGAGCTACCAAAGGCCATGGAGCTTCCAAAGGCCACAGGACTACCAAAGGCCACAGGGTTACCAAAGGCCATGGAGCTACCAAAGGCCACAGGACTACCAAAGGCCACAGGGTTACCAAAGGCCATGGAGCTACCAAAGGTCACAGGGTTACCAAAGGCTATGGAGCTACCAAAGGTCACAGGGCTACCAAAGGCTATGGAGCTACCAAAGGCCACAGAGCTACCAAAGGCCATGGAGCTACCAAAGGTCACAGAGCTACCAAAGGCAAAGGACTACCAAAGGCCATGGAGCTACCAAAGGCCACAGGGCTACCAAAGGCTATGGAGCTACCAAAGGCCACAGAGCTACCAAAGGCCAAGAGCTACCAAAGGCCATGGAGCTACAAAGGCCACAGAGCTATCAAAGGCCACAGGGCTACCAAAGACCATGGAGCTACCAACGGCCAAAGGACTACCAAAGGCCATGGAGCTACCAAAGGCCACAGGGCTACCAAAGGACATTTTACTATTTGATGCTTGTAGGGATAGGAAGCTTGGTGCTAATTCCTTGTGGAACGATGACATAACTGTCCAAAGGCCATGGCTCACATACAAGAAAGATGGCCGCCATTACGGTGCCAAGGTTCATCCTTTTCCATTTCTTTCTTCTATTGTTTACCTCCTATGCCTGAGTTTAGAAACAGTTCGCTCTATGACAGTGCCTCCAAAGTGTTTGGTATGAGAGCTGCAGTACCAGACACAGCCTGCTGACTAGAGTGGCGTTGTGTCTACAAGAAAACAGACTGTATGACCACCAAAAGGGTTGTGCAGAATAACTGGAATTTTGTCCCCTCTTAGCATGTCTGCCCCTGGACAATCTATACTTATAGACCCCAAGATAAGTGCTCCTGGCAGATCTTTCTTTTAGTTGTAAAGATATCACAATGTAACCCATCATGCTGCCAAAAAAATCCCAGACTTTTTAAAACCTCACAAATGGCCCCATTTCCACTAAAAACTAATGTGACGTACAAGAGATTAGCAGTGAGGGCTGATAACCTGGAATGTGAGGCAGCAGAGAAGTTACATTGGAAGTTTAGACATCTTTGGTCTCGGGGGATTTCTCATCAGCACAACTTTATTTTCTGCTTGTTGTGTGCGGTTAATGATGTCAGGGTAATTAGTCTGCAAAGATAATAGAAAAGACGACAATTACCACGGAAAAATAGAAACTGAACTTTAAAACTATTTCCCCAGAGGAACCTTATGGAAAACTTTGAGATTCGTCGGTAAGTGAAGACTCTGGAGGAGGGAGGGGAAGAATCTTTAATTCTGGCTGCCTGCCACTACCACTAGGGGGAGCAGAGGAGCAAACTGCAGACTGCTAATATGGAATTCTATGTATCAGCTCCCCCTAGCGGTAGCTGGGGGAAATTAGTACTTTGCAGGGAATTTGGACCTCTGGCTCTGAATAGCACTGATGAATAATAGTGTTCAGTTCAGGACATTAATATCTAATTTGCTACTTAGGACTATTTTTCGTTGCTTTTGTTCCTTGACATACCATGGTTATTTAGGGCTTGTGGTCCTAATAAAGGAAGGATGAGGTAGCGCCCCCTCAGGCAAGGATACTTTGATTTTGAGTAGATGATACTTTAGATTCATTGTATATACATTAGGTTTTATGCAAAGGACTGAACCTGCTCTATTTTCTTTAGCTGCTTCTTGGCATGAGAACATCATGGCAGCCTCGGGGACCAATGACGGGAAGATGGCGTGTAAGACGTTCGTAGATCCGTGTCCTTGTCTGATCAATCACATTGCACATTGGGCAGAGTGGTGCTCATGACAGGCCCATGTACTGCAGCTCCCCTGCCAGGGCCACAGTCAGGAGCAGCCTTCTGTGCCGCTCGTCATTCCCTTCACTAATGGTAATAGAATTTAATGGTTTGGCAAAACAGAAGAGTGACGGAGGAGCTGGAAAGGGCTGACAGGCGGCACAAATGAGGAGGTGACAGCAAAAGTCAACTTAAAGGGACAGTAATGGCGAAACCTTCATGGGCAACTTAATGTATGTACGCACCCCCTCTGTAATATCACGTGTGCCACAAATATACCCCTTTCCTCCACAGTGGGTAATATCCGAAACACCACAAGAGCCCCATGTCCTCGTGCCAGGACTTGCCTGTGTCCAAAGGCAGCAAAAGTAAAAAATGTTCTGGCCAACATTTTGCAACACCAGAACTGATGTACATTTCCTGATGAAGAAGCGGGGTTACGCTGCGAAACATGTAGAATAAACCACCATATGCTACAACGGTTGCTTTGAATTGGATTACTTGGCAGCAGCGCAGATTTGATGCCATTTTTCCTGATATCCTGCATAATCAACTTGCCTTGGTGCATGTGGTTCCTTCGGCAGCTGCCTCTAACGCTTTCATTGGGTTGTGGGTCACAACCACACAAGGTTGGCCAAACTAGTGCTCCTGTGTATGGAGAGTCGGCTGAGATGGTGGTCTGCGAACTAGTGCTCTTGTGTATGGAGAGTCGTCTTGGATGGCATTTGGCCAAACTAATGTTCCCGTGTGTGGAGAGTCGGCTGAGATAGCGGTTGGCCAAATGAGTGCTCCTGTATGGGGAGTGTCCTTTTGATTGGGGTCAGCAAACTAGTGCTCCTGTTTATGGAGAGGGCTGAGATGGCAGTCAGCCGAATGAGCGGTTCCTGTGTATGAAGAGTCAGCTGAGATGGTGGTCGGCCAAAGGGAGTGCTCCTTATGTGGATGTTGGCTGAGATGGCGGTCAGCCAAACAAATGTTCCTGTGTGTGGGAGTGGGCTGAGTTGGCAGTCAGCTGAACAAATGTACCTACGTGTGGAGAGCCTGCTGTGATGGCGGTCGGCCGAATGAGCGTTTCTGTATATGGAGAGTCAGCTGAGATGGCGGTTGGCCAAAGAAATGCTCCTATGTGTGGAGAGTTGGCTAAGATGGCGGTCAGCCGAACGAGTGTTCCAGTATATGGAGAGTCGGCTGAGATGGCGTCAGCCAAACAAGTGTCCTGAGTGTGGAGAGTCAGCTGAGATGGCGGTCGGCCGAACGAGTGTTCCAGTATGTGGAGAGTTGGCTCAGATGGCAGTCAGCCAAATGAATGTTCCTGTGTGTAGAGAGTTAGTACAGATGGTGGTCAGTCGAATGAGGGCTCCTGTGTGTAGAGAGTTAGTTGAGATTGGCGGTCAGCCGTATGAGTGCTCCTGTGTGGAGTCGGCTGAGATCGCAGTCAGTCGAACAATCATCTGAAGCAATATTGGGTCTATAGCCATCTAGTATGTGTGGCCAGCTTTACTCTGACCTTAAAACACTGGCATATAAGTCAAGGCACCTGCTCGCTTGTCCTCATTTCCTTTCTAGACACCAAGTACAATGCTTTACATTTTTACTGCTGGAACATATCGAGTGCAGAACTATAAGTCCCAGGATACACTCAGGCCATAAATGTAGATGAGAAATTCAGTAAAAGGGGAAAAGAAAAATATGGAAATGCCAGTTCTGCCCACAGCTTCTGCCAAGCTGGGCACAGTGCCAAAGCAAGACTGCCAGCACACATAGACATAATGTACATGCTTTCATCTCTGGGGTGCCATCAGTGGGGTGCAGCTGCTGTCTGAGCCGGAGATATTGTCACATCCCGCGAGGTACTAAAAACCTCATCTCTGCTGCTCTTGTCTTTGATTTCCAGCGCTCACACAATGCAGCAGATGGCGCAGAGTCAGACGCCATTTGGTCTATTCATTAATATCCGCACTTGTATTAGCGATTCCCAAATTATCCTCTGCCGTACCTGCTCTAACCAGCTCCTCCATGACCTTTCTGCAGAGACAACTGCAATGCAATCTCCCCATGGATGTGCCCCTGAATAGACACGTGCTCACCTTCTAATCCTGATGGACATCCACCAGGAGAGGACAGTTACCACCCTCACCAACTTGGCGGGGGGGCAGTATAGTACATGAGTGTATCCGAAATCACTGGACCACCCTGATGATCACATTTCCACCATCGTTCGAGCTGATGAATAGGGTCGGTGTGACTCCAAAAGCTGGTACCGAACTGACTCCTAGACTCTGGTCAACGTGGGCTGCCCACTTGCTTGTCTGTCATGGGCCATTGTACCACGCAACCACACAATACTTTGGTCCACTTTTTATCATTGGGTGCTGCTCCTTACTAGTCCTCCCTTTGTGCCATTCTCATCCCCTATTGTTATTTAGATAAAGGCTATGAGACACCCTGGACTGATGACGTGAGGCCTGAGCCATTTTCTTGACGGTAGGCCCAGTGGGGCAATGAGAAGCCACACAACAAGCGGAATATCCCGCCCCCCCCGACGCTAAATCCTTCTTGCAATGTAATGGTCAACTATGATAATGGTCTAATGGATTTAAAATCCATAGGGGACATATTACCTGAGCGATCCCTTTCCCGGAGAGTCCACTCCCTACGGGTGATTGGGACAACCCTACATCTAGACCATTATGTCACCGGCCAAGTGCACCACTCCTGTCCTGCTTAACTGGAGATTAATACTGATGAGCGAGCACTACCATGATCGGGGGCTCGGTGTTCATAACAAGCAGTTAGAGCTCAGACGGGCACAACTGGAGAACCGAGTCTAATAACATTCGATAGGGAACTAAAGCATTTTTTCAGAAGATCTCCCGGAAAAATGCTTAAGTTTCCCATTGACTCCATTATACTCAGTTGTCGAGTAGCGCCCATCCGAGCGTCCAACTACTCGTTACGAGTACCGAGCATCACTAGAGACAGAGATACATCAGAGGATTGATCTGACTGGCAATTGAAGACTGGACTGGTTTTATCTTGTGAATTTCTTTACAGAAGCAAACGGAGATCTTGAGAATGGCGAGGAATTGAAACACTAAGTAGATCAGAAACTTGGAGAAGTCCCAACAGTCTGTGCCACAGCATAGTCTGTACGGCCGCCTTCTGCCACTATTGCTAGAGGTGGCGGAGTAATAAGTGGGACATTAAGGGTTAAGTGGCGGCTCAGCCTTGATTCCTATATATATTCTCGCTGCGTTGTTCTTCCCTTTGTCGCATCTTCCCATTTTCCCTCCTTGTTCTGGAGCTTCTGCACGCTCGCCTGTCAAGGTCTGTGCATCCAAGAGCCGAGATTTCACTGTTTTGGACAAGAAAAATGACATTTTGATAGAATTCTGACTTCAAGGATTGAGGCTCCGGTGACATATACGAGCCGCTTATCTTACACAGGGAGGCTGCCTGTGTGCAGCCGGGGAGTGAGACTGAAGAGACAGCTTCATGTAGAAGGAGACAGTCACTCCAGACCTGACACTAGTGACTGCGAATACAGAGGTCGAATATCTGATTTCAGGGAAGTTGGCGCACAACTAGTATGACCGCTAATACAGATGCCCCAGAGGTTGTCAGCAACAGACCTGTGTTTTACAATGTCTACAAACCCAGAAGGGACGCACAGCTGGTCACAAGCAAGACCACGCTATCCAAGGGTGCAACTACAAAAGATGTGGGGGTTTCAATCGTACCTCGGACCTGAAGTCTAGAGCCCCAAAAGTCCCTTTTGCTTATAGAAAAACAATATTGCTTTTAAAGACTGGCAATAATTGGGGGCTCCACTGGAGCTTCTGCATTGGGGCCAATTAGCTTCAAGTTATGCCACTTACATTACCATTAGTCAACAGGGCCTACATAACATAACTAGCAGGACAACACTACCAATAGCCGGCATGGCCCATAAACCAGGTGGCTGACACGGCCACTCCACCAATGGACAACATGGCCCATGAACCAGATGGCTAATGACCATGTCATCAATCGAAAACATGGCCCATAAACCAGATGGCTGACAGGGCCACAACACCAATCGACAACATGCCCCATAAACCAGATGACTGACAACCATGCCACCAATGGACAACATGACCCATAAATCAGATGGTTGACAACCACGCCACCAATGGACAACATGACCCATAAACCAGATGGTTGACACGGCCACTCCACCAATGGACAACATGGCCCATAAACCAGATGACTGACAACCATGCCACCAATGGACAACATGACCCATAAATCAGATGGTTGACAACCACACCACCAATGGACAACATGACCCATAAACCAGATGGTTGACACGGCCACTCCACCAATGGACAACATGGCCCATAAACCAGATGACTGACGACCATGCCACCAATGGACAACATGACCCATAAATCAGATGGTTGACAACCACGCCACCAATCGACAACATGGCCCATAAACCAGATGACTGACGACCATGCCACCAATGGACAACATGACCCATAAACCAGATGGTTGACAACCACGCCACCAATCGACAACATGGCCCATAAAGCAGATGACCGGCATGGCCAAGACTACACCAATGCTGGCCAGCTGTGTTAGGCTACAAAGGATCTGCAGAGCCATGTCACTGATCAGAAGGCCGCACAACCAATGGCCACCTTCACCCAGTTCTGGTTTGCCCAGTCTAGAACACAAGTATCCTTCACAGTTTGCTTTTGATCTTTCAGAAATTTTGGTTATTCCTAGACTACTGGGGAATTAAAGGCTTCCAGTGCAGACCTCTAACTGAGAAGCTGAATAGGGGGTGACATAGAAGTAGCAGAGTGACACACAACACTGGCTAATAACGCTGGAATGGGACTATTATGGGACAATATGTGCCTATAATTACAGGGTCACTGTGGCTATTATTACAGGGTCACTATGGCTATTATTACAGGGTCACTATGGCTATTATTACAGCGACACTGTGGTTATAATTACAGGAGCACTGTGCCTTTAATTACAGGGTCACTGTGTCTATTATTACTGGGGCATTGTGTCTATTATTACAGGGGCACTGTGTCTATTATTACAGGGGCACTGTGTCTATTATTACTGGGGCACTGTGTCTATTATTACGGGGGCACTGTGTCTATTATTACGGGGGCACTGTGTCTATTATTACTGGGGCACTGTGTCTATTATTACAGGGGCACTGTGTCTATTATTACTGGGGCACTGTGTCTGTTATTACTGGGGCACTGTGTCTATTATTACAGGGGCACTGTGTCTATTATTACTGGGGCATTGTGTCTATTATTACAGGGGCACTGTGTCTATTATTACTGGGGCACTGTGTCTATTATTACTGGGGCATTGTGTCTATTATTACAGGGGCACGGTGGCTATTATTACTGGGGCACTGTGGCTATTATTACAGGGGCACTGTGTCTATTATACTACTGGGGCACTGTGTCTATTATTACAGGGGCACTGTGTCTATTATTACTGGGGCACTGTGTCTATTATTACTGGGGCACTGTGTCTATTATTACTGGGGCACTGTGTCTATTATTACTACTGGGGCACTGGTGTCTATTATTACTGGGGCACTGTGTCTATTATTACTGGGGCACTGTGTCTATTATTACGGGGCACTGTGTCTATTATTACTGGGGCACTGTGTCTATTATTACTGGGGCACTGTGTCTATTATTAGCATGTAACTGGGGCACTGTGTCTATTATTACTGGGGCATTGTGTCTATTATTACTGGGGCACTGTGTCTATTATTACAGGGGCACTGTGTCTATTATTACTGGGGCATGTGTCTATTATTACTGGGGCACTGTGTCTATTATTACACGGGGCACTGTGTCTATTATTACGGGGCACTGTGCCTTTAATTACAGGGGCACTGTGTCTAATTATTACTGGGGCACTGTGTCTATTATTACTGGGGCACTGTGTCTAATTATTACTGGGGCACTGTGTCTATTATTACTGGGGCACTGTGTCTATTATTACAGGGGCACTGTGTCTATTATTACTGGGGCACTGTGTCTATTATTACTGGGGCACTGTGTCTACTATTACAGGGGCACTGTGTCTATTATTACTGGGGCATTGTGTCTATTATTACAGGGGCACTGTGTCTATATGTATTACTGGGGCACTGTGTCTATTATTACAGGGGCACTGTGTCTATTATTACTGGGGCACTGTGTCTATTATTACTGGGGCACTGTGTCTATTATTACGGGGCACTGTGTCTATTATTACTGGGGCACTGTGACTATTATTACAGGGGCACTGTGTCTATTATTACAGGGGCACTGTGTCTATTATTATCAGGGGCACTGTGTCTATTATTACAGGGCATTGTGACTATTATTACTGGGCACTGTGTCTATTATTACTGGGGCACTGTGTCTATTATTACTGGGGCACTGTGTCTATTATTACTGGGGCACTGTGTCTATTATTACAGGGCACTGTGCTATTATTACAGGGGCACTGTGTCTATTATTACTGGGGCACTGTGGCTATTATTACTGGGGCACTGTGTTATATCTATTATTACTGGGGCACTGTGTCTATTATTACTGGGGCACTGTGTCTATTATTACTGACGGGGCACTGTGTCTATTATTACTCAGGGGCACTGTGTCTATTATTACTGGGGCACTGTGTCTATTATTACAGGGGCACTGTGCTATTATTACTGGGGCACTGTGTCTATTATTACAGGGGCACTGTGTCTATTATTACTGGGGCACTGTGTCTATTATTACTGGGGCACTGTGTCTATTATTACGGGGCACTGTGTCTATTATTACTGGGCACTGTGACTATTATTACAGGGGCACTGTGTCTATTATTACAGGGGCACTGTGGTCTATTATTACTGGGGCACTGTGTCTATTATTACAGGGCACTGTGTCTATTATTACTGGGGCACTGTGTCTATTATTACTGGGGCAAACTGTGGCTATTATTACAGGGGCACTGTGTCTATTATTACTGGGGCACTGTGTCTATTATTACTAGGGGCACTGTGTCTATTATTACTGGGGCACTGTGTCTATTATTACAGGGGCACTGTGTCTATTATTACTGGGGCACTGTGTCTATTATAGGGCACTGTGCTTTATTACTGGGCATGGTCTATTATTACTGGGGCACTGTGTCTATTATTACTGGGGCACTGTGTCTATATTACTACGGGGCACTGTGTCTATTATTACTGGGGCACTGTGTCTATTATTACTGGGCACTGTGTCTATTATTACAGGGGCACTGTGTCTTATTATTACAGGGGCACTGTGTCTATTATTACTAGGGGCACTGTGTCTATTATTACTGGGGCACTGTGTCTATTATTACTGGGCACTGTGTCTATATTATTACTGGGGCACTGTGTCTATTATTACTGGGGCATTGTGCTATTATTACTGGGGCACTGTGTCTATTATTACAGGGGCACTGTGTCTATTATTACTGGGGCACTGTGTCTATTATTACTACGGGGCACTGTGTCTATATATTACTGGGGCACTGTGTCTATTATTACTGGGGCACTGTGTCTATTATTACTGGGGCACTGTGGCTATTATTCTGGGGCACTGTGTCTATATTACAGGCACTGTGACTATTATTACAGGGGCACTGTGTCTATTATTACAGGGCATTGTGTCTATTATTACAGGGGCACTGTGTCTATTATTACTGGGGCACTGTGTCTATTATTACAGGGGCACTGTGCTATTATTACTGGGGCACTGTGTCTATTATTACTGGGGCATTGTGTCTATTATTACAGGGGCACTGTGCCTTTATTACAGGGGCACTGTGTCTAAATTTTTACTGGGGCACTGTGTCTATTATTACTGGGGCACTGTGTCTAATTATTACTGGGGCACTGTGTCTATTATTACTGGGGCACTGTGTCTATTATTACTAGGGGCACTGTGTCTATTATTACTGGGGCACTGTGTCTATTATTACAGGGCACTGTGTCTATTATACTATGGGGCATTGTGTCTATTATTACATGGGGCACTGTGTCTATTATTACTGGGCACTGTGTCTATTATTACTGGGGCATGTGTATATATTACTGGGGCACTGTGTCTATTATTACTGGGGCACTGTGTCTATTATTACAGGGGCACTGTGTCTATTATTACTGGGGCACTGTGTCTATTATTACTGGGGCACTGTGGCTATTATTACAGGGGCACTGTGTCTATTATTACTGGGGCATTGTGTCTATTATTACAGGGGCACTGTGTCTATTATTACAGGGGCACTGTGTCTATTATTACAGGGGCACTGTGGCTATTATTACTGGGGCACTGTGTCTATTATTACTGGGGCACTGTGGCTATTATTACTGGGGCACTGTGTCTATTATTACAGGGGTACTATGGGTATGATTACTGGGGAACCATGGCTGTTATTACAGAGGCACTGTGGCTATTATTTCAGGGTATTGTGGCTTTGATTACAGGGGCACTGTGCTTAGTATGAGGTGTGGTATATGAGGATTGCTATAGCACTATCTTGTGGTTTGTGTTGGACACCAGGCCACCTCCCTTCCTGTCCTAATCGATATCAGGTAAGATACGTATGGATTGACTTTTATACCAGTGTCACCCTGAACTGTATTCGCCCATCACCGACAGAGACAATGGTGACTATAATAACTATCTCCATAAGTCACACAATAGTCTGTATCCTGGCACCAAAAATATTAATCTTCCCATCTAATAGGATGTGTCCTCCGCTCACAGCTGGTCCTACGGATAATTGAGCGCCGGTCGCTCTTCATCTTAAAGCAAAGAAAAAAAAATAGAAATTTAATCAGTGGAAAAAGTGGGAAAACGTCCATCATTTGCATGAGAAGGCGACATGAGAAAGGCGAAAAAGGATCTGCACGGGAGGGAGTTCTCCAGGGAGGAAGAGGTTAAAGCCGAGCTATTCATTTCTATGCATGGATACAGAGAATATAATAAAACGCGTCTTTGTGGGTCTTCTGTGCTAAAAGGTTTTTCTTTTTAATAAAAAAAAAATCAGTTTCCATAGAAACCAGATCAAACATCCAATCTGAAGGGTGATGAGTGGTGCTGTCGTTTGTAGCCACTAGATGGCGGCAACAAGCTGATTGGTAACGAGCACTTGTTTTGTGATTTTTTTTTTTTTTAATCCATATGAATGGGAGGAAGAGGAGGGGGGGCACAAAAAAAATCATGGCTGCAGTTTCCAATGTAGGATGCTCAGCGACGCCTCCTTTATAGGAAGCTCTGCTGCTCGTTTGCAATGCATGGCGATGGCGTAGTCGAAAGCCTCATTCTCATTTAATGAAAACCATATTTCAGGGAAATTCTAACGCAAGATACTCAGCAGATAGAGGAGCACAGCGTCTGGGGGATTGCACAAAAAATAAGCCTCATTTCCTGGAGTCAGGCTATAGCAGCGACAATTGTATAAGAGGTAATTGCTAGTAGAGCAATTGCCTCAAATTCTTGTATTGCCAGCAGCCAGAAAAACATAGGAGCAGTAATACAATTATTGTAGGGAATTACTACTTAGGCATTTTCCTTTCCACCCAAGTCATCCGGATGTACAGCTGTGGGGCGGTTCTATGCTCCACACCAGGGAGCCCACATGTTAAACACAAGGTTCAGCCAGAGCCCTAAAGCTGTGATCGGAAATTTTCATTTTATTTCAATTGGTTTCTAAGGGAATTCAGTCTGTAAATAATTTCCTCCACTGAACCCCAAATCTACAACACAACCTGTGAGATTGCATTCCTCTACAGGGATATAGAAGAAGCCGTCATCAGGTCGTCAATAACACCTATGGCTCCATAATAGCAAGGCCTATGTAACATAGAAACCAGTCAAATGCAAAAGGCCCCGTGCCACATCCCTGTACAACCTGAGCGTCTACTATACATAATTATATATGTACAGCTGGTATAACCTGGGCATCTCCTGTATATTATTATATATGCACAGCCGGTATAACCTGGGCATCTCCTGTATATTATTATATATGCACAGCCTGTATAACCTGGACATCTCCTGTATATAATTATATATGTACAGCTGGTATAACCTGAGCATCCCCTGTATATAATTATATATGTACAGCTGGTATAACCTGAGCATCCCCTGTATATAATTATATATGTACAGCTGGTATAACCTGAGCATCCCCTGTATATAATTATATATGTACAGCTGGAATAACCTGGGCATCTCCTGTATATAATTATATATGTACAGCCGGTATAACCTGAGCATCTACTATATATAATTATATATGTACAGCTGGTATAACCTGAGCATCCCCTGTATATAATTACAGTTGTGGCCAAAAGTACTGACACCCCTGCCATTCTGTCAGATAATACTCAGTTTCTTCCTGAAAATGATTGCAATCACATATTCTTTGGTATTATTATCTTCATTTAATTTGTCTTCAATGAAAAAACACAAAAAGAATTGTCCTAAAGCCAAATTGGATATAATTCCACACCAAACATAAAAAAGGGGGTGGGCAAAAGTATTGGCACTGTTAGAAAAATCATGTGATGCTTCTCTAATTTGTGTAATTAACAGCACCTGTAACTTACCTGTGGCACCTAAAGGTACCTTTACATGCAGCAACTTTTCTAGGTATTTCACTGGCAACTTACTGGTTGCAGTGAATTCATGGAGACATTGTTCCATTTGTACACAGCAACAAGATAGAACAATGTGTCCATGATTTCACTGCAACCAGTAAGTTGCCAGTGAAATACCTAGAAAAGTTGCCGCGTGTAAAGGTACCTTAACAGGTGTTGGCAATAACTAAATCACACTTGCAGCCAGTTGACATGGATTAAAGTTGACTCAACCTCTGTCCTGTGTCCTTGTGTGCACCACATTGAGCATGGAGAAAAGAAAGAAGACCAAAGAACTGTCTGAGGACTTGAGAAACCAAATTGTGATGAAGCATGAGCAATCTCAAGGTTACAAGTCCATCTCCAAAGACCTGAATGTTCCTGTGTCTACCGTGCGCAGTGTCATCAAGAAGTTTAAAGCCCATGGCACTGTGGCTAACCTCCCTAGATGTGGACGGAAAAGAAAAACTGACGAGAGATTTCAACGCAAGATTGTGCGGATGGTGGATAAAGAACCTCAACTAACATCCAAACAAGTTCAAGCTGCCCTGCAGTCCGAGGGTAGTGTCAACCTGTACTATCCGTCGGCGTCTGAATGAAAAGGGACTGTATGGTAGGATACCCAGGAAGACCCCACTTCTTACCCCGAGACACAAAAAAGCCAGGCTGGAGTTTGCCAAAACTTACCTGAGAAAGCCTAAAACGTTTTGGAAGAATGTTCTCTGGTCAGATGAGACAAAAGTAGAGCTTTATGGGCAAAGGCATCAACATAGAGTTTACAGGAGAAAAAAAGAGGCATTCAAAGAAAAGAACACGGTCCCTACAGTCAAACATGATGGAGGTTCCCTGATGTTTTGGGGTTGCTTTGCTGCCTCTGGCACTGGACTGCTTCACCATGTGCATGGCATTATGAAGTCTGAAGACTACCAACACATTGTGCAGCATAATGTAGGGCCCAGTGTGAGAAAGCTGGGTCTCCCTCAGAGGTCATGGGTCTTCCAGCAGGACAATGACCCAAAACACACTTCAAAAAGCACTGGAAAATGGTTTGAGAGAAAGCACTGGAGACTTCTAAGGTGGCAGCAATGAGTCCAGACCTGAATCCCATAAACACCTGTGGAGAGATCTAAAAATGGCAGTTTGGAGAAGGCACCCTTCAAATATCAGGGACCTGGAGCAGTTTGCCAAAGAAGAATGGTCTAAAATTCCAGCAGAGCATTGTAAGAAACTCATTGATGGTTACCGGAAGCGGTTGATCGCAGTTATTTTGGCTAAAGGTTGTGCAACCAAGTATTAGGCTGAGGGCGTCAATACTTTTGTCCGGCCCATTTTTGGAGTTTTGTGTGAAATGATCAATGTTTTGCTTTTTGCTTCATTCTCTTTTGTGTTTTTTTCATTGAAGACAAATTAAATGAAGATAATAATACCAAAGAATTTGTGATTGCAATCATTTTCAGGAAGAAACGGAGTATTATCTGACAGAATTGCAGGGGTGTCAATACTTTTGGCCACAACTGTATATATGTACAGCTGGTATAACCTGGGTATCTCCTGTAAGTAATTATCTATGTACAGCTGGTATAACCTGGCTATCCCCTTTATATAATTATATATGTACAGTTGGTATAATCTGTGCATCTCCTGTATATAATTATATATGTACAGCTGGTATCACCTGGGTATCCCCTTTATATAATTATATATTTACAGCTGGTATGACCTGGGTATCCCCTTTATATAATTATATATGTCCAGCTGGTATGACCTGGGTATCCCCTTTATATAATTATATATGTACAGCTGGTATGACCTGGGTATCCCCTTTATATAATTATATATTTACAGCTGGTATAACCTGGGCATTTCCCGGTTAATGTCTTGGAATGTACACACAATCATTCAGAGTTCTTCTTAAACAGCAGCTTATTTGGAGTTCTTTTTATAGGGATAATGCTGTAATAGGATGAGCATCAGGGCCAATAATGGGATTTAGCTGCTGATGAGGTTGAAATCTTCATTAACCACTAAATCCCATTATTACCAAGTGAAATCTGTGCGCTCAAGTACAGGCTGGCGTCTCAAAAATGAGATCATGTAATCAGCCTCTCCTCCTGCATGTACCCACCCGGAGAGCCCATCGGAGGAGCCATGGCTGGATATAGAGACGCTCTCTGTATAACTAAACACCACCAGCATTACTAATCCCAGCACTGACGTCACTAATGTAATTCCTTGTGAGCAGAAGTCACTGAATGGTCCAAACCAGGAGGTGATCCAGATCCTACAGCTGATATGCGCTGCACTGTCAGGGCCATGGGGTACTTGCTAACCGGGCCGGTGGTTGCTTGGGAGGTCACGGTGGTGGTGACAAGGCTCCTTGGCCCTGGCGTGCAGAAAAAGAGGATTTATTTACAGGGGATACGTTTGTGACGCCACCTGTGGTTAGTCTGGTCAGGGTGACCAGCGCTGCTGTGGCACTTCTGGGTCCGATGGAATGACAGCTTGGATGGTATTGCTCCCCACAGGTAGAGCGTGGCCCCATGTTTAGTGATGGTTAAAGTCTATTTATATGGTGGTGGTTGTCTTTGTAGCGGTGCAAGAGAGCACGGGGAATAACTGGAGAAGACCAGGGTTGTAGCTCTTTACTTGGCGATCACTCAAGTCCACCCAGCCGAGTGCTGTGCTCCTCCGTGGCGCAGCCTGTCCAGCTCTCAGATGAGTTAACATGAAAGAACAATTGCATACTCATATGCTTTCTTCTGCAAAAAGGTGATTTTTATTGGTTTAGTAAGCAACAGGGAACCAACGTTTCGGTCCACTATGGCCCTTGATCACGGTAGTTGCTTGAAATCATAAGAAAAACAAAAATCAATATATACAAATGTACAGTGGATAGGGTGTAAAGGGAAAGGGTTATTTACATATATTACAATTCGCATAGACACAGATCCTACAGATATAGTTGATATCTGTTGATACGTTTACGTCTGAATATCTATCATATCTGGTAGAGGTGAAGGGCAAGAGGGTAGATATTCAAGGAGGAGACTAGGGTTGTTTCCAATGATCTCAAATAGAGTACAGTTTTGGCTATTAGAGATAGAGTTTTTTTTACTATCCATTATTATATACAGTGCCTACAAGTAGTCTTCAACCCCCTGCAGATTTAGGTGGTTTGATAAGATGCCAATAAGTTAGAGCCTTCAAACTGCAGACAAGAGTAGGATTTATTAACAGAAGCATAAATCTTACAAACCAAAAAGTTATGTTGCTCAGTTGAATTTTTATAAATTTTAAGCATAAAAGTGTGGGTCAATTATTATTCAACCCCTAGGTTTAATATTTTGTGGAATAACCCTTGTTTGCAATTACAGCTAATAATCGTCTTTTATAAGACCTGATCAGGCCGGCACAGGTCTCTGGAGTTATCTTGGCCCACTCCTCCATGCAGATCTTCTCCAAGTTATCTAGGTTCTTTGGGTGTCTCATGTGGACTTTAATCTTGAGCTCCTTCCACAAGTTTTCAATTGGGTTAAGGTCAGGAGACTGACTAGGCCACTCCAACACCTTGATTTTTTCCCTCTTGAACCAGCCTTGGTTTTCTTGGCTGTGTGCTTTGGGTCGTTGTCTTGTTGGAAGATGAAATTACGACCCATCCAGGTAGGCCGTGCTATCCATCTTCCCATGGATGCAGACCAGATGGCCAGGCCCCTTGGCTGAGAAACAGCCCCACAGCATGATGCTGCCACCACCATGCTTGACTGTAGGGATGGTATTCTTGGGGTCGTATGCAGTGCCATCCAGTCTCCAAACGTCACATGTGTGGTTGGCACCAAAGATCTCGATCTTGGTCTCATCAGACCATAGAACCTTGAACCAGTCTGTCTCAGAGTCCTCCAAGTGATCATGAGCAAACTGTAGACGAGCCTTGACATGAATCTTTGAAAGTAAAGGTACCTTACGGGCTCGTCTGGAACGAAGACCATTGCGGTGGAGTATGTTACTTATGGTATTCACTGAAACCAATGTCCCCACTGCCATGAGATCTTCCCGGAGCTCCTTCCTTGTTGTCCTTGGGTTAGCCTTGACTCTTCGGACAAGCCTGGCCTTGGCACGGGAGGAAACTTTCAAAGGCTGTCCAGGCCGTGGAAGGCTAACAGTAGTTCCATAAGCCTTCCACTTCCGGATGATGCTCCCAACAGTGGAGACAGGTAGGCCCAACTCCTTGGAAAGGGTTTTGTACCCCTTGCCAGCCTTGTGACCCTCCACGATCTTGTCTCTGATGGCCTTGGAATGCTCCTTTGTCTTTCCCATGTTGACCATGTATGAGTGCTGTTCACAAGTTTGGGGAGGGTCTTAAATAGTCAGAAAAGGCTGGCAAAAGAGATAATTAATCCACACATGTGAAGCTCATTGTTATTTGTGCCTGAACTACTTCTTAATACTTTAGGGGGGCCAAACAGAATGCTGATGGTTTGAGGGGTTGAATAATAATTGACCCACACTTTTATGTTTAAAATTTATTAAAATTCAACTGAGCAACATAACTTTTTGGTTTGTAAGATTTACGCTTCTGTTAATAAATCCTACTCTCGTTTGCAGTTTGAAGGCTCTAACTTATTTGCATCTTATCAAACCACCTAAATCTGCAGGGGGTTGAATACTACTTGTAGGCACTGTATATATATGTATATATATATATATATATATATATATATGTATATATATATATATATATATATGTGCACACCGAGTTTAATGATGGACTACTGGGGTGTCTTATGTGCAATAGATGGTGCCCATTAGGTGTTCTCATTAAATTAAAGCTGAATTTATATATTATTACCCTTTAAGCGTTGCTTTCTTTCATTTGTGTGGGTGTACGCAACCCTTTTCACTCTTTCAGTCTTCCTGTGACACATGTAATACATTATTATTAATAGGGTATAGATATTATAGCAAGATACCAGGTTTAACCAATACTCATATGTTACCTGTATGCTATATCCAGGATCCTGGGACCCTGTTTTGTGGGTACCTGTAAAGATGAAAGTTCACCTCTACCAGATATGACAGATATTCAGACGTAAACGTATCAACAGATATCACCTATATCTGTAGGATCTGTGTCTATGCGAATTGTAATATATGTAAATAACCCTTTCCCTTTACACCCTATCCACTGTACATTTGTATATATTGATTTTTGTTTTTCTTATGATTTCTAGCAACTACCGTGATCAAGGTCCAGAGTGGACCGAAACGTTGGTTCCCTGTTGCTTATTAAACCAATAAAAATCACCTTTTTGCAGAAGAAAGCATATGAGTGTGCAACTGTTCTTTCACGTTAACTATACTGTGGGTCCACCAAACCCCTCAATTAGCACCTCATCCTACACAAGAGAACTCAGAGTGCATGCCTTCTACTATATTACAGCTCTCAGATGATACGGGGCCACTTCTTCAAGACACCTTTAGAGAGCCTTTCCTGGCCGTCTCTCATGCTGCCTACCCTCCCCTCCTGCCTTACGTCTTCATGCGGCAGAGTCCCAATCTAGTGCCCGTGGGTCCTGTCAGGCAACTTCAAGATGTCCCCTGACCCTATATGGCCACCATCTTGCGGAGTGTCCACGGTTGTGGCTGTTGCCCATGCAAGCTATTAGCCTCCCGTTTTACAAGCTAAGGGTTTACAGTCCTTTCACTAGATCGGGGCTGGTCCCCTCTGCGACCTGTCCCTCTGCCCAACTCGGGTTGGGCCAGATTCAAGGCACACGGGTGGTTCTTCCACTCCCGTGTTCCCTAGGACTCCTCTTTCCTGCAGGCCTCCTGCCTGCTTGATGTCCCAACCTCGACTCCCTCTAACTTCTTTCTAATCTTTTTCCTACCCCCTCTACCTACTCCCTCCTCCAGCCGGCAGATGGGGCCCTCCCTCAATAGGGTCCGCTCAGATCCCCAGGCTTGGAGTTGGATGGTGTTGGGTGTAAGTGAATATGTCTTAGCTTGGCAACCCTTCTCACCTGAGAGCGGTAACACCACAACTGTGGAGTAGGTGCAATGTCCAGTCCACAGGGGCGCCACAGATACAACCCAAGAACCAGGCTCCATGAGGAACAATGCCCACTACACAGCAATGAAAGGTAATTCCGGAATAAGAGCGCATTATAGGGTCCGTATTACCCTAGTGACCCCACTGAACCAAGTTTAGATTAGCATAGGAGTATACGGTCACCCATGTTCAGCAGAACAGCAGGGGGTCTGGGTGCTGAAGCTGTAAAACCCTTGACTCTAGAGCTGCATTCACAATTCTGCTTGTTATTAAAGGAAACATCAGCCTGGTGGATAGACCCCCCTAGCCCCTTAGCTGAAGATGTATAATTCAAAGGTGGAGAGGGGCATTGGTTCTGCAGGAAAGGTGTTGAGACAACACTGCATGGGATGGGGAGGAGGGATATCATAGAAGACACCCACAGAACTCAAGAGGTGCCACATGAGATACTAAACAATGAAATACAGGAGCCCCTTCCAGCCAGGGATACTTTTATTGGATGGCAAATTGGGCAGTAGGTCAGCATTCCAATTTCCTCAGGGACTAAACCTCCTGGTGCAATCTGAGGGTCAAGCATTTCAACTATCAGTGCCCTGGACCACCATGGACTTTACCATTAATGGATTTATCCGTTCTTTTTATAAAATCTGTGTGTGTATCTGCTGCGACCGTAAGGGGCAGGGTACTCAACCATCTGGGGCAAACAGTTCAGAAGTCACAGCGGCGATCCCCAGAGGTGGTGGCCGGACATGTTAAGGGGTTATTTACAGGGGATAGTAGTAGTTTGTGATGCCAACTGGAGTTCTGACCATAGGTGGCCAGGGGCTACTGTGGGGGCTTCCAAGGGAAGATGGTAGTGCAACCAGGTGGTAAGCCCTCTCCAGTCAGGGCAGGGATCCCTTGGAAGATGTGGAGGGATGGATGGGATGAGGAGGAGGAGGAGGGTAGTGGTACAGGAAGACGCAGAAAGGATCAGGCAACACACAGTCTTTGTGGTTCTTACCCTTTATGTGGCACCCCAGATGCCACAATGTCACTATCGCCTCTGAGTGGTAGTGTCATACCTGAGAGCAACAGAGGGTATCCACACCAGGCAAACCCAACGCACACAACACCTTTCTGCCTCTAGGCCTGAATGGGGAGACCTAAACCTGGGTTCAGGGTGAGCTACCCTATAAATTCTGGTCTGGGGCGGAGTTAGTCAGAATGTGGTGCCCCACTGGACACCCAAATAAGAGTGTGTAGTATTCCTGTGACTAGGGGAACTGAGATGATGAACAACGGACCCTCATAAATCCCCATTCATACATACCCTAGCCTACAGGGCTGTGGGTGAACCCGCTGTAGGGAAGACCTAGTCCTGTGGGAGGAGTTAGGTGGGTAGAAAAGTGTGTGGGTGGGATGACAGTACAGTCGGAGGTAGAGTGAGGAGTGAGGACGACGCAGGAGAAGGTCATTGTGAAAGGAAGTAGACCCTAGGGGAAACCAGGTGTTGCGGTGCGCCCGAATCTGGACCCGGGTAATGCCGACCAGAGGGGTCTGGTCCTGGGCAGAGGACCGGGTCTGGACACGGTGCGGGAGTTCATTCTCAAGCCGTTAAACCGGAGACCCCGAGCTTCTTCAAGAAGTCGCGGCCAAAGACCCAGCGCATCCCTCAAAAAGGCATACCGAACTAGGGTCAGGGGGACTTAAGGGGGATTCCCCCACCGAAGGTCCATGATGCTGGGTCGAGGCTCTGCGCATGCAGGCGCTGCACGGTTGTGAGGAGAAGAGAGTGCAGTGAAGGGACCGGATGGGAACAGCAGGCATACCACCGAGAGCCCTGAGTTAAGTCATCCTGGTTCCCTTGTGACTACCCAGGTCAGAGAGAGACCCGAGTGACTGTAACATATGTTAATTTGCCTGCAGGACTGCAAGTAAACCCTTTGAAGACTGTGTCATGTACTTTATTTCCCTCACCTGAAGATCCGCACACTTGCTGCATTGAAAAGACTAGTGACAAAGCCATGTACTAAGCTGCCTCCCTGTGTAAAAACTACTACAACTGCCCTGAGGATCCTGCTCCACCTACTGGGAGCGTAACTATCTGGCTGCCCTACCATCACCCCGGAGGTCTGACCCGCAGCCCCGGTAACTATATCGGAACCGTAGGTGGCGGAACCGTAGGTGGCGTCACAAACTACTTTTTATTTTTATAATTTTTACTGACTTTCAGCGACCTCCAAGGCCACGGGACCGGGCACAGGCCCCTGTGACATTCCCCGTGAATTAACGCTCGGAACCGAGCACCCCACAGCCCTGCGATGGTCAAGTTCAGTACGGAGCAGTACTGAGGAAGACATCCCGTGGGCGACAGCAGTGCTATGCTCGCCCCAGGAAAGCTAAGCCTAGCTGAGGGACCTAAGGCAAGGGTCTGAGGAAGTGGAGAAGAGCCTGGGGAGCAGAGCGGTGTCGACCTCACCCCAGAGTAGGAAGCACCAGGAAACGGACACAGGAGTCCGAGGTTGTGCAGGGCCTAATGACACGGTATCCAATAGCAGAGAAGGTGAGATTCCAAGTTCCCCATCCACACCAAAGTGCCTTGAGTCAAAATCAAAGCAGCATCAAGAGCCCAGGAGTTGATGCCAATGAAGTGGGGCTAATAAAGGACTCGAGCTGCCTGTCATACCGGCACGCGCAGGAGAGAGGGAGAGAGAGGGCCGCAGCCCAACTTCAAGCAGCAGCGGGGAGGCCTCAGAATTTGCCGAGTGTGGAGAACCCCGAGTTGCTCCCAGGTTACACAGACTCAAAGAATCATCACCTGTGGCTGAATCAGTATTGCCAGTAAAGGATTTGAGGAACCAACAAAACGTGAGTCTGTCTGTTAATGCGCACCCTCCATCCTGCACCCTACACCCTGTATCATCCACTGCCCTGGGAACCGCTCCACTCGTGGGGAGCCACTACATCCCAGCTGCCCATCCATCATCCCCAGAGGTTCTGCAGCAGCGGTGGCCATTCATAGTCACAAACCACGGGTGGCGTCACAATTAACTTTCCTATACCAGCCAAGAACCTCCTGTTACAACTGAACCCAGGGTCACTGAAGCTGGGCCTTGAATCGTTTGACTCCCCAGATGTGTTGAACAGCCCTGTTCTGAGTACTTCACCGTCCTGGGGTGCAACATTTACTTGTAGTTGAGGCTTATAACTCAGCTTGGGTATAATGTTCACCAGGATCGCAGCTTTGGGCGGACATGCTGGAGACTGGGCGGGCATGCTGGAAACTAGGGCAGGTGTGCTGGAGACTGCAGCAGGCATGCTGGAAACTGAGGCCAGCCTGTTGGAGTCTGGGGCAGGCATGCTGGAGACTTAGGCATGGAATGCTAGAGACTGGAGGAGGCATGCTGGAGACTGGGGCGAGCAAGCTGGAGACTGGGGATGGCATTTTGGAGTCTGAGGTGGGCATGCTGGGGACTGGGGCGGGCCTGTTGGAGTCTGGTGTCGGGCATGCTGGGGACTAGGGCAGACCTGTTGGAGAGTGGGGCGGGCATGCTGAGGTCTGTGGCGGGTTATGTTAGAGACTGAGGCGGGCTGTTGGTGTCTGGACGTAACATCCAGCAGTGATGTTACAGCCAGGCTCCAAAATTCTTAATGGGAATCTGGCACCACGTTTTTGTTGCCCCCATCTAAGAGCAGCAGGATATAGGGGCAGAGACCCTGATTTCAGCAATGTGTCACTTACTGGGTTGCTTGAAAATCCCTGTATTCTCTGCTGCAGATCTACTAGTTCTCTCATTGCTGAGTCCAGTATAACCCCACTCACACCATAGTCATTGGCTGCCTTCTGTGTACACTGTGCATAGGCAGAAAGCTGCCAATCAGTGGTGGAGGCATGACAACAGGTTTACTAGTCCTGTACTGATAATCTCCTTCTGATAAAACAGAGATTGTATCAAACCTACAGCTACAGCAAGCAGCCCAGGATCCAACACACTGCTGGAATCAGGATCTCTGTCTCTACATTATGACTTTTTCACATTACATGAAAACAATTGGTGACAGATTCTGTTTAAACAGTAATGAGCTCATATTTACAAAGTTTGAAGGAATTAGTCCATCCTGATGTTCTTTAGGACTCTCTGGACGTGGTGATGGGTTACAGGTTACTCTCAGATTTGGCTTAGTGGTTAATTTATTACATATTACATTAAATCCTTGCATTTTTCTCTATTACCGGAGTGCGGTTACTTGCTGCCCACCATGGATGACACCACGGTGCAGGAAGGGTTAGTCACAATGGACGACTCCTGTGGTCGCTGCTTTAATCCCAACATGAGCAGATCTGGGCCAACACTTAGTCCCTGCGGAGCAGATGGCCACCCGGGCTACAGCAGGGACCTGTCATTTTGGCTGATGAACCACTAATTGCAGACACCCCCCCCCCCCACCAAACTTGCATCTTACAAGACAAGCTGATTGCTGCCTACATCTTGTAACGGCGCAGGTTACACGCCACGTGGCGCCAATCATTTGCATAACGCTGGTGAAAACAAATAGCCATGTTGGGTTGTCAGTCAGGGCCCAGATACAGACATATGCTTGCACAAGCTGGGCGCGATCACTGCTGGCACCGGAATAGGATTTGGGAGACTCTTTTGCCTTCAGATCTGGGGATTCAATATTAGACCTTTATTCTGCATTAGCAGGACGGGAGACTGGATCCATTAAAATCTGATCTTATGGGGACATGTCCACAACGAATAAGAATTAAAGGTGCAGAAAAATGTAAAAAAGATGTGGAAAATCAATCTGCACAAAGATAGACAAAGGCGACTTTACTGTAAGGCAGGTGCACGAACCCTGGAAAGCATTCGTGGAGGGCAGACTTCTGATTTTATAGAGAGGGGGATACTAACTAAATAATATTATAATATGTATAAATAATACCACCATACAGTGCTTCATAGCAGAAGCATGCAGTCCCTACATAGTACAGCCAGGTGGTAACACATAACAGAGCGCACCAATAATGATTCTGAACCTACGTAATACTCAAATACAGAGCTTATTAATGGTGCTAGACCATGTCAGTGAATGCTGCCATTATGTGCAAACCTGCTGCGATACAGTGACCCTATACAGCAGAGGTCCCCAAACCTTTTACATAGGGGCAGTTCACTGTCCCTCAGACCATTGAAGGGCCGACTATAAAAAAAAAAACTATGAAGATCCGTATGCACGCTGCACACTGCACACTGCACACTGCACGCTGCACACTGCGCGCTGCACATATGTTATTTAAAGTAAAAAACAAACAAACAAACTGGAACAAATACAATATCTAAAATATAGAACAAGTCAGTTTAAATCAACAAACTTACCAGTATTCAATGGGAACTACGGGCCTGCTTTCGGCTAATGAGATGGTCGATGTCTGGTTCCATATTGTCACTGCTAGCCGTAACAAGTGATGCAAGTACCATCATCAGTCTAGATCTGTTGGACATTTCAGATGTTTCATTCTGGAAAATTCTGGAGTCCATTTCTCTTTCTTGACGTCATTGTTTCTTAGGGATTCCAAATTGCTATTAGTAAAATACCACTAATATATATATATATACAGCCCTACAAAAACAATATACCAATATACTCTGCCCCATATAGGCTCTCTGCCCCCATATAGGTCCCTGCTCTCCCCCATATAGGTCCCTGCTCTCTCCATATAGGTCCATGCTCTCTCCCCATATAGGTCCCTGCTCTCTCCATATAGGTCCATGCTCTCTCCCCCATATAGGTCCATGCTCTCTCCATATAGGTCCATGCTCTCTTCCCCATATAGGTCCATGCTCTCTCCATATAGGTCCATGCTCTCCTCCCCATATAGGTCCCTGCTCTCTCCATATAGGTCCATGCTCTCTCCCCATATAGGTCCCTGCTCTCTCCATATAGGTCCATGCTCTCTTCCCCATATAGGTCCCTGCTCTCTCCATATAGGTCCATGCCTCTGCCCCCATATAGGTCCATGCCCTCTGTCCCCATATAGGTCCATGCTCTCTCCCCATATAGGTCCATGCTCTCTCCCCATATAGGTCCATGCCTCTGCCCCCATATAGGTCCATGCCCTCTGCTCCCATATAGGTCCATGCTCTCTGCCCCATATAGTTCCAGCTCTCTCCCCATATAGGTCCATGCCCTCTTCCCCCTATAGGTCCAGCTCTGCAACTTTCCAACAGTGTTCAGTTCCTCTCCATCTTCAGGATCCCCACTATCACTATGATTACCTAGACTGGATACAACTGTAGCAGACCCTCAGCTGTGGGCATTGGTGCCATGTTACATGTGGTGACAGGTTGCAATGATGAGAGTTTCCCTCCATATTTGAATACTGTCTGCGCTCGCTGTTAAATGAGGCGTCCCCGTGTGTCGAGAGCGATGAATCCGACTGTAAGAAATGTGTTTGTTTTGACCATAAAAATCTATATCCTATTAACCGCTTCAGCGTTTCCTGTTTACAGCTGCCTCGGCGCTTCAATGTGCGTCTGATTATTAGCTGTGATTGACAGTGGCTCTGTGTGTGTGATGGGGGGTCACGGCGGGTTTACCACCCTACACAACCCTTGTGTGGAGCAGAGGTTACCCCGTTATCGCAGGTTAGGTGACCCCTAAACTCATCAGTGTTGACAGCGAGGAATACAAGGTGCAATCATAGAGGTTGATGAGATGTGAAGAGACGGCGCAGGGTCTATAGAGACCGTATGGAGTTCTTTCC
This sequence comes from Allobates femoralis, assembly GCA_033576535.1. Taxonomy (NCBI): domain Eukaryota; kingdom Metazoa; phylum Chordata; class Amphibia; order Anura; family Aromobatidae; genus Allobates; species Allobates femoralis. The sequence goes on from JARQOC010000007.1 coordinate 85,812,296, forward strand.
GAAAAGACAGATAAACTAAAACATCCAGAGACCTAATATACAAAGGCCAGCAAAGGTGGCCTCCTAAGGCGCAGGTACCCTCTCTGCTTAGGGGATCCTAATTCTCCCCAACCCCGTCAAGAAAGCATCTGCATGCAGACCCCATTGCCTGTATACCCCAAGCCAGCTCTTAGGTCACAAGTCTACATACAAGCCCAAATATCAATGGTCTAAACATTTGTTCAGTGTGCACAGTCTCCATGTCAGCTCTTAAGTCCTTAAATCTTCATGCCCACAGTTGCAATGCTTTTTTCAATGGTAATCCCAATGCTCATAGTCCTCATGCCTGGTGAATGCCCATACTCTCCATACATGCCCCAATGCTCATGATCTCCATACAGGCTCAATGTCCATACTCTTCATACATGCCCCAATGTCCATGATCTCCATACATGCTCCATGACCATACTCTCTATACATCCTCCATTGCCCATTATCTCCATCCATGCCCCAATGCCCATTCTTTCCATACATGCCCCAATGCTCTTGATCTTTGAACATGCCCCAATGCCCAAGCTCTCCATACCTCCATACAGGGTCACAATGTCTATACTCACCATACATGCTCCATTGCCCATGATCTCTATACATGTCCCAATAGCCATACTTTCTATACATGCTCCAATGCCCTTGATCTCTATGCATGCCCCAATGCCCAAGCTCTCCAAACCTCCATACATGCCCCAATGCCCAAGCTACTCCCAACCTCCATACATGCCCAATGCCAATACTTGCCATACATGCTCCAATGCCCATCATCTTCCATACATGCCTCAATGCCCATACTCTCCATACATGCTCCAATGCCCATACTCTCCATACATGCTCCAATGCTCATCATCTCCATACATGGCCCATATGCCCATACTTTCTATGCATGCTCCAATGGCCAAGCTCTCCATACATGTCCCAATGCCCATACTTGCCATACATGCTCCAATGCCCACACTCTCCATACATACCCCAATGCCCATATCCTCCATGTCTTTCCCACTTCCCATAGTCTCCATTTACCAGCTTCCACTTTTCTAGACTTAGTTTAATGCCTGCATATCGTTACAGTTGGTCACGTGACTCGTTTAGCTTTAATTACATATTTGTTCAAGAAAATATTTACTGTAAAATGGAAATAACATTTTAATATCTGCATTATATCTACGGAACGACTTATAAATTAATCACAGTTTTGCCACAGGAGAGAGTAACGTGCGGCTGATTATCGTCACATATGTCTGTTAATTCCCCGTGGATTTAGGGTTTTCTCTCTTTGTAGGAATTCTTCGGTGCTCGGTGCATTTCTCTTCCCAATGGGCAAATTAATCTCCATCTAATTACTAATCATTAATGATAATATGTTAGATTCAGATAAATATATTTACGAAGAAGTAATTGCTTTTCCCATACAATAAATGAATCTTACGATGTATGTATTTTTCTTTTATTGTAGATCGTGATGTAATCAAACTGTGGGGGAACCAGAAGTAGCAGCATTTAATAGACATAGCTTCGATGTCTCGTACGGTTATAAGATTATTATTAAAGTGGAGTTTCTTTTTTTTGCCAACAGTTTTGGAATCTGATTGATAACCATTATGCCTTCCATCGCAACCTAAAGCATCCTACATGTTTTCAGGAGGTTGTTAATACATGTCAGGGGTAGCACATCCCAGAAAACAGGTGCAGCACAAGAGGAGCAACAAATTCTCATAGGAGAGGATATTCAGTGAAAAAAAAAAGCCAAGATTTTTATAGTAGCCCTGTTACTTCCCATGGGGCACTTACTTTAAATGACTCCTCCTTCCATCGGCAGATGTTCTTAGTTCACATCGGGTAAGAGTCATTAAAAATAGCAAAGAAATGTTTTTTCCATGAGTTCACTCTTGCAGATGTGATATTGACTGATGACTATAATCGGAGTTATGTGTCCTCATTAGTTTTTTGCACTAGACATGTCCATCCTGAGCATACTGTTTCATAAATGTATTCATGAAACTGATGACGGCTGATATGAATCCAGACACTGCTAAAAAAACAGAGAGTGGAGATTAATTGCTTAAGGCTGGTTACACACTACGTTTCCTTTGAATCCAGGGGCATACCCCCGGTCTCCCCCTTCCCCCGCATTAATGCAACTGGATGCACCCACATCGGTATTATCACTGATCTGAGCTCATGGATCAGTGACAATACCGGTGTGGGAGCATCACGTTGCGTACCTACCAATGGATGACATGCCGCCCAGTGGACTTGTCATTTAGAACTACGTTCTGGGCGTGCGCAGTTCAAACACCCAGATCCGAAGTCTGGATCCAATGGGATCTGGAGTCCGCCGGATCCAGGTTACATAGGGCCACATTCTAATTCAACCCGGAGTGCCCCGTATCCGGTTGTTCACTGTTTTTGACACGGAGACCAAAATCACACCTTCTTGCCATGTTAGTCTCAGTGAAAAGACTGGTGCCACCCAGATCCGGGGCAAAAAGGAAGAACTGGATGCATCCGCAAGTACCTGTGGCCCCAATGGGGCTGAAAACCTGATGCGGTGTATCTTGTTTAAGCTGGATACACACGGATGACAAAAAACGCCTAGGGTGACACCAGCCTTAGGATATGTGCATTCATAGCAGATTATTTCTGCATCAAATCTGCAGGAAAAATGTTGCATTTTTTGCATTTTTGTGCGTTTTTTTCCCACGTGTTCCCATCATGAGAAAACCACAGGGAGAAACACAGAGAATGAACATGTTGCTTCTTTTTTCTACTCCAAATCTGCAAGGAAAAAAAACCTTAAAGATGTGCACAACACTTCAGAATTCTCATTGACTTTGCTGGCATACCTTTCCCCTTGCAGATTTCAGAAAAATCTGCAAGTAAAAATGCATTAAAAAAACGCACCAAGAACACTAGGTGTGCACATAGCCTAGCTAAGGGTGTAGCCATAGAGGGTAAACAAGTGATAGCAGTTTCTGCTGTGTAAAAGTAGATAATAAAACCTACAAGTGGTAGTATGACAGTGCACCTGTCGATTCTGATTGATCTGAGTGGGAGTGAGGCCCTGCTTTGAGGAAATGTCCCGCCCCATGCACGTGTGTGGCCCCGCTCCCTGCATGTCCACACCATTCCCTGGCTGCTCTACTTGAGCGGGCCCCTCATGAGAGTCAGGCCAGTGAGCCCCTGATGGCGGCCCTGAGAATGTGAAGGGGTTGATACAAATATTGCAGTGATACTTTTATTCATTTGATACACCATCCATGTACAGATTTCAACTGTAGAGATTGAAGTAGTAGCAATGCTGGGAAAATGTATGCAAAGTAGCTCTCCTTAATAAGGATAGAAATTTGCTCTTTAGTGTCACCTATAGGTATTATGATTATTGCAACTTGAAGTATCCTTGACTCCAAGGCAAATTGTGTAACAGACCCCCCTCCACGCACCATTTATAATACTGGCGGTTTCCCATGTGACGGCAGGGGTTCAACTGTTATCTGGTGACAACCCCGGTGTTAGCCGTAATAGCTGCCACATTGGTTGTCGCTCACAATAAATGAAAACCTTCCGGTAAGGATTATTTTTGCAGTCAGGACAGCTGTGATTCTCGCAGATTCCGTCCTCATAAGTGATCTGCTCCTTTTCATTAAGTAGAGTCGGCTAATGACGGCTCTTGGCTGCGGCCCAGAACATATGTTAGGTCCATTACATCGTCCCATTAGCCACAAAACTTTGGAGAAGTTTGGCAAACGAGAAGAATTAGCTCAGATCTCTCCAGGAAGGGAAGGGTTAAGAGTTATTACAAAAATATCTCCCGCTTCTGATAACTCGGGGATGACATGTTCCAGGCAATTAGTGTAACAAGGGAAGTTTTGGCTTTTTCCTCTGGAGCTGACAGGCCATACTTGGAGCTTGCCGTAGCCGCTTCAGTTTCACATAGGTCCCCTCCTAAGGGAAGCCCTGAAACACGCCTGTGGCCATAGGAGAGAAATAAGTGGCTCCCAGGAGACCGGCGTCAGTCACATCATCTCGCCAATGGGGAAGTCAGTGACTAGGAGGAAACGTTCTCCGCTCCTGCCATAATGGTGCTCCCAGGGTGAAGGAGACGCAGCACGTAATAAGGACATGGGGGCTATCAAGGGGACGTAGAAGTGCTCCTTACAATGACAAAAATACATCTGTTAGCAAAAACATCTTTTTTTTTTGCAAATGTCTTGGCTGTAATATTGCTGCTGAACACCCCCCAGTGTCGTAACTTGAACCTCATGGGGTCCGATGCAAAAGCTCCAACGGGCCCCCAATAATTGCAAGTTTTTAAGAGTACTGGTTATTTCACATAGGCCAAAAGACTTTTCTAGCTCCCTATGGCTCCAGACCCAGGTGCAAATGCAACCCCCTGCACCTATTGTAGTTACGCCCCTGTCCCCCCACCTATCTTCAGCCAACAAACGTATACAATCTGGTGGGATGGGGTTGAGAAAAAAAACAAAAAACATTTATATTTATAAATACAATAAACATAACAATGGAGAGAACAATGAGTCATTCCATGCCCTAACAAAACATTTAAAGGAGCAGTACACCTTAAATTGGAAATTTATAAAGGGGTAGTGCCAGAAGAGGAGTGGGCGACATCAGTCACACTCCAAAATGTAGAAACAGAGAAGGCTCACCACGCCAATATTTCAGAATACACCGAGAGTTGAGGAATGGGTGTCAATTATTGCTGGTGAAGATCAGCTAATGGAGACCCATTTTCCGGCATCTCATCCATAAAATTAATCTATTACTAGTGCATCTCAATGAATTAGAAGATCATCAAAAAGTTACTTTATTTCAGTAATTCAATACATAAAGTGAAACACATATATTATATAGAGTCATTACACACAGAGGATCTATTTCAAGTGGTTATTTCTGTAAATGTTGATGATTGTGGCTTACATCCAATGAAAATCCAAGGGACATTATCTCAGAAAATTAAAGTAGGGAGGATGAAGGGTAAAAAAACCGAGCTGCTATATTCCACAAGTGATTAAAGGTTGGATATACTATTGATTTACTTGTCAACGTGTTTTCAGGGCTCCCAGTAATGCCCTACAACATGGCAATATGATATTGATTTTTGATGATATTCTAATACATTGAGATGCACTAATAGAAAGTCATTCAAAAACAGGAGTAGAAAATGTCACGCGTTTCTGTTGTACACTGTGCCCTTAGCCATAGATATATGTACAAAGCATTCGCAGGAAATGCGTAAGGTTTTATCCTGATGATGAATCCTCCTGTATTGAAATTTATTTCTGCCGACTCCAGCTCAAAAACATTTCCCACATCCGTACATTCCTTGACCAAGAAACCGCAAAAACATTTGTGCACGCCCTCATCATCTCCCGCCTCGACTATTGCAACCTCTTGCTCTCTGGCCTCCCTTCTAGCACTTTTGCACCACTACAATCTATCCTAAACTCTGCTGGCCGACTAATCCACCTGTATCCCCGTTATTCCCCAGCCCCTCCTCTCTGCCAGTCCCTTCACTGGCTTCCTATTGTCCAGACGCTCCAATTCAAAACCGTAACCATGACATACAAAGCCATCCAAAACCGTCTCTTCCATATATCTGTGACATGGTCTCCTGGTACTTACGTACACATAACCTCTGATCCTTCCAAGATCTAATTCTCTACTCCCCTCTTATCTCTTCTTCCCACGACCGCATACAAGATTTCTCCCGTGTTTCCCCCTTAATCTGGAACTCTCAGCCCCAACACATCAGACTCTCACCCAGCGTGGAAACCTTCAAAGGGAACCTGAAGACCCTTCTGACAAGTCTACAACCTGCAGTGATCCTCAATACTGAACCACTGCACAACCAGCTGTACTCTCTCCTAGTGTATCGTCACCCATCCCTTGTAGATTGTGAACCCTTGTGGGCAGGGTCCTCTCTCCTCCCCTACTGTATCCTCTTCCATCTCTTGTAGACTGTGAGCCTTCATGGGCAGGGTCCTCTATCCTCCCCTACTATATCCTCTTCCATCCCTTGTAGATTGTGAACCCTTGTGGGCAGGGTCCTGTCTCCTCCCCTACTGTATCCTTACCCATCCCTTGTAGATTGTGAACCCTCGTGGGCAGAGTCCTCTCTCCTCCCCTACTGTATCCTCACCCATCCCTTGTAGAATGTGAGCCCTCATGGGCAGGGTCTTCTCTCCTCCCCTACTATATCCTCTTCTATCCCTTGTAGACTGTGAGCCCTCATGGGCAGGGTCCTCTATCCTCCCCTACTATATCCTCTTCCATCCCTTGTAGACTGTGAGCCCTTGTGGGTAGGGTCCTCTCTCCTCCTCTACTGTATCCTCACCCACCCCTTGTAGACTGTGAGCCCTTGTGGCAGAGTACTTTCTCTTCACCTACTGTATCCTCACCCATCCCTTGTAGACTGTGAGCCCTTGTAGGCAGGGTCCTCTCTCCTCCTCTACTGTATTATTCTCACCCATCCCTTGTAGACTGTGAGCCCTTGTGGGCAAGGTCCTCTCTCCTCACCTACTGTATCCTCACCCATCCCTTGTAGACTGTGAGCCCTCGTGGGCAGGGTCCTCTCTCCTCACCTACTGTATCCTCACCCATCCCTTGTAGACTGTGAGTCCTCACGGGCAGGCTCCTTTCTTCTTCTGTACTTGTCTGTGCCTTGTATTGTTCATGTTTATTGTATCTGTCTATGTGTGCCCCTTTTCACATGTAAAGCGCCATGGAATAAATGGTGTTATAATAATACATAATAATAATAATAATAATAAAAAGAGTAATTTTATCGATGTGTCAGGAGGTTCTCAGCACTGGACAGAAGTGATATAAAGTAGTGAATATTAGAGAGAACTATGTCCTAGTAGGAAATAGCTGATAACATAAAACAATAGAGTGGATCTACCTGCTGAGCAAATTGGAGTTTAGATTTTAATGTCCCTAAAAAAATGATGTTGAGTTCTAACACATGAATAATAAATATACTCAGAGAGAAGCGTGACCCCGGCAGACCCAACCCCAGGGCGATGTTTCCTTACAGATTTAATTCAGACCTCGATATAGGACATTTTTTATACTTTAACTGCACATTATTATATAATATCCTTTTTTAATTTTTATTTCTCTTATATTATTTTGCATTTTTTGTTAAATGTATCATATTTACGCTTTTTTGCATAAAATCATAATAAGAAAGATGCTTTTCCTTTGATGTCAAGATTTCCTGAAGACTATTCTACTTATTTTTTTAGGTCTGTCCCATGATCAGGGGTGCAGAGAGGCGGTATCATGCTAGATATGGGGAAGTACCTTGCGTATGGCGACAAGATAGGGAAGGGAAACCTTGTGTTTAGGGAAGGGGGAGATGGTGACCCCTGACCAAACCTTCCGCTGGCACCTTACTCCAATGACCACCCTAGTTCTGCACCTATGTGCCGAGCAGGATACCTGGCCCTGGCTGGCACTAAACTGGAACCTAGCTAGGGAACGGGTGAGATGAAGACTTAGCCAACCCCACTATGTACTAAAGAGCACACAGGGAAAGTACCCTAATGAATTATCTCCAGGAAAACTCGGGGAGAGGTACAGCAACGAACAACAAAGATTCTTCAGATAAATACAAGCTGACTGTTTTCATCCAAGGCCTTAATAGGAATTTAACGCTATTGTAAAGTGCAAAGGGTTGGGGTATCCAGCAGCTGGGCCAGTGGTCGGGATCATTGTGGCTGCGCCCAGTGCTGTGGCCCTGGCTCATTGGAAGGGGAAAAAACAAAACAAAAATGGAGTAAAACAAATAAAACAAAAATAATAGTTTGTGATGCCAGTTGGAGTTTCCAGCCAGTATGTGGCTGGCAATGCAGGTTTAGCCTCAGGAGATAGATGTTATAGCAGTGAGATGTATAACCCCATCCAACTTGGGTTAGATCATGAGGGATGAGGAGGAGATAATGGTGGTAGTAGTAGGAGTGATGGTGCAAGACAGCAGAACAAAAAATAGCAGAAAACAATCTTTGTTCTTTACTTTTTACTGGATTTGAAGCAGGTCCAGAGTACAAGTATCACCAGGTATGCAGTCCAGCAGTCGGAAGACTAAAGTCCACTCTGCGGAGTGAGATATATACCCCGCGATGGTCCAAGTCTGTCTACAGTTCTCCAGTACTCTGACAGTGAATAGATAACTCCAGCCTTCAGTGATGTGAGTATGCAACCCTTTGCTAACAGCTCTCTAGTCCTTTTTACAATTGTGCCCCGGAAAGTTCCCCGAAGTGTAGTTACTGATCATAAAATGCAGCAACCTCCAGATTCAGAGGCCAATTTGAAACCTAGCCATCTAGGGCCTGGTGACCTGCCTGCAGACGGTCTCTCTGCTTGGCCTCCCAGTCTGCCGCAGACTGAACCTCTCCTCTTGCCTACCTCTACCCTCCCTATCCTAACTCCTGCTCCAGCCAGAAGTTGGGTCTGCCCATGCAGGACTCTTTCACCCTCAACTTCCAAGCTGAAGTTCAAAAGTGTTGGATGTTTTGGGTTTCCAGCAGAGGATGCTCAATTTTCCCCAGACATGGTATTAGGGTGCATGCACATGATCAGTGTACGCAGGTTTTGGACCGGTCTTGCGCTGCGTCCAAAACGTGCGTAGTACAGTATAAGCATAGTGGATGGGATTTCAAGAAATTTCCATCCTCACTATGCTTAACCCGCCCGCAGCGTGTTTGAAGCTGCGGTGCAGATTGCCGGCAGTTCCTAGTAATGTTTATTTCATGCTGCTGGAGTCAGAAGCGGCTGTCCATGGGTGACTGCAGGGAGAAGCCGCCCACACACCCGCCGCACATGTGAGTACAGGGCAGTTGCGGTCTCCTGCGGCCACCCGCGGCTTCACTCAGGTACGTCCAACACGCAGCTCCTCCGGACCGTGAGCACACAGTCCTTACATCGATGTATGTGCATTGCCATTTGTGCAGCCAAACTGCAGGGATGCCACACTATCGCCAGCAAAGACCAAGGGGAAATGGGAGTATTTAGGGACACAAGGGGAAGTGATGATGATTACCAGCTGATAAGTGAGAATATCCGCAGGTCATAAAAGGAAAGGGATAAACCCCAAGCAGAGAAGTACATAGGATACCATATACACCACAGTAGAAAGAATAGCATGTCAGGGAGTAGTTTGTGTAGCTAAATGCTGCAACCATCTACAGCCGAACACACAGGACTGTCTGTCAACCTTGGCACACCCGTGACAGGCGGGATTTGTGTATATTTGCATAAAAAGGGTGTGTGTCCATTAATGATGCATTCTTAGGTGGAAGAGGAAGGGCTTAAAGGGTTTTACAAAATGAAAACACTTTTTAATAAGGCTCTTATTACAATGTATAATGTTCCCTCAAAATGTTATTTTCTTTTTTCTGCTCCTTTGAATTCCACTGCAGATAAAATCTAGCATTGCGCATGCGCGATAGAGAGCCCATTCTCCTTGGGTTCGTCTGATTATGTGGATTAGTGGTGTCGCCCCGTACACAGCCCAGAGCAGACGAGTGGACAGTGCACCGGGGATGAAGCGTCACGGGATGTGTATGCAGCGTGGTGCGCCATCACATGACAGCGTCAGGATGTGCACCCTATCGAGGCAGAAATACTCTGGAAATCGCCCTATTTCGTCCTGTTAAAGCTTCTCCGAAGTCTTTGCATAGAGCAGCACCACCACTTACAAGATATCCAGAGATTTGGGATCCATATTTTTGACCAGATCTCCCCACTCTATTATATGTATTTGTTATACTCCAGACCAGCCCTATCTACACATAAACATTTGCCTCTTCTAGATTTTTCCGTGCTTGACCTCGCTCTGTCGCGTCCCCTTCCCCCCATGTTCATCCCATATTTCTGTAAATCCCTTGACATATTTTAAAGTGGTGAAATGTCTCGGATTTTGACTTTTTTGACAGCTCTGAATTTGTACTTTGATGAATCGTGAAGGATTTCGGAGTTTGCTTTGACAGTGAAGGTTAATAGAGATCTTATTCAGAGGTCCGCCGCTCTCCGGAACAATAAACCACATTGACACTTGACTGTCTCCGTGATCAGACAGCTTCAATCAGAGTGATGCGCAGGGCATTGTACGGACAGAGCGCTAGAGGTAACGTTCTGTCTCCAGCATCAAGAAACGTAAGGAAACCTATGTCCAAAATATTATGAGGCCTGAGAAAAGGCTCGGACCGCTGCGAAGTGTCTCAAGGCAAAAGAGATAAAACATTGTCTGCAGTTACATTTCTTAGCACCATTGCTAGAAGCCCCAATTTATATCTCCTGAAATGTCCAGGACTCCCAGAAAAGTTTGCAAACCTTCCAGTCACATTCCAAACTTGTCCAAAAAGTGATGTTTTCTTAAGGTTTTTTTTTGTAATGCAGTGATGCTACATTATTAACTAGAGCTCTGATCGGGGGTTCAAGACATGGTGCAACCGGTCAAGGAGCTGTCATGTGCTGATCTGCGCTGACTGTGTGCAGTCTATGTTGCATGCTGCTGTTATTAAATGTGTGAACTGCATGAGTTAATGTCAGTTCTGCTGTGTGCTGTGCTCAGGTGCTGGATGATGTGACGCCTAAGTATGAGTCATCTGGTATCCCCCTCCCTAGCCTTTAAATAACTTCTCCCTACACCAGGTGGCGTCACTAATAGAGTTTTCACTTTGCCTGTGACCAAGCTTGTGTGTGGACATCAGTGCTTTTGCTGCTGTGTCTGGAAGTTTATCTTTTGCTGAAGTGGCTGCTGAGCCCGATCCTTGGTGGTAGGTGAGAGGGAGTAACATAGGACTGGTTGAGGAGTTGAGGAAGATGGTGGTGGCCCGAACCTCCTCACCATCAGAGGTACCTTCAGGAGCAGGGCTAGTCAGGAACCCCAAGTCTAAGGACAGACTTGTTTCTCAGGTACCCTTGTCCTTTTACTATCATCTTGCTTCTCATTCCCTCACCTACTACCACCTCCATGACAGGAGTATGGTGAGGAACAAGTGGTGGTAAGCCAACTATAAAAGTTGTCATCAGCATACAAGCCCACTCTTCTACATTGCCTGACAGTCTTCCAATATAGGGGATGTCTCCTGGATCCCTCCACAAAAGTAGCTGGATATGTATTTGTGGTGCCCCACTGGTCATGGCGCCACTAAAGGGGTACTGCACCCAAGAAAGTGTGTGTGGGATTCCTGTCATCAGGGGGATGTGATGTTAATCTGAGGCCCTCATCCCTGCATTCACACACCTAGAATAGGGGCACTAAAGGGTTAACCTGTTTGCCTGGGAGGCCCAGCCCCGGTGGGAGGAGCTGAGGTGTAGTGGAAATAGACGGAAGAGGGGAGTTAGGAGAACAGCCATGGAGAGAGACTGAGGAGGAAGGAAAGGAAAGCCTGAGGGAGACGAGGAGCGTCATGCTCACCTCAGAGGAAAGCGCAGAAAATGGACACCGGGTCCAAGACTGTGCAGGGTTACACATCCCGGCAGTCAATACGAGAGGGTGGGGAATTCCAGATTTCCCAGCCACACAGTGTCAGGAGGCAACGCAGCACAGAGTTCAGCAACACTGACGCCAAGATGCAGGGTAGAGAAAGTGAAGGACTCGAGCTGCCTGTCATACGGCACACACTGGAGAGAGAGGGCAAGCAGCTTAGCTTCAAGCAGCCGCAGGAGCCTACAAGTAAAAGCGCAGGTAGAGAAAATGAGGACAGAGGTTGAGACCTGAAGAACCATCACAGAGAGGCTCAGAGACATCGCATCCTCTGGTGACTACCCGGCCAGCTACCCAACATTGAACTTGGAGACTTGTGAACTGTTTGAGAGCTGCTTCAGTAAAATACCCGTGCAGAGCAAGAAGGTCTCCTGTGTATCCTTCCTATTGAGCTGCAGAGCTGCTACCGAGAAACTACAAAACAGTGAGTCTGCCTGTTACTGACATTCCACACTGCCCTGGGATTGGCTTTACCCGTGGAGAGCCGTTCCATGCCCAGCTGCCATCCATCATCCCCAGAGGTTCTGCAGCAGCGGTGGTCATGACTGACCACATCCCACGGGTGGCGTCACGACAAATTCCCTGTAAATACCCTCCTTTTTGAATTGAGCCCAGGCCACGGGACCGGGTCATGATCACCGTGATCCCCAAGAGACAGCACCGGCCCCGTTCCCAAGTACCCCATTCCCCGAGGGCCCATCATATTTAGATATCTCCCATTGACAGGCGCTGTATATGCATGAAGCTCCCAGTGGCAGATGCAGGCAGACAAAATGTTATCACTAAATACCATTGCTCTATGGTAGGGAGCGTTCTGCTGGACCATTGCTCTATGGTAGGGAGCGCTCTGCTGGACCATTGCTCTATGGTAGGGAGCACTCTGCTGGATCATTTCTCTATGGTAGGAAGCACACTGCTGGACCATTGCTCTATGGTAGGGAGCACTCTGCTGGATCATTGCTCTATGGTAGGGAGCACTCTGCTGGACCATTGCTCTATGGTACGGGGCACTCTGCTGGACCATTGCTCTATGGTAGGGAGCACTCTGCTGGACCATTGCTCTATGGTAGGAAGCACACTGCTGGACCATTGCTCTATGGTACGGGGCACTCTGCTGGACCATTGCTCTATGGTAGGGAGCACTCTGCTGGACCATTGCTCTATGGTAGGAAGCACACTGCTGGACCATTGCTCTACAGTACGGGGCACTCTGCTGGACCATTGCTCTATGGTAGGGAGCACTCTGCTGGACCATTGCTCTATGGTAGGAAGCACACTGCTGGACCATTGCTCTATGGTACGGGGCACTCTGCTGGACCATTGCTCTATGGTAGGGAGCACTCTGCTGGACCATTGCTCTATGGTAGGAAGCACACTGCTGGACCATTGCTCTACAGTACGGGGCACTCTGCTGGACCATTGCTCTATGGTAGGGAGCGCTCTGCTGGACCATTGCTGTATGGTAGGGAGCACTCTGCTGGACCATTTCTCTATGGTAGGAAGCACACTGCGGGACCATTGCTCTATGGTAGGGAGCACTCTGCTGGACCATTGCTCTATGGTAGGAAGCACACTGCTGGACCATTGCTCTATGGTAGGGAGCACTCTGCTGGACCATTGCTCTATGGTACGGGGCACTCTGTTGGACTATTGCTCTATGGTAGGGAGCACTCTGCTGGACCATTGCTCTGTAGTAGGGAGCACTCTTCTGGACCATTGCTCTATGGTACGGGGCACTCTGCTGGACTATTGCTCTATGGTACGGGGCACTCTGCTGGACCATTGCTCTATGGTGGGGAGCACTCTGCTGGATCATTGCTCTATGGTACGGGGCACTCTGCTGGACCATTGCTCTATAGTATGGAGCACTCTGCTGGATCATTGCTCTATGGTACAGGGCACTCTGCTGGACCATTGCTCTATGGTACGGGGCACTCTGCTGGACCATTGCTCTATAGTAGGGAGCACTCTGCTGGATCATTGCTCTATGGTACAGGGCACTCTGCTGGACCATTGCTCTATGGTAGGGAGCACTCTGCTGGACCATTGCTCTGTAGTAGGGAGTGCTCTGCTGGACCATTGCTCTATGGTAGGAAGCACACTGCTGGACCATTGCTCTATGGTAGGGAGCACTCTGCTGGACCATTGCTCTATGGTACGGGGCACTCTGCTGGACTATTGCTCTATGGTAGGGAGCACTCTGCTGGACCATTTCTCTGTAGTAGGGAGCACTCTTCTGGATCATTGCTCTATGGTACGGGGCACTCTGCTGGACTATTGCTCTATGGTACGGGGCACTCTGCTGGACCATTGCTCTATGGTGGGGAGCACTCTGCTGGATCATTGCTCTATGGTACGGGGCACCATTGCTCTATGGTAGGGAGCACTCTGCTGGATCATTGCTCTATGGTACAGGGCACTCTGCTGGACCATTGCTCTATGGTAGGGAGCACTCTGCTGGACCATTGCTCTATGGTACGGGGCACTCTGCTGGACCATTGCTCTATAGTAGGGAGCGCTCTGCTGGATCATTGCTCTATGGTACAGGGCACTCTGCTGGACCATTGCTCTATGGTAGGGAGCGCTCTGCTGGACCATTGGTCTATGGTAGGGAGCACTCTGCTGGACCATTTCTCTGTAGTAGGGAGCACTCTTCTGGACCATTGCTCTATGGTACGGGGCACTCTGCTGGACTATTGCTCTATGGTACGGGGCACTCTGCTGGACCATTGCTCTATGGTGGGGAGCACTCTGCTGGATCATTGCTCTATGGTACGGGGCACCATTGCTCTATGGTAGGGAGCACTCCGCTGGACCATTGCTCTATGGTACAGGGGCACTCTGCTGGACCATTGCTCTATGGTAGGGAGCACTCTGCTGGACATTGCTCTATGGTACGGGCACTCTGCTGGACCATTGCTCTATAGTAGGGAGCACTCTGCTGGATCATTGCTCTATGGTACAGGGCACTCTGCTGGACCATTGCTCTATGGTAGGGAGCGCTCTGCTGGACCATTGTCTATGGTAGGGAGCACTCTGCTGGATGTCATACAGACGGCTTTGAGACTCCTGTTCTCGTGATTGATGTGGGTCCAGCGATGGGATCTCCAGCCATCATCCATTTGTTAACTATCCTGTGGAATAGGAACACATCATGGTCATGACCCACAGTTAATGTCAGTGCCAAATAATCAAGTTCCTAGTGCATAGTTATATGGAGCAAAGGTTAGCTAGAGCCATCCCCTTTCCCTACTGCATGTTCACATCCCATTACATTGTTTGCAAAACAGGGAATTTGACTCAAGGGTCATAGATGAGAATCAGTCACTAGATCATTCTGAACTGTTGGTCAAAACCCTGCACCATTATGAAGGTAATCTTGAACTTTGTATCAGACAGGGCACCCCCTCTTTTATGAACCCCCAAAGACAATGAATTGGGGGGATGTTGTCTGTATCTCCACCATCCAGATATTATCACCTCATTATGTGTGAAGATAAAGATGAATATGTTTTGGCTCATCAGGTGATGTGGACCCTCAAAGCCCTATGTCCAGGTGGGCACACGGGCCATGAGTGTCAGTGCAGCAGACAGGTGAAGCCAGCAGGTATAGGGTAATAGCACTAAAGTTTACAAACAGACAGGAGACTGGGGAGCAGGTAAATACATTGGAGAACTGCAGGCAGAAAGGAGACTGAGGAACAGGTAGAAGGAGCACTGAAAACTGCAGACAGAAAGAAGATCAGGCAGCAGGTAGAAGAGTCACTGGAGACTGTTGGCAGACAGGAGACCAGGAAGCAGTAAGTATAAGTACTGAAGACCACAGGCAGACCACAGACTGGGGAGCCGATAGAAGAAGCACTGGAGATTGCAGGCAGACAGGAGCCTAGGGAATGGGTAAAGACAGCACAGCAGGATGACCACAGAGGCAGACAAGCAGAAGACCAGGAAGGTAGAAAGATGGTAAAAGACACTGGAGGACACAGGCAGAGACAGGAGCCCAGAGAATGGGTAGAAGAAGCACTGGATACCACAGGCAGACAGAAGACCAGAGGAGAGCAAGAGAGTTAAAGCACTGCACTGCAGGACAACATAGTGGACGCAGATAGGAGTCCGGGAAACAGGTAGTAAAAGCACTGAAGAATTGAGGAGACAGGGCACATGAACACTAAAAGTCTTAATACCAAGATAATGGTGTGTGTTTTGGTGAATCTTATAGGCCCATGCAGACAATCACATGGGAGCACGCCAGGCAACCTGCAAAGCGCAAGGTAGAGCGGACTAGGGTGAGGGGAGCAAAGTTCGGATCTGAAATAGTTGTGTAAGGGTATGTGCCCACTGGGTGTTTTTGCCGCGGTTTTCCTGCGTTTTCCGCATGCAGAAAACCATTGGTTTTATGGTAATGTATGCTAATCTGTTCCTGCGTTGGGCTTCCCAGCAAAACCAATGTGTTTTCAAAAACGCTGTGCCCACACATTAGTTTTGCAAGTGTCAAGAACTGTCAAATACCTCGTTTTTTGGTGCGGATGGGAAAGAATGGACATGTCAATTCTTTTTTGCGTTTTTGGTGCAGTCAATTGGAAAAATGCTGGAAAAACCCGCCAGCTAATCAAAAACGCAGTAAAAACGCGCAAAAAACGCAGACAAGATCTTAGCATTTCTCCTGTCAAGGACTCTAGGATCCTCAGGTTTTCCTGCGTTTATGACTGCACAAAAAACGTCCGTGTGGGCACATACCCTAACAGAATAAATCTGCCAAAATTTAAATTTAATGCACTTCTAATTTTGTCACTGCAAAATAAATGTAGCTGATTATTCTCTAAGGCCTTTTAAGACACTAAAACATAATAATAATAATAATTATTATTATTATTATTTATATAGCACCATTAATTCCATAGTGCTATACCTATAGAATTATGCATATAGTTTATAGTAAACAACTTAACAATGACAGACTGGTACAGAGGGGAGAGGATCCTGCCCTTGCAGACTTACATTCTATAGGATAATGGGGAGGAGACATGTCGGGGATATGCAGCAGCTCCGGTGGTGGTGAGGCGGCAGCTCCTGGTGATGGTGAGGTGGAAGCTCCGGTGGTGGTTGAGCAGCAGCTCCTGGTGATGGTGAGCGTCAGCTCCTGGTGATGGTGAGGTGGAAGCTCCAGTGGTGGTGAGCAGCAGCTCCTGGTGATGGTGAGCGTCAGCTCCTGGTGATGGTGAGGTGGAAGCTCCGGTGGTGGTGAGGCAGCAGCTCCTGGTGATGGTGAGGTGGAAGCTCGGTGGTGGTGAGCAGCAGCTCCTGGTGATGGTGAGGTGGAAGCTCCGGTGGTGGTGAGCGGCAGCTCCGGTGGTGGTGAGCAGCAGCTCCTGGTGATGGTGAGTGGCAGCTCCCAGTGATGGTCAGGTGGAAGCTCCGGTGGTGGTGAGGCACCAGAATGGTCATTGCTAGCAGTAAGCTTTCTTGAAGAGATGGATTTTCAAGTTTAGGGTTATTATTATTAAAATGAAAAATAATTAAAATTTATTGCATTTGCCTCTCTTTGGCCTATACACCTACAGTATAAGTTCAGTCCATGCACAAAATCAGCGATAACCTGTCTATAACCAAAAAACATTCAGGAGTCTCTTTTTATCCTGACAACCCCACACAACCACACACCTGTCTCTAGAGCGTCCTACAGATATTACTCTCATCTTTACTTTGAGCAGTTTCTCATAGGCCTCAATGAGAGTGAGCAGTAATGCCTGCATCTGCCTTGATAAGTAAAGCTTTTGCATACCTCAATCACGTCCTGCTCCAGTGAGCCAATACTTTCCCATTAACATATCATTTCTTCTCCAGATCTGACTTAATTGTGTCCCTTTCCCTGTCCAATTTAATGAATAAAGACGACATTTCCAAAAGGCGGCCATCTTAAAGCCCCTCCGCCGCCCGCCTGCCCGCCCGCCGTGCTGTGGCGGAGGCTCTGTGCAGCGGCCTCGCAGATGGATTTGGAGGATTGAGTGCAGACTTAGCCTCCTGCCTATACGGATCTATACATAGATCTCCAGAGCATGCTGGGCTAGGAGAACATATCTGAATCGCGGTGTCAAGGCTAATCCTGCCGCTCTCGCTCTGGAAGTCATGCACACAGTCAGGAGTGACTTATTCGCATGGTAATATCTTCTATTGATCTCACCATATCACAAGAAAAAGAAAAAATTCCTGACATTGGGGGATAACAAGGAGTGATTTGCATCTGAAAACACAGGAGCTTCGGTTGCTTTACAGATGTTTGTGTATTTTTGTATTGAATTGGGAAAAAAAGAAAGAGACGCGCGTCCAGTTCTTGGATAAATATGTCTCATTTATCCCCTGCCAGGCCACGAAACCCCGACAGCTGGTGAATACCATGTTCACAGTGGGGTAACCGACCTTCGGCTTGTTGGGGGCTTCTTCCACCAGCGTTGTAACCGCGCCATTCCCATCATTTACAGAGGACATATTACACAGGGGCCCTAAGAGTACAGGGACACGCCGCTGTCTCTATGTTTGTTTAGTACTGCAGATCTCAAAAAAGTGACTGTCACCAGAGATTGGAACGGCTGTCAGGTTTCAGCTGCCCGACTGGTGAGGGTCCACACCACTGGCAGACACAGACAGAAGGGGCCCCTGTACAAGAACAATATACGGGCCATTTATGGCCACTTTACACATCCCGATATCGGCGTCCAACTCCGATAAAAAGTCATGTGGTCCGTGCGTTGGCCCCGATATCGTTCGTGCGTTGTATGGTGTAAATGTACAATTCGATGCAAAAACGATGCCAAAACGATATCGGGGAAGAATTGTGCAGGCTCTCCAACTGCCCGATATTGGATGGACGATCTGACAGGATCGTGCTGTGTGACAGCCCAACAACGATTTGGACTACAACTTCCCCTATTCTCTCCCATGTTAAATGGTCGTTTCTGGGTCACCCGTACAAGGGGGCGTACACATCGCAGTTGTGTTGCCTGCCGATATCGTGCTGTGTAGCATCTCCTATGCGATCTTGGGTTTCTGCCCAAAAAATGCGCGTTCCCGCGCCGTTGTATCCAACATCGAAACGATGTTGGGACGTGTAAAGTGGCCATTACAGCCAAAGAGCTCATCAACATGCACACTCCCATCTGCTTTGGAGGTAGAGACCTCTTGGACCCTTGTGTGGGTGAACAGGCTGCACCAATGATATGTCCGCCCTGGTCTACACCTATACCTAAGTAATAGAGTTTAATTGATCTGAACGTTCCGATTCCTTGACAGTTCCTACCGGATTCTAAAGTAAAACCACTAGAAATATTGCAAACTTGCACAAACATTTTGCTACGTTTTGCCGCCAGCTTTTATAGCAGTGGGAAGAATGTGGGTTGGGTGGAGGATGGCCAAGAGCGCCCCAAAAAGGCATCATAAATTGAAGTCACTAAAGTAAATTATGATAAATGTATTCCGGCATACGGCAGCAGGAAGATGCGCCAAATCCATTAGGAGATAATGAATTTGGCGCATCTTACCGCAGCACATATTTCATCCAGACTGACGTGCAAAGCTCCTGCCTTCATGAATCAGGGGGCCATAGACTTTACGGCTGTGCTGCTGGCGTTACCATCCATTTCTGGGAAACACAGTGTTAATCAGCGACCCGGGTGATATGAAACCCAAGAATTATGTAGCAAAGCCTCATTTGCAAAACTCATTATGAAAACCTATGCCTTAAAATGTAATGAGATTTCTCTTCCTTGATTATTCTTGTGATGTCTAAACCGTAATTATTCAAGAACATCTTCATTTAGATTAAGGAAAAAAAATGTAAAACAAAAGTGAAAATTATTCTAAAGGTTGTATATATATTTTTACAAGAGACACAACCTACAACCTTGTCCCATCAAGTATCATATTGTGGGCCGGGCACAATCAGCATGATTCCTCCATGTTCCATCAAAGAAAATCGTGTCTCACTACAGTCCAGTCAACACTTCTGAAGGGTCTCGTTTCCCCTTGTGAGGCCTCCTCTAAAGAGGTTATGCTTAAAGAAGTGCCACGTCCGCAAGGTCCTCGGGTATTCGGTAGCTGGGCCAGCAATCTTTTGGGGAGGTCACGATGGCTGTGGCCCAACTCCGTGGACTTGGCCATGCAGGAATAAGGTGTATTTGCAGGGGATGATAATGAGTCATTTCGTGACGCCACCTGTGGTACCTGGTCATGGGTGACCAGCGCTGCACCACTGGTGGCATTTATAGACACAAGGTTACCACAGGGCTCTGCCACTCAGGTATACGTGAAGCATGGTGTTTTATCTGCCGTTTGAGGCTGGGTCCTCTGGGGAGCGTCTGTCACTTGTGAGGCATGTAATTAGTGCGGAGCAGCCCGCCTGATCTAATAGCAGGGCGTGACCAATAGACTGCTTTGACACCATGCTTCACATATACCTGAGTGGCAGAGCCCTGTGGTAAACTTGTGTCTATAAATGCCACCAGTCACTTCCCTGACAGTATGGTCAGACGCTGGTGATACAACCGGCCCCATCTGTGGGTTGTAGGTGACTGAGCATTGGTATACGGACACCTGTGTTGCCTCCCGGAGGAGCTATCGGCCTGCTGCTAGGTGCAATGATATTTACCGGGCCATATTTTGGTGAGTTTTTTTGTTTGTGCGGAGTGACCAACTTACCATTTCCAGCTGCTATACCACTTAGTGGCGACCGGTCCGTAGGGGTGCCACACTTGCGGGTGTGACTGAGAGTCCTGTTGGGTCTCTGCCAAGAAATCCTTCACCTGCCATTGAGAAGGCCGTGGTCCTGGCAGAAAGTAAGAGATCAGCTCATATCACAAGTGTACCTCGAGTGACACCAGGGCATCAGAAGAGAAGTGTTCTCTTTATGCAGTGGGACAAGCCAAGTGTGTCGTGGAGGTCATCAGGGGGCAGAAAGAGAGATATGGTTATGAGCGCAGTTGAGCAACCCAGAAGCAGGAGAAGTAGCTAAGTGCTTGACCCTACGGAGACCTGGCTCCAACAACCTACAGTCCAGCGACTCCAGGCACTACAGTCTCAACCTTCAAAGCCCAAGAAACTCTGCTGCAAACAAGCCATGTTGCAAGTGTGCATACTACACGAGCTGCAACTGTCTATGTGGCCCAAGGCCCACATTTGACCATGTATGTCTGGCAAGGAGAAGAGAAAAAGACCCCAGTCTGAGCACAGTCGGGAGACACTTAGAGTGAGAGTTGAATACGGAATCAGACACCTGTGGTAGCCGTTTATTTGTGTTGGGTGCTTCAGTTCTGGGACTCCTTTGTTCTTTACCACGGGTGGCCAAATAGGTTTGTCCTCTTAATCTCAGTTTTGTTTGGGCACGTTTCATATCCCCTTGTTAGAATTGAGGACTCTGCTACCGCAAAGGTTTTTCATGCCCTTGGTTGCACTGTGCCCTAGTGATTATGGGCTCTCCTGTAAGAAGACTGACTTACAGTCCTCAGGTGGATGCTTTGTTATAGACTTGGGCGAACGGGTCAGTACAGGAATGGACATTAGACTAGCTGAGTAGTCTGTGCACTCTAGTCGAAGGTATTCCCATTAGTAAACAGGTCCCTGTGGTTGTGACACCAACCTTGAGCCAACGGGGACTTAATGACTCTCAGGTCACCAACATTGGTGATACCAGACGTTATGGAGCAGTCTAAGGCACACATGTGCCCAACACGAAGTGTACATTACAGAATGTTTACAAGAAGTACAAAAATTGCCTCACCATGTGCGATGATAATCCTGAAATTGTATCCATATGGGTACTTCAATTCCAACTAGAAGCCGCTGACCAATGGCTGACAATTTCAAAATGACAAACAGTTGGATCCAGAAAAGCGCTAAAATCTTCAACTCTATTAGTTAAAATTCCATAACGACAGTATAGACTACTCAACGCATTTCTGATATTAGATGCTCTTAGCCACTGAGTACGTCTAACGCCAGGAACACGTTGAGTTGTCTATACTGCCATCATTGAATTTTAATTAATAGAGTTGAAGATTTTAGTACTTTTCTGGCTTTAACTGTGTTTTGCTTCGAAAATGTGTACAAGTGTTGTGCCTGCAGTACCGATGTGTTGAAGGTATTGTGGGTAACGTTTAACGTTACAGGAAACATCTGAGTCTGTGTCGGTAACTCCCCTGCAGACAAGTACGTTGACCGTTAGACAGCCTGAAACCAGGTATGACTTGCACCCCAAAAGACCACAAACGCAGCCAGGACCACCGCAACTACAAACCCTGGTGCTGTGTGGGGATGGCCGGGCTGTGGACTACAGGAGGGAGCCCCTCACCTGCAGCTACGGCCTCAGGCCAGTCTCACAGTGGAACACATTTCTAATTATGATGACCATTATTCACACATAGGGTGCCTTTTGCTAACGCCTTTCTAATACAAGTCTCAGTCCATTCCTCTCCAGACGTCTCCCGTTTCACTTGGGTCTTTCCCGTTTTGTTCACTTGGCCTCACTGTCTCGAGCTGCGGTTGTGGAGCCCCACAGGTCGGTGCACCACGGAGGGGTACTGCACCCAGACCAGAGTGTGTAGTATCCATGTGACCAGGGGATAGGGATGTTAATCTGAGGCCCTCACCACACACATTCACACGCCTAGAATCAGGGAACTAAAGGGTTAAATCCTTGGCTAGGAGACCCAGCCCCGGTGGGAGGAGCTTAGGTGGGTAGTATAGAGTATGAAAGAAAGCTTAGTCAGAATGTTAGGAGAAGTAGAGGGACTCTACGAATGGCGCCGAGGGAGGGCACCTAAAAGAGAGGTGACCCGGACTCAGGGGGATCCTTGGGTGTTAGCTAACACCCTAATCCAGACTGGAACGGCACCCGTCCAGAAGGACCCAGTCCAACACCGGAGGATCAGCTCCGAGGCGGTGCGGGTGGTTACCCGAGCCGCAGAACTGGTCGGGACTCGGGCTTCTTCAAGAAGTCGTGGTCCAGTCCTGCATATTCCCCTAAGGCTTGCAGAGGGTAAGGAGTCCTCTGTCCCGTAAATCCTGTGAGCGGGCGCCAGGCTCTGTGCAGGGAAGTACTGGAAGGGAAGGAGTGAAAAGACAGAGAGAGTAAAGACAGAGGGAGAATCCTGAAGAAACACCGCTGAGGACCTGAAAGAGACATTCCATCCTCCGGTGACTACCCAGGCCAGCTACCCATGACTGTATACCTGTAAGCTGCCTGAAGGTTACCAGTAAACCTGTGCAGAGCCTAATCAACGTTTGGTGTCTTATTCCATTGCGCTGGGGGAAGCTGCATTCCAGTCTCCTCAGGCAGACTGCATCGAGCCTCCACCTGCGGAGCCGCCTTCCTGTGTGAGTTTTCCATTTCCATCACTGCCCCAGAGATTCTGCTCCACCTGCGGGGAGCATTACCATCTGGCTGCCTACCATCATCCCTGGAGGTCTGAAGCAGCGCTGGTAATCTTACCAGATACCGTAGGTGGCGTCACAAACAATTTATTTTATTATTTTATTTTTACACACTTTTCAGCGACCACCAGGGCCACAGCCCCCAGGACCACACACCAAACCACAATTGGCAAGCACAGATTCTTCTTAGCCTTATTTTGGAGTTAATCAATTCACAATGATTTACTTATTTGGACTCAATAACCTTATGTGCCTTCTGTACCTTATATTGTTCATGTTTATTGTACTTGTCTATGTATGCCCTTTCCACATGTAAAGTGCCATGGAATAAATGGCGCTATAATAATAATAAATAATAATAATAAAGATCTCGGAGGGGGTTGAAACGTTGGGTTGAGATTCTTTGGATTGAGATTCTTCGTGAAATATTTTTTAATCTAAAAAATAAAGACAACAGCATTTGACAAACCTCTCGTTGATTTTTTCTTCTCATTGTGTGCCTAAGTCTACATTTTTTGTAGACTGTTCTATTTTTTACTTCGGAGCATCACTAGATTAGCGGTTGAGCCAAGCACTAACTTTATTAATATAACTCCTCCAATCTGGTTCCTTCTCACTCTTAACACTACCCATGTCAGACTAAATACATGCCAACTATCAAACACATTTAAAAAGGTGCATTATATTGGAAATCATCACACTGTCTCCAAGGGGGTGTGGACGGCGCTTCCACTTCCTTACATAAAGGTATACATTATAGACGGCTGGCACTGGAGGTGCACAAACTGTGCGGATTGCATATGTATCACCATTCTCAGTGCCAGATGGTTCCAATTGTCTTGATGTATTCGGTACCCAGAGATCGCACCTCCAGTCTCTCATTAGCCAGTTAGACCTCTAATTGGTGGCCACCTTTGACCCTGGGCAATCTATGTTGGTGGACTGTGTGACCATATCATTTGGGAATGACATAGCATACCTATATGGGGCCACATAGAAAACCATCCCATCTAGAGCCAGCTTAGAGGTTATATAAACAATGGCTAGGGTAGCAAATGCAGATCCTGATCCGGTTTTGAGCATGCAAAATGCTCAAAACCGAATCAGGGTCCGCAGCCCATAGGAGCCCATTATAAAACGGGATTGTACTACATGCAATCCGGTTACCGCTTCCGGATTTGCAGCCTGCGTTAAAAAATCATGCAGGCTGCAGTTTTCGGAGCGGTTTGCAAACCGCAGCAGGCTTGCTATAATGGGCTCCTATGGGGGAGCCCATCCGGCTACCGCAAGGCACATGCTACCTGCGGTAGCCGGATGCTTTGTTCATCCCTGCTGTGGATAATCTCGCCCTTTAAGGCCTATTGCAGCTCTACACCAGACCAACATTTCAGTTTTGGGAGGTATCACAAAGGGTATGGGGTCACTTGCAACTTGCACTACCAATTTCTCCTCCAGACAATTCTACCTGCTGTCTCATCATCAGAGCCTTTATTTCCTTTCCCAGGACTCGTTGTTGTCCAGAATTGGCAGTATCAGCCATCTGCTGTCAAACTACAATTTCTGCAAGACAACTTTCCATTACATTCATTCCTAGCAGAATAGTTGGATCACGTTCATGCCGATCAACATCAACAATTATCACCCCTGGATCTTTTAATTCTACTTTCACAATTTTAATGGTCATTTCTTTAAACCCAATCTGTGGTACTAGTTTACCATTGCTAGCCCATATATTAAAGTTATCATCTGGACCACGCGTAATGTCCGAATCAGCCCAGTACCATTTATAAAGGATATAAGGTATGGAGAAGATCTGCGAGCCGGTGTCCAGTAGAGCATTCAGGATAATGCCATCCAGCACGACAGGTATAATTGGACGTCTTCCCACATACCTGTCCCGCCAACTTGGTGGGCCTTGCAAGTTCATTCCTGAGGAGTGTGTCGCTTCCCCAGGGGATCATCGTTTAAAGCACATTCCCTGGCAAAGTGGCCTGCCTCTCCGCAGCGGCGTCAAATGGGCTGTCCATCTGGGTGGTAGCGATCGCTGGGTTGTCCTCTGGTCGCTGGATACTTCCTATCCCTCATCTTCTTTGATTGTAGCCAGCTCAATCTTTCCCACGGGCTTGGATCCACGCCGCTCCTGCATAGCCTTGGCCATCTCGGCTACACTTTTGGTTAGGGCTTCAATCTTTTGGTTGAGGGCCTCATTGGTGAGGGGCTCCTGAGGTTTTGCACTAGCCCCTGACATAGCTGATGGGTTTTGCGCTGTAGCCAGGCATTGGGCAGAGTCTGTATCATGAGGCTCTTCTGCCTGCAGTATGCGGATGGCCCTCTCTTTAAATTGGACAAAGTTCAAATCAGGGTTCTGTATAGCCATCATCTGCAGCCGTCCTCTATGGGGAGGATATAAGAGTCTATCTATAAACTGGTCGATTAACAGTTTATCTTCCCCCCGTGCTAAGGTGGGTTCTGCGTGTTTGACTGCCCTGAGTGCTTCCTGTAGATTTAACGCAAAGTCTCTCACGCTCTCTTGTGGTTTCTGCCGGCACCCAAAAAATCTCATCTTTGCTCTGGTATCTACACTGGTCTCAAAAGTAGCTTTCAGCCTGGCCATTACATGTTCTACAGTGTCTTTGTCATCATCCGACCAGGACTTTGTACCTCGCTGTGCATGACTATTTAACTGTCCCATTAGTATGCTGACATGCTGGCCCTCTGTCAGGGGGTATATACTGTAATAACTGTCCAGCTTTTCTTTAGAGTCAGTGAGGGTATTAGGCTCACCTGGCAGCCATGTCGCCCCCAGGATGTACGGCATCAGGAACGGCATGATCGGTGACATCCCTAGCGCTGCAGCTGGGTGCCCATCCACTTGCTGTGCGGGATCCACTGGCTGCGACATCTTTCCGCCCCCTCAGTTGATGTTGACCCTTCCGGTCTTCTACTTCTATCGGGGTGTACAATTATAGTTCCGCTGGTGCAGCAGGGTTTGTGTCCCCGCCGGATGTTGTCAGAGCGCAGGCCTGGCTTCGCTTCACGCTCTCTGGAGGGTGCCGCCCATGATGATGACTCACCGTGGCCGGGACTCCGGTTTAGACAGGCGATGCTTCCTTCCTCCTTGTCACGGGTGGGCCGCGCCTGACGGTAGTGGGGCCCGGTGTAGTGCAGATCAAAAGGGTTGAAGATGTCTTGGTGGAACAGATTAAAGGGGTTTTAATTTATTCGTGACGCCACCTATGAGTAGTTTCGGTAATCGTTACCGACGCTGCGGAACCTCCGGGGGATGAACAGCAGCAAGATGGAACGCTCCCCACAGGCTGAGCGGTGATCCCCGGAGGCTGGAGCTGCTTAAGATGTTGTGCGGACGGACAGTTCATAAGGAAGCACGGACACAGAAAGTCTCTGCAACGGGTCTTTACTGTAACCAGCAGGCAGTACATGGTATACAGTTCACGGGTAGTGGACCGGGTGGACTCAGCAGTGATGGTGTCCCTTAGAAATCCGCAGTGTTCCTCCATTCTAACTAAGTGGTTGTCAGTGTCGCCCAGGAATACCAGGTCGGGTACGGGGAGGCTGCTTCAATGCCCTATCCAAGATGTACGTTGTGGATGTTTTGGGGAGCCTTGGATCCCTCGGTGGGTACACCGCTGGTTAGACGACTGGAAGTTGGCTGGTGGTGGGGTGCTCCTGTAAAGCTGCTCCTCCACGCTTCTGGTTCGCGTAGCAGAGGTGAACTGCTGCCAGCTTTGGTACCAGTGAACCGGCTGTGAAGTTGTGGGCACGGGAGTCTTTTGGGAACCCGTGTTTACGATGCCCAATCCCGGTTGTTAAGGCCTCAGGTGCTGACATCCGACCGGTGACGGCCCGGGGGCTGCACGGGGTGCGGAGCCCCCGCTCCTCTCCAAGTTCTAGACTGCTCAGGTCAAGTTCTAGAGCCCTTCTTTCTATGACTAAGGGTCTGTTCTCCTACTCACTTCCCTAGCACTCCGCCCACCAGGACCTAGGATTGGCCCTCTGTTCTAGGTGATGCATGCAGGGTTGGATTTCTAAGTTAACCAGATCATTGCTGAGTCAGAGAATATTGCGGCTGCATTTATGGCTGCAATACCCTCCTGTGACGCACTCGTTGCGGGGCGCCACAATGACACATCCCCTCTGCCTCCCGCGCGCTTTACAATGGTGACAGTTCAAAGCACGTATTCCACACAATTCACGGCACACAATACCCGGTACACCGGGCACGAGATCCTGTTCATGAAGCCAAGTTGTCGCACACTAGGGACCGGGGTACTCGAGACCAGGTCTATACTGTCTCACGGGGGATGTCAGGGTGCCAGGCCTCGTCTCGTCATCCCAAATGCGGCAAGTAAAGGGAGTATTTACAGGGAGATTCGTCATGACGCCACCCGGGGTATGTGGTTAATAGAACCACCGCTGCCGTATTCCTGCTGGGGACGGTGACTTGGGTCAACGTGGATGGTAAGCCCTCCTCGGGTAGGGCTGGTGGTCCCAGGGCAGGTGTAGTAGTAATGGATGAGCCGGGTGAGGAATTGATTTCAGTGCAGTTCACTTACTTTGTCATTGCAGCTTCTCCAGCAGTGCTTGTTGTCCTGGTAGTCGGCGGCTCTGCAGGTGGAAGTCTCTGCTGTGGATTATAGGCAACAGGCGCAATTAACAGGCAGACTCACTGTTGTAATTTTCTCAGTTTTACTAGAGCAGATGGTAAAAGCTGTCCACGGAGTCTCGAGAGAAACTTGGGGTTATTCTCACCCGCCCGAGTCTTTTGGCTCCATTGTTGCGCTTGTAATTTGGCTTCTGCAGTTGCTTAAGCTAGGCTGCCGGCCCTGTCTCTTCATGCGGGGTACCAGTATAACAGGCAACTCGAATCCTTCACTTTCTCTACCCTGCACCTGGGTGTCAAAGTTACTGGAGTCTATGCGTTGCTGTGTTTTTGGTACAGTGTGGCTGGAAATCTGGAAACCCCACCTTCCAGTATTTACTGCTGGGATGTGTGACCCTGCACAGTCTCGGACTCTGGTGTCTGTTCTATGCACTTGTTCTTTGGGGAGAGCACGGTGGTGCTCAACCTCCAGGTGTGTTTCTTCTTCTCCTTTCCTCAGACCCTAGCCTTAGGCCTGGTGTTAGTCAGTGGACCTTGGGATGAGCTTAGCACATCTCCTTTACACCCAGGTCTTCTTCACAGTTCTCCCAGGAGGTGAACAGAACTTGCTCCTCTCCAGACCAGAAAATATAGGGATGCTCACCCTGAACCCGGGCTTGGTCTCCCCCTTCTGGCTTGGAGGTGTTGGTGTTGTGTGTGTGTTGCCTGATGAGAATACCCTTTGTTCCTCTCTGGCAACACCACTACCCGGGGGCAGTGATGACACTGTGGCACATTGACCCTGGGATGCCACACATTGACATTACACTGTGATTTTATACCATTCTTTCAGTAGTAACAAAGGGGCCACTGGGCTCTGAACACAAAATTCCCTAAATTAAAAAAAAACAAAAATTGTATGAAATGTTATGGGAGATTTTTGGTAGGATTAAAAAAAGGAACAAGAGCAAAAATCGTGATTCATTTATAGGGAATGTCCAGAACTGACTTATTGAAGACCTGATTGTCAGCACAGCGACTAATTGTCTGTTATCAGCTCTGGTGGTGCAGGCAGGTAGTAAACGTTGTACGGAACAGCACAGCGCCATCTATTGAGTAGTGGCCGTCGTCAGGTACTGCAGCTCAGCTCCTATTGAAGTGAATGTGATCTGAACAGCAGTACCTGAGAATGGCTACTACACAATAGACAGTGCTGTTCTAGACATAGTTTACTTCTTGGCGCCTCCAGAGCTGATAACAGCTAACTGATGGTGGTCCTGTGTGTCCATTTCCACTTATCCAATACTGATGATTTTGCCAACCCCTTTAGATATTAGTACAAAATAATATAAATCAAAAATATAAAATTAGTCATTTTTTATCTAAATCAGCATTTTTCCCCCTGGCTCGATATAAGTTCCATAACCGAAATCCGTCATCGCTAACAGGTAGCGCCTTCCGTGTCGTCAGCATATGGCAGCCACATGGGCTCCGCCAGTGTTTGCATAGCAAATAAGTATGATTTACTATGTTCTCGTGTCACAGCATCTGCGGCAGAACGAGGGGGGAAAGTCCTCGCCATAATGGCGGTATAATGAACTGTTAAACGATAATGAAGTTCTTATCGAATTCACATGTCCCGTCCTCATGAAAAACCAAACAAATCCATCATGATTAATACGGCCGGTACCGACGCAGCCTAATTAATAGGTAATGAGAACGCAGTTATTTATCGGGAGAGCGCTCACAATGGGGATTAACCCCGGCTGTGCCGACATCTACACAAGCTGAATTATGTGTCGAGCATCATGATAGTCGGCGACTAATGGAGGTTCCTAATGAAAACAGGATAAAGATTCTGCTAAAGATTCCTGAGGAATCCTGGTACATAGATTGGTGGGCATCTGCCAGTCTCTCAGGCATGGAGACCAAAGCATTTACATTAAAGATACAGCTATGAGAACATCCCAAGTTGATGAACTTCTCTGGGGGTCTTCCTAAAATTTTCATAATGGGACTTGGGCCTTAAGAATCAAGGGCTATCCTACATACGTTGCATAGCGATGCACCAGTTGGCCAACCCCTTTGACATGCAATTTACAATATCTAGGCCTCAATGTAAAATATGTAAATGGGACCCAAAGCCTGACTTGTGCCATTTTATGTGATGGAAGGATCATTGGGTGCCATCTGGGTAGTCCCCATGTACATCACAGGGGTGCCTGGTCTTGCTGAATTCAGTAACTGTGTACCGAGGCCTTTAGGTACCAGGGCCTGTCTGCACCCCTTAATTCCTATGTTATACAGGGTGGGCCATTTATATGAATACACCTAAATAAAATGGGAACGGTTGGTGATATCAACTTATTGTTTGTGGCATATTAGTATATGGGAGGGGGAAAATGTGGCGCCCCGCAACGAGTGCGTCACAAGAGGGTATTGCAGCCATAAAAGCAGCCGCAATATTCTCTGACACAGCAGTGACCTGGTTAATTTAGAAATCCAACCCAGCATGCATCACCTAGAACAGAGGGCCAATCCTAGGTCCTGGTGGGCGGAGTGCTAGGGTAGTGCAGGAGAACAGACACATAGTCTGAAGAGAGAAAGAGTCTAGAACCTGAGGAGAGCAGACTAGAACTTGGAGTGGAGCGGGGGCTCCGCACCCCGTGCGGGCCCCTGGGCCGTCACCGGTCGGGTGTCAGCACCTGAGGCCTTAACCACCGGTATTGGGCATTTCTACACGGGTTCCCAAAAGACTCCCGTGCCCACAACTCACAGCCGGTTCACTGGTACCGAAGCTGGCAGCAGTTCACCTCTGCCACGCGAACCAGCAGAGTGGAGGATCAGCTTTACAGGAGCACCCCACCACCAGCCAGTTTCCAGTCGTCTAACCAGCGGTGTACCCACTGAGGGATCCAAGGCTCCCCAAAACATCCAGAACGTACATCATGGATAGGGCATTGAAGCAGCCTCCCCGTACCCGACCTGGTATTCCTGGGCGACGCTGGCAATCAAGTTAGGTAGAATGGAGGAACACTACGGATTTCTAAGGGACACCATCACTGCTGAGTCCACCCGGTCTACTACTCAACCACTGTATACCATGTACTGCCTGCTGGTTACAGTAAAGACCCGTTATAGAGACTTCTTGTGTCCGTGATTCCTTATGAACTGTCCGTCATTACTAAAAGGTAACCGCAGCTGCCGCACAACATCTTGAGCAGCTCCAGCCTCCGGGGATCACCGCTCAGCCTGTGGGGAGCGTAACATCTTGCTGCTGTCCATCCCCCGGGGGTTCCGCAGCGTCGGTAGCCCTTACCGAACTACTCATAGGTGGCGTCACGAATAAAACAAATTAAACCCCTTTTAATCTGTTCCACAAAGACGTCTTCACTTTTGATCTGCACTACACCGGGCCCCACTACCGGCAGGCGCGGTCCACCCGTGACAAGGAGGGAAGAAGAATCGCCTGTATCAACCGGAGTCAGCCGGCCGCGGTGAGTCAGAAAATGGCGTCACGAACAGGATACGAGCAGGCCCGTTACCCAACGGGTATATTGTGCTTAAAATGGACTTTATTGTCTACAATTGGACTTTGTTCGTCCCTAAAAGAACTTTCCCGCCTTTTCACCATTGGGTCAAGATGGCGCCCAAGATGGCGTTCCCGCCACAAGAAGCCGCCACGTGTAAGCCCAGGAGTGAGTCAACCCCCCCCTCATCGTGGGAGGGCTAAAGACAAAAGGCGCCAAACTCTTTGTCCGCCCTGATTGCTCGAATCAACCATGGGGGCGGACCCCAAAGACTTTTCCCACGATTGGACTACAAAAGCCCAGAGGAAATGGGAGTGTCAGAGACACACCGACAGAGAGAGAAGACCTTCTTCACCAGCTCTACCAGAACGTCTTACCGGTTGAACGGGTGTGGTTTCCCTCCAAGAAGAGAATGGCCAGCACGAGACTCCAAGACCTAATGCGGGAGGTCGAGGCGGAGGCCAGAGCAGCCCTAGGCCAACCGGGTCCGGATCCTGCCCTTACCATAGACGGCAGCCCCGACTTCTGGCTAGCGGCTCTACAAGACCTCCGGGTGCGGTTACTAGAGACTGTGGAGTGGACGATTCGCAGCTGGAGCGCGACCCTAGGCAGAAGACTCCATCATGCGATGCAGCAGAGCCGACCGGGTGCAGCTTCTCCAGGCCCAGACGACATCGCCAGCTTTTCAACCGTCTCACCGTCGCCGACCACCTGTCCTGCTTCGTCACCGGAGCCCATAGACTGTGTTATTCCAGTGAGGACCACAGCTCGACCCGTTCCAGCAGACGAAACCGCAGCCGATTCCGTTCCAGAGCCGGAGCTTCCAGTATGCTCCCACGAAGAAGTCGACCTATACCTGGTTCCACCTGCGGAACCCGCGACTAGTTTCTACAATACCGAGACTGTCGCCTGTTTCTCCCCTGAACCGGAGGCCTCCTCTGCAAATACAGAGGCCTACCTGGTGACCGGGATCGAAACACCACTTCCCGCTGCTACAGAAGAAGAGGCAGGCAGCCTGGAAGTCCTGCACAACGACCCTGAGGAGAACTTTGCCGCACAGCCACCCACCGATCCAGAGGATTCCATCCCGTCGTCTTCGCCAGCCGAGCAGCCCGACGTAGTCATCGAGGAGGTCGAGGAGGATGACGAGGAGACCTACAGTCCAGCTGAGGATCTCTACACCGGGTTCGCCTGGGGAGACACAAGGAATCCTGCTGCCGGGCGATCAGCTCGGGTGCACTGGTCGGGTGCCGCCGCAACAGCATCTTCTCCGGTTCCGTTGAACCGGGCTCCACTCCAGACTGCCCACCAAGCTCGAGCGGTTCAACAACCAGCACGCCGTAGTGACTTTATCCACATGCCGCATCACTCCGACGAAGAGGTACGTCGTATCCGGAGAGAGGAGTGGCACACTCGACTGCAAGCCAACATGCAGGCTCGTGCCGAGGCCCGCCGACAATCTCCATTGCCTGAACAATTCCGTAAAACCGGGTGGGTAAGCACATTTAACTTGTCCACCGGGTGGGGATTCGTAAGGGAGGAGGGTGTGAGTACCGAAGTGTTTGTGGGGCGCCGTGATGTGGAATCGCACCTACCGCGAGGCCATCCAAGCCGAGACTTGTATAGAGGGGACATTGTAACCTATGAGCGCCATATATGCCGTGATGGGTGGTTCGCTATACGAGTCCGGAACACTGCCATTCATCAGTGACTTAAGTTGTTGTTTGAACTTTGCTATTAAAAGAGACTTCTTCCTGTTTGCACCGTAACACCGCGACTTGGCGGCTACAGCCTGAACTTTTATTCTAAGGACAGCCGACCGCCCGCCGGGTCCGCGCAATGTGTTAACCTGTTTATTTACCTTTTCACTTTTATGCATACAATGCCTTGTCATTAATAAAAGTGTATTACCTGTTATAAAATATAAAAACCTCTGTAATGTGAGTAGTGTGACGCTTGGGGACAAGCGTATTCAACCAAGGGGAAGTGTGGCGCCCCGCAACGAGTGCGTCACAAGAGGGTATTGCAGCCATAAAAGCAGCCGCAATATTCTCTGACACAGCAGTGACCTGGTTAATTTAGAAATCCAACCCA
>JARQOC010000007.1:85845588-85889330 GCA_033576535.1 Allobates femoralis
CCTATAATACTGCTCCTATGTACAAGAATATAACTACTATAATAATGCTCCTACCGGTATGTACAAGAATATAACTACTATAATACTGCTCCTATTTACAAGAATATAACTACCATAAAACTGTCCCCTTGTACAAAAATATAACTACTATAATACTGCTCCTACCGGTATGTACAAGAATATAACTACTATAATACTGCCCCTATGTACAAGAATATAACTACTATAATACTGCTCCTATGTACAAGAATATAACTACTATAATACTGCCCTTTGTACAAGAATATAACTACTATAATACTGCCTCTATGTACAAGAATATAACTACTATAATACTGCCCCTATGTACAAGAATATAACTACTATAATACTGCTCCTATGTACAAGAATATAACTACTATAATACTGCCCCTTTGTACAAGAATATAACTACTATAATACTGCCTCTATGTACAAGAATATAACTACCGTATATACTGTCCCTATGTACAAGAATATAACTACTATAATACTGTTAATATACTTCATCAGAGATGCATGTTAATTACCCCAAAAATGGGGAGCACACCACTATGCAGAAAATCGCGCCGTCAGGCATATTTGTATAGAAAAAAGAAGAAGAAAACCGCGACAGTTCAGTATAATGCAATATCAATTTATTAAAGGTTAAAACCAGCGTGACAAGACATGGGAAACAGAGGGACCGAAGTCCACAACCCACAAGTGGAGGGCACCCACCAATTGGGACCAATGGACAGAAAGAACAATATAAATTATTTATTATTTATTAGTATAAAGTGCTGGTGCAGTGCAAAATTAGTTAATTTATTGTATAAACTTAAAGCTCAATAATTATTGATGAGTCAGCAGTCAGACTGCAGATTTACATGTAAAGTTGCATTTACACAAGATTAGTTCATGCTGTATTCAGAACTATATTAGTCCAATATGTACATGTACACTTGTCCAGCGTTTACAATCAGCCAAAATGGAGGAGGCTATCAAATAACTGGTTCAGTAAGGTTGCTGTTTAGATCCTCAGTAAGAGAGCGCTGACAGGCATGAGACTACAGTAAGTACGTAGTATTGCTGTCCCTGAACCGGGAACAGTGATGGTAGTCAAAGCAAGGAACCAGCACTGGTTCTATCAATTGGTAGCTTACCTAATGGTACATTGGTCCGAGGTGTGGGTGCCGACCCCAACAGCCGTTTCGATTGACCTTCGTCATACTGCCCCTATGTACAAGAATATAACTACTATAATACTGCCCCTATGTACAAGGATATAACTACTATAATACTGCTCCTATGTACAAGAATATAACTACTATAATACTCCTCCTATATACAAGAATATAACTACTATAATACTGCCTCTATGTACAAGAATATAACTACCGTATATACTGTCCCTATGTACAAGAATATAACTACTATAATACTGTCCCTATGTACAAGAATATAACTACTATAATAATGCTCCTATGTACAAGAATATAACTACTATAATACTGCTCCTATGTACAAGAATATAACTACTATAATACTGCTCCTATATACAAGAATATAACTACTATAATACTGCCCCTATGTACAAGACTATAACTACTATAATACTGCCCCTATGTACAAGAATATAACTACTATAATACTGCTCCTGTGTAGAAGAATATAACTACTATAATACTGCCCCTATGTACAAGAATATAACTACTATAATACTGCCCCTATGTACAAGAATATAACTACCATAATACTGCCCCTATGTACAAGAATATAACTACTATAATACTGCTCCTATGTACAAGAATATACTACTATAATACTGCCCCTATGTACAAGAATATAACTACTATAATACTGCCCCCTATGTACAAGAATATAACTACTAAAATACTGCCCCTATATACAAGAATATAACTACTATAATACTGCCCCTATATACAAGAATATAACTACTATAATACGGCTCCTATATACAAGAATATAACTACTATAATACTGCTCCTATGTACAAGAATATAACTACTATAATACTGCTCCTATGTACAAGAATATAACTACTATAATACTGCCCCTATGTACAAGAATATAACTACTATAATACTGCCCCCTATGTACAAGAATATAACTACTATAATACTGCCCCCTATGTACAAGAATATAACTACTAAAATACTGCCCCTATATACAAGAATATAACTACTATAATACTGCCCCTATATACAAGAATATAACTACTATAATACGGCTCCTATATACAAGAATATAACTACCATAA
The DNA here is from genome assembly GCA_033576535.1 of Allobates femoralis. Lineage (NCBI taxonomy): Eukaryota > Metazoa > Chordata > Amphibia > Anura > Aromobatidae > Allobates > Allobates femoralis. The sequence continues at coordinate 85,847,870 of JARQOC010000007.1, forward strand.
TACCGCCCTCTACATAGAAGCAGTTGGCTAACGCTTCTCCGGTCAGTAGATATAATATCACATTTCTAGGAGAGAAGTTATATTTTCTTTGTACAGGGAGTCGGATTATTTTCCTCCAACTATTTTGCAAGCGGTAATCGCCACTTACCAATGTTTTCTATCAATAATGGCGATATAAATAGGCATTCAGCAAGTAAATAACAGCAAGACAATGGTTTCCTCTTCCCTCGCTCTCCGAGAGGTCGCCCCCGTCCTGTGAATCTCCGCTCCCCCCCATAGACTGCTGGTTGCCACCATTTTATTTGCGCCCATTACTGAGTCGTTCGCCTTACAAACATCAGCGCTCAGTATTTGCCAACTAAAAGAAAAGAATAAAAATCACATAAAACTCTTTCTCTCTGGTTGTAATGTGCACTTGACCTCTCCCGCTAAGTGGTGGAATACAGGCATTAGTAATGACGAGGGTTACAATGACCGGTTAATGACTCCTTCAGAAATGTTCTCTCCCAGCAGCTGTCGCCGCGAATTTCTGCCCGTGCTGAATTCTACGTCCGCGTCCTTAATGCTTTGTTCCGCCACTCCGTCCTGATATTTTTACCATTATCCCCCCCCCCCCCATCCTCCTCCCCTACGCTCTCTAATTGACGCGGCGTGGTCCGGGAAAATTGCGGATGCAAATTATCTTCTTGAAAACGTGTTTTTCATAAAAAAAATTTCTCCAAAGTCATTAAGTGAAGTGGATGAGAGTCTCCCAGTGCCGAGAGGATCTAGAGGATGTTTTTTTCCCCAAGCTGCCCACTTACACACGTTGCGTTTCTGTAATATTTTCCCAAACCCTGGAATAATTGTCCGGAGCGTCGGGAATTGACATTTCTCCCAATATACTACTTCTCTTCAACCCACGCGCTTATTCAGGCCTATGCAAGGCCAGAAGGCGCTCACCAGTAAAAAAAAATTGTCACCTCCTGCCTGTCATTTCCATTGGGGATTATTTGCATAAAAACGAGGTGGAAATAAAAATAATCACCGTAAATTACTGTTCTTCACACAAAAGGAGATGTCAGCCCCCGGATCCAGTCCCTCGGCCCATATCACTTTGTGTCTATCATTCCACAATAGTGAAAGCTAAAAAGGAGGGGACCCAAAAAAATAGGAGAGGCAGGGGTGGGGGGACAGACTCCCCCACCCCATGGCGCTGATTAATATTGTGTTCGCCTCTTCATACATTGTCGCTCTCGTCACCTCCTTGCATGGTACATGAATCACAAGACAATGGCCGTACCTGCGTCTCCGGGAGTCTGCAGGGAACCTGACAAGTGTTATGAGCAAACGCAATATCCCACTCATTGTGAATGTGTCAATTAACATCTTAATATCTTTGGGATCAAGCGATCTGACATTTTTTTTTTGTTGATGTCAGCAGCTGAATTAGAGGTGAGAAATGTAGAAGGAGAGAAAAGTGGCGCCAAAATATGGAGAACATGATAACGACAAATATAAAAGTTATTTTAACCCTTAAGTAGAGTTTAGCATAAAGATTTACATCGTCCTGCAAATGTGGTCAGATCGGTTGTCTGTGGCTGCCAAATAAGAGCCCTGCGTACCGATTCCTACCTGTTAGGATCCTTGGCGCCTCTCTAACTAGTAGACTCGGTGTGACGACATCGTTTTGACATGGCATATTAATGATGTCTGCCTGGGCCTACTAATCAGATGAAATGTGGCGCTCCTGTGGATCCAGTCGCCACAGAGGTAAGGCACCGCTGTTAGGGTGTAGTATCCCACTCACTGGTAAGAGGTGTACAGACCGGTAACGGGACACCCTGATCACACTAGGAACTATTGTAGTGGGGCTGGGTGATGAAGGGAGTTATTTAGCGGGAGCACTCGGGAAGGAGTGAGGTCAGGAAGAACACACGTAGATGACGTGGGACATTTGACAAGGGGTATAAATAGCATGGGAACCATCTAGAATGCAGGAGAATGACAGGAGACTGACAGTGAGCAGAAGAAGAGAGTTACCCAGCTGAGGAGAGGTGGTAGAATAGCTGGCGTGAGGCCTTAGCAAACCAAGGTCGAGTTGTAGGGAAGCTAGAGAACATACACCTGAGAAGTGTCTAGAGGATTAGAGCAAGAGGCCGAACCCAAGAGAGCAGAGAACACCCAAGTGGCTCCAGGAGAACGAGGGGATCCCAGAGGCACAAGGAGTGAGCAATCCACTCATGGGGCTCGTATCCATTGTCAAGCGCAAGCTGTAGAGGGACTAGGCCGCGAGGGGCACCGAGAACCCCAAAAGACTAGTGGAGATGATCAAACAGGCTCAGCTAGCAACCCGGAGGCTGTGGCACTTCCATGCTGTCATAGCCGAACAACCACACACATCTGCTGAAAAGGTGGCAACCATAGGGCTAAGGGGAGACACTGCAGGTTAACCCCTAAGAAAAGCCCACAGCCACTGGTTCAGAGCTCTGTGTGGCAAGGCACAAGGCAGGAAGAGTGAGGCAAAACACTGTGTGAGATGACCTGGAAAGGACAGAGAAGGGGTGCCGGTTATGTATAATCCTACTACCCAGGAGCAGCTTGATCCCTGCCTCTGAGAATTCAGTCCTCAGCGGCCTGCTGCACTAAAGACTGTGAGTAAAGAATCAAAGACTGCAGCCCACTGTGTCTGTGAACTTTCTTAACGCGTCTAAAGCATCAGAAACACTACTACCAACTCACTAAGGTACCTTTGGCCACCCTAGGTGTCAGCCCTACCTGTAGAGGGCTTAAGAACATTGCTGCCTCCCAACCATCGAGCCCTAGGAGGACTGTCGAGCAGCTGCAGCTATATATAGCCGCAACCTGCTGCTGGCGTCACGTAAAAACACTAGTATCCCCAGGTCCAGTCATCCCTGCCCAGAATGAACCCTCCATGCCAGATCCCTACCCCCAGGAGAGAGAGCCACCCACACCAAACTTTTAATGACACCACCAGTGTCACAGAGCCAGGTCTCAGCCCCTGTGATCCCTGTGAAGATTTAGCCTCAAGAAAGCCCAATTCTGAGTATCCTAAGGCCCTGGAAGAGCGTGTCAGAAGAACTGGCGGGTACCAGTGTAGGGGAGTAGGAGCAGCTGAAAATGCCATCAGCTAATATCTTGCAGTGTCTGTAGGAGAGTATCTCTATCTGCTGGTCACAAAGAACAGCTAGGAACCAAGTAGTAAATAGCTGTTTCCTCAAGGGAAGACTTTAGAAGGGATACCAGGTCTGGTAAAGTTGTGGTGCAGTTAGCACTGTAATAAGCAGATCATGTGGTCATGAAGTGGTCTTATAGCATCCATCGCCATAGAAGAGTTTTGGAGCAGTCAGATCCCGCAGAAGGTTTGAGCTATATCTGAGCTAAAAGGAAGATTGGTGACCTAATCTAAAAGGAAGACAAGTGATCTGAGCTGACAAGACAATCGGTGACCTGTCTCAGAGGAAGACTGAGCACTGACAGTCAAGCACTAAAGGCCGTAACCCGTCTCAGAGCACAGACAGTCAAGCACCGAAAACCGTGACCTGTCTTAGAGGAAGACTAAATGCGGATGGTCAAGCACTGAAGACCTTGACCCATTCCAGAGGAAAAATCCTGACCAGACCTAGGAGATGATCTGACCATAGTAGAGGACCTCCTTTGGGTCGTTGCTTTCCTGTGCAGATGTACGGTACTGGGAGTGGACTGGCGCCACATTTCAGGTAGTAAAGGCGGCCTGCGAGCTGAGTCAGAGAGACTGCTCCCTGAATTGGAATTGCGGCCTAGTGGGTAGTGTCATAACCCTCAGTAGGGCCAGTGTATCGTTTAGTGTACTCCAAATAACAACGAGAATAAGGACACTGACACTCCCCTGAAAGAGGGGATACGACTTAAGATAACATTGATAGTGATTATTATTTACTAGTAGAGGGAATCATATGTAGGTAACATTGTGTTCAAACCCTGTATATTTGTATTGCTGAATTTCTTAGTGTCATTGTTACGTATTGACTGCCTTGCTGTATGGAAGTGCTGCTGCTGTGGTTTAAATGAATCCTTTTTTTCCCCTGCTCTCAGTGTGGAGAGAGGAACCTAATGAGCGGGAGATAAGAATGCAGGGGTGTGTGATAATGTCATGCTTAGGTGAGCTGAGGGGCATGCCTGGGCTGGTTGCTCACCACCCCTCAGTCATAAATAGGTCAGATCATATCCACCTGATGTTGCTGATTCAATTCACTTCTGGACTGTGACCTGTTGTGAGCAGACACTGAACTGAAGCTTCTTTTTCTGTCTCCTTTGGAAGCTGCTGGGTTCCTTAGTTCGTGGCTGGAGGTAGGGGCTTATGCCTAGGGCTTCTCAGGAGTTTTAGGGTCTTAGGCTGGTGGCTCGGACCTCCTCACCTTCAGAGGTGCCTCCGAGTACAGGGCGAGTCAAGGACCCTAGTATCAGGGCCAGAGCAGGCTCCCCTGACTCCCCACCGCCAGCTCCATCCTACTTCTAGGTACCCCGCTCCCCCCCCATGCGTGACAGTCATGTTATCAGTTTGTTATCACAGAAGCCATTCCCTTGTCTCATACTTAGGCCAGTATGGCACTGTTTGTTCAAAACAAACACCCGTTGTTGAGTAATCACTGAGACGCCTTTACTACGCTGTTGCGTTCTCGTTACCTATTTACATTGGCACGTAAGAGGAGGTTCGCAGGTCTCTGATTTGGCAGCCATGGACTCTTGATATGGCGACTGGACGATGCTCCTGCAAATCTTTTTACTCAACCCTACCTGTCACCCCCCTGCTGCATGGAAATTTAAATGCAGAATGTCTGCTGCATTCAGGGAAGGGGTCTCCATGTGTCTGTGTGGTGTGTACCCCGAGATGTAGCCTGAGGAAAAATCACTGTTAGAAGCCATGAGGGCAGTCCCTGTGGCTGCAGTTAGCTCTATTCACAGGGGGCCATTCCCTCCCCCTCTGCATCTCTGTGCTGCCTCCTGCTGATCAGGGCGAGCCACGGACCCCAGCATTATCAGCAGCCTATTACCATTTTTTTCTCTCTGAGCCATTATGTCTTAGACATCCTCTGCAGATGCCTTCTCACAACTGATGCAAACCATCTCAGGTGAGGTTACTAGTCTGCGGATGCAGGTGATGCAGCAGCTGCAGCAGGTTGTGGGGTATATGGCCTCGGCTCACGCCCAGGCCATACCAGAATCCAAAATATCCCTTCCAGATAGGTTTTATGGGGGAAGAGATAAATTCTTGGTGTTCAAAGAGGCCTGTAAACTTTTTTTCAGGCTTTGGCCCCGTTCATCTGAGAGCGAGGAACAGTGGGTGGGCATTATAATCTCCCTTCTTAAGGGGGATCCCCAGACCTGGGCCTTCTCCCTCCTGACTGACTCACCATTGCTGCGGTCAATGGACGGGTTTTTTGCTGCCCTGGCTCAGGTGAACCAGATAGGGTGACTCTTGCTGAGTCAAACCTTTATAAACTCACGCAGGGGTCAAGAGCAGTGTAGGAGTACTGCTCGGAGTTTCGGAGGTGGGCGACTGACACCCTGTGGAACGACCCTGCCCTCAGGAGTCAGTTCTGTCTGGGTTTGTTGGCTAGACTGCAAGACACCATGGTTCAGTACGCCGCACCTGAGTCATTGGGAGCTGCGATGTCCCTAGCCATCAGGGTAGACAGACATCTGAGGGAGAGACCAAGACCAACTTTGTCCATTGTGGCTATCCCTGTTGAGGAGGCTCCACACTATGAACCTATGCAGTTGGGGGCACTAGGCCCTCGTGTTAAACCCCTGTAGTTGCATTTTATCAAGTGGCCGGAGCTTGTTTTTATTGTGGACAAGCTGATCATTTTATCAAAGTTTATCCACATCGCTCCGGGACACATACGCAGTCTCAGACGCAGCCTACCTCTGGTCGTTCAGAAGGAGACCACCAGAGGGTTTATATGACTTTCTTTTCTAAGTCTCCATTCACGCTGTCTGCCAAGGTGTTGGTAGATGGAAAAACAGAGACTGTACCGGTACTAGTTGATAGCGGAGTGGGAATCGTTCTTATGGATTCTCGCTTTGCGCAGACTCATGGCTTCGTCTGTAGCGCCTTAGCGAGACCTATTCCTATGTCCGCCATTGACTCAGTTCCGCTCAGCCAGAAGGTATTATCCCAAGTGGTGCAAAATGTGAAGTTGTGCATAGGTACTCATCACCAGTAGTTCCTGTCTTGTTACATTTTGGAGAATTTGCCAACCCCCATTGTCTCAGGTCTCCCTTGGCTGAGAAAACAGAACCTGGTCATTGACTGGGGGGTCCGGGAGGTGGTTCGCTGGGGTAATGCCTGTGAGGGTACTTGCCGGGGTACTTCCATCTCCACTGTGCTGGTGATGGTTACACCGCCTTCTTCGCTTGAGGGGGTTGGGAGTTTGACTGGAGGTGGGGGTGGAGTGCACGGTGCCATCTGCCATCCGGTTTCCATCTGTCCAGGAGGATCCGGGTGTATTCAGATTTTTCTCCCGGACACAAAAATGCTGCTTGCAGCATTTTTGTGTCCGGGGAGAAAAACCACCCCAACTTGGATCCTCCCGGATTCTCCCGGATCCGGGGGAATCCGGTGCTCCCTAACATGGGAGTCTATGGGGCCGGTTTGCCCCGATCCGGGAGGATCTGGGAAACGGACACCTACGGCTGAAGTTCAGCGTGAGCTATGCTGAATTTCAGCACCAGGGAGCTGTCCCCTGTGAAGTGGTTCAGCACCATTTCGCAGGGGACAGCTGAGCTTGGCTGCATTCGGCTACAAACAGGACCAGAGGGCATATTTGCCCTCCGGTTCTGTTTGCAAATCGGGTCCGGGGCTGTCAGGGTCTCTCCGGACAGCCCTGGACGTGATAGAACCGTGGTGTAAAGCCGGCCTTACACAGCAGCTCAGCTTCTTCAGATAAACTGCTGTGTACAAGCACAAGTCCAGCAGATATTGTCTATTGGAAGCTCAATTAGTATTGATTACAAACAAGCAATTAAAACACCAGTGAAGGCTGGAAATGCAAAACTGTCTTTCACATGCATGACTGATATGAGAAAACTGACATCAAATCCAAGGTGAGAATCCTTTATCCTTTCTGAGGTCCATATACATTGTATACACAAGCAGCTGTCACACCCGGGTCCTAGACTCTACAGGGGCCTAAAAGCCTGTCTTCTTCATAAAATAGCACCAAGATTATAAATGGCACAATACAGGTAGGGCCCAGTTACAGATTATATATTGCAGCCCAGAAGTTTCTCACTTTACTGCTATCTCTATTCTCTCGTTATAGTCATGTACAATGACTATTAACAACCCAGCCCCATACAGCAAAGAAATATCCAGACAATGGCATCTCGCTCAAAGAAATTCCAATTACTCTGAAAGAAGCTTGTGGTTTCTGAAGTATCAGGAACGTCTCCAAACTTGCAATCTCTTCGTGCCTGTTCCATCCAGCAAAATGAACTTCAGCTTTTTTTCAAGCAGCTGCAGAGCCAATCATATTAATTGGCCTGTCCAATATTCAATAAGAAACTCGGATCTCCTATCACTGCTATTATTACTGTACAACATAGTGCCATATACTGAAGGGTGCTGCAGAGGAGTCTGCGTACTAGAGAGACCTGACATCTATACAAAGGAGAGACTCAAGCGGGCAACTGTGCTCGCTAGCCACGTTCAAATCAGCAGCACAGTTTTCATGAGTTAAGTAGTAAAGATATATAGTAAGAATGAAACCGTATTAAATCTATCTTTTTTATTCTAAAGAAGTTTGTGCTGGATAGACAACATATTTTTTATTTGATTATAATGCTCCCCTCTATGTACAAGAATATAACTACTATTATGCTGCCCTATGTACAAGAATATAACTACTATAATACTGCCCCCTATGTACAAGAATATAACTACTATAATACTGCCCCCTATGTACAAGAATATAACTACTATAATACTGCTCCTATGTACAAGAATATAACTACTATAATACTGCTCCTATATACAAGAATATAACTACTATTATGCTGCCCCTATGTACAAGAATATAACTACTATAATACTGCTCCTATATACAAGAATATAACTACTATAATACTGCCCCCTATGTACAAGAATATAACTACTATAATACTGCCCCTATGTGCAAGAATATAACTACTATAATACTGCTCCTATATACAAGAATATAACTACTATAATACTGCCCCTATGTACAAGAATATAACTACTATAATACTGCCCCTATGTACAAGAATATAACTACTATAATACTGCCCCTATGTACAAGAATACAACTACTATAATACTGCCCCTATGTGCAAGAATATAACTACTATAATACTGCCCCTATGTACAAGAATATAACACTGCCCCTATATACAAGAATATATCTACTATAATACTGCTCCCTAAGTACAAGAATATAACTACTATTATGCTGCCCCTATGTACAAGAATACAACTACAATAATAATACTATAATAACTACTATAATACTATATAGAAGAATATAACTACTATTATTGCACCGTCTATGTACAGGAATATTACTACTACGGTATTATACTGCTCCTATGTGCAAGTGTGGCACCCTGGCACCTTGTTGGGCACCACAGAACTCCTTAGGGCATGAATGGAGCTAGCAGCAAGCAACACTCACAAAGGACTTACACCTTAGAACACCTGGTTTCACCCTGAGCCTCTAGGGGGAGCTCCACTGGTCACTTTGAGCCAGTTCCCCCTATAAATAGGGTCTTGGAGGGAGAAACCCCAGAGTGTGTGCAGTCTCTACAAGAGCTGCAGGTAGTGTGTAACCTCCATCCTATGAGGGACACACTAGGCCCAATCAGCCTGCTAGCCAGTGAGAGAGACCCTTGCAATTGGGGTCAGAGGAAAGGAAAAGACACCTCACAGGGACACCAGAGTAATCTAAACTCTCTCCCTTATCCACCGGTTACTGGAACCGAAGCTGTGAGAGCTACCCAGCCACCACAGAGAACCAGCCCGTCTAACAGGAGGTTTAGCCACCTGTTCCACTTGAAGCACCTACCTACGAGAGCCCAGGGAAGAGTGCTGATCCTGCTCAGACCCTTTTAGGCCACGTTCACACGCTGAGTATTTGATGAGTTTTTTACCTCAGGATTTGTAACCAAAACCAGGAGTGGGTGATAAATCCAGAAGTGGAGCAGGTGTTTCTATTAAACTTTTCCTCTGATTGCTCCACTCCTCGTTTTGTCTACAAATCCTGAGGTAAAAAACTCATCAAATACTCAACGTGTGCACATGGCCTAACAGTGCCCTCAGTGCTGCCATCCAGGTGAATCAAGTTCCATTGAACACACTGCCCGGTTGGCTGGATTCCACATCCACCCGACCTTAATCAGAGAAACAGAGAAAGGAAGCCTACAACAACTGCTTGCTGTGAACCTCCAGAAGTGCTGACTTCATCCTCACCCGGTCTGAGCGTACCTGAAAACCACCAGTAAAGGTACTTAAAAGACTTCGGTGTGTCTGTGTCTGACTCCTGGGCCTAACAGCAGTATTACCGCAGCTGCCTCACAACATCTTGTGCAGCTCCTGGCTCCGGGGACTCCCGCTCATACTGTGGGGAGCGTCCCATCTTGCTGCCTGACATCCCCGGAGGCCTAGCAGCGCCGGTGAAGTCACCGAAACACCCGCAGGTGGCGTCACGAAGACAATCAATCCCTTACTGTTCAGCCATTCCCCCTATTGATCTGGACCACCGGGCCCCACAGCCGCAGGCGCGGTTTTGTGACAAGAGGAGAGTCAATGCCTGCGACGTGAACATCCCGGCTACGGTGAGTCACAAGAATATAACTTCTATATTACTAATGCATACATGCAAACATATAACCACTATAATACTGCTCCTATGTAAAAGTATATAACTACTATAATACTGCTCCTATGTAAAGATTATAACTACTATAATACTGCCCCTATGTACAAAAATATAACTACTATAATACTGCCCCTATATACAAGAATATAACCACTATAATACTGCCCCTATATACAAGAATATAACTACTATAATACTGCCCCTATATACAAGAATATAACTACTATAATACTGCTCCTATATACAAGAATATAACTACTATAATACTGCCCCTATGTACAAAAATATAACTACCATAATACTGTTGCTATTTACAAGAACATAACTACTATAATACTGCTTCTATGTAAAGAATATAACTACTATAATACTGCTCCTATGTACAAGAATATAACTACTATAATACTGCCCCTATGTACAAGAATATAACTACTATAATACTGCTCCCTATGTGCAAAAATATAACTATTATAATACTGCTCCTATGTACAAAAATATAACTACTATAATGCTGCCTGTGTACAAGAATATAACTACTATAATTGTTCTGTCCCCTTCTGATGACTGCAAATCCCAAGTGCTCTAATTACCTGTCCCTTAGATAATTGTATGCTTGTACTTACACCATCAGGTTCAAACAGGCAGCTTTGAACATGGCTAGAACGATGACGTGTAGTAAGACAGGAGTTTTCTTCCAGAATTTTGTATCAAGTTCAACGTAACAGCAGTTGAAAAGAAATAATCTTCACAGGGGTTGCAGACTTGCGTCTTCAGCAATGGCTTCTCTAGACTAAATTGGGGAAGAATGGAGGAGCATCCTATACAGAGGCAAACTAAGGGAGGGACATAGGGACAATCTTCATGCAGTCTAATCTGCCTAGCAACAGTAAAGAATTTTCCTGATTGGAGGAAAAATACACAATACATTACATAGAGAACAAACATATAACAGGTTGTTCCCAGCCCTATTTACAATAATATAACTAATATAATATTGTTCCTATATACAAGAATATAACTACTATAATACTGCCTGCTATGTACAAGAGTATAACTACTATAATACTGGACCTATGTACAAGGATATAACTACTATATATAGTATCTACAAGAATATAACTGCTATAATACTCCCATGTACAAAGATAGAAAAACTATAATACTGCACCTACTGTATGTACAAGAATATAACTACTATAATACTGCTCCCTATGTACAAGAATATAACTACTATAATACTGCCCCTATGTACAAGAATATAACTACTATAATACTGCCCCTATGTACAAGGATATAACTACTATAATACTGCCTTTATGTACAAGAATATAACTACTATAATACTTCTCCTATGTACAAGAATATAACTATCATAATACTGCCCCTATGTACAAGAATATAACTACTATAATACTGCCCCTATGTACAAGAATATAACTACTATAATACTGCCCCTATGTACAAGAATATAACTACTATAATACTGCCCCTATGTACAAGAATATAACTACTATAATACTGCCCCTATGCACAAGAATATAACTACTATAATACTGCCCCTACATACAATAATATGACTACTATAATACTGCCCCTATGTACAAGAATATAACTACTATAATACTGCCTCTATGTACAAGAATATAACTACTATAATACTGCTCCTTTATACAAGAATATAACTACTATAATACTGCCCCTATGTACAAGAATATAACTACTATAATACTGCCCCTATGTACAAGAATATAACTACTATAATACTGCTCCTATGTACAAGAATATAACTACTATAATACTTCCCCTACATACAATAATATGACTACTATAATAGTGCTTCAATATACAAGAATATTACTACTATAATTAGAGATGCTTCTAGGTACTAATGTCTTTAGTGCTGCCATCCTATTTTGGGATATTGCCCCGTTTGGTATATTCTCTGTAATAACTGATTTTCCTGGCAATGTTCCTCCTCTCAGGCCGGCGTCTCTCGTGTGCCTCTCTGCCTCCGGCTTTCACCTCGTCTCCTTTTATACCAGCTCGGCCAGTGTTTATCGTATTTTCATTCTTGCCTCTGCAGCTTTGAGATGAACATTGCATGGAGCTTGGGCAGAGTTTCCCTCCGCTGCTCCTATATCACCACATTATCCTGCTGGGTTGTAAAACCTGGAGTCTTTTTTTTTTTTTTTCTTTCTAAGAATTTTGGGCATTTACAACCCATCATAACTAATTCAAGGGAAAATTACCTTGTGCTGTAAATGTCATGACAGGAGCCAAATGCTGTAAAACTATTTAAATGCAAAGGAAATTGAGCGAGGACCAGATTTTAGCAGCCTTGCCCTGTGCGCCCCACCTCGTATACAGAGGGCACCGCCATATCCTGCGCTGCCTCTGATGAATTTATAATCGGGCAGGAGGATGATCATGCAGAATAATGGCGGCCATTCATCATCACTTGTATCCGGATTGTTATTGCTTCTATAATGTCATCTTTTTGTTATTTCAGTAAGATTGAAAATAAAACAGCAACAAATTAATTCCAGTAAAGATTCCTTTTTAAAGCGATAGTGTCAACAGGAACAGTGTTGGCAGCCATTTTGTGAATGTTTCTACCTTGACACACACTAGGCCTCATTTAACAAAACTATCTAACAGAAAAGTAGGCCTGGTTGCCTGTAGCAACCAATCAGAGCTCAGCTTTCATCTCTGGAATGCCTGTGAAAGACTGGAAGCTGCATTCTGATTGGTTGCCATGGGCAACGAGGCCTGTTCCTCAGTTGTAGATAAATGAAGCCCACAAAAATTTAGCTGTAAAAGGACAAAAAGGCTGTGTATGTGGCCTAGATGTATAATCGTGTAAAGGAGTAGAGAAGCTGCCACCACCACCCACAACTTGTGAAGACATTATAGTAATGTTAACTAATAACTAATAATAATTAACCATTGGTGGGTGGAATAGGAATAGGAATTTGCTTGCAGATAGGGAAGAGTACTGAAAGGAGAAGGACCTATGGTCCTAATGTTATCATTTCCACCTCAAAATTTGGGATAGATCACCACTGCCGAAGAGTACCACATGGGAACTTCTCCATAACGGACACTTTTGCCTGTGGTGATGCTACACCCTTTACTTTTGTATCTCAGGTGGTTGCCTGATAGTTCCAATAAAATCAGTACTGTTGCCAAACATTTAATATGGCTCTTGCATAAGCCTCGTACCACAGAGGCTGCAAGTGTCAGGTATTGCGCTAATACCCAGAGAGCCTGGGCCACAACTAGGGGCCCTATCATCCCTATAAGGAGCAGGTATATGAGTTAAGTTTGCTCCATACAGCAACGATAAATTACAAATACTGTAGATGAACAAGCACAATAGGGTGTCTTACCCAGTGAGGGAAAGTCGATCACTTTGTTGCGTGTGACACACAAACAGTAGTAAAAGCTATATACAGCGGCCGCATGGTTCACAAGACCTAAGGCAGAGAGGGGTATATAGGAACCAGAGAAAATGTGGATCAATCTGCGCTGCTGTAGGTGGATAAAGAAACTCCAAAATGAAGTATAGTACATAGAGTGCTTTATTCAATGTGTTTCGAAGTGAAACCCCACTTCTTCAGGAAACGCACCAAGGTCCTTTCATTTGGTGCTTATCCTGAAAGAGAAGTAGGATTTCACTTTAAAAAGAAACGAATTGAACAAAGCACTTTTTATGTACTATACTTCATTTTGGAGTTTCTTCATCCATTAACAGCGGCGTGTAATTAGGGAATTTGGTGGCGATAAAAAAAGGTGGCGCCTGGTTCAGATTTCACAGCACTGCTCCAAAATCAGAGGCAATCATGAAGGCGAAATTCCCAGCTTTTGGCATGTGAACGGGCGATAGGGATGGAATCTGCGTCGCCTAGTGATTTCCCGTAGGCGTGCCACAGCATGCTGGATACCGCCTCCCCCCAGCGATGATTGGTGGTGGCTACTGTGTTTCCATTGGCTGTCACTTCACAGGGTGCCATATTTGAACAGCTGACCATTCAGCACCAAACAATTGCAATGGTGTCATGTATTAGCCAGCCTTCCAGAGCAGGCTTGCCAATCATAATGCTATTGCGTTGTCCAATGATTGTGTTTGGGGCGCGGTGTACAACAATTTGGCATGCCTATGTTGTCGCCGCGCTGAACAGGTACGCCCACATTCCTTTGGGGATTGTGGTGTGTGAACGGCGTCGGTAGTCAACACATCACCTTAGGTTGAGGGCAAAATTGCGGAGTGTGAAAGCGCCTTCGGCGTTCGGAGGCAACCATTAATAATGTGCACGCGCATGTTAGATTGCCTCCTATCGCCGCCAAACATTGCGGCGTGTAAAGGTACCCTAACAGGTGTCACTAGTGAATCTTTGTGCAGTTATTGTTATACTATATATGATAAAGCTTATACAATAGGTGTTATATGTAACTTGGTGCAGTATCTTATATCTTTGTTATACCACTTATGACAAGCCAATTTGAATGTACCTCAAACTGTGCCTCTTGCTTGGTTTATTCACAACCAGACCTACTTATTTATTGGTTGCTTATGTTATATCTGTGTAGGTTTTTAATGTATTTAATAAAATGTTAAATCTTTTAGACTTAAAGTGCAAAGCTACTAGTGCCCTTTTCTTCAATTACTGTAAGGCTAGGTTCACACCACGTTTTTTGAGCTGTCAGGCTGTGTCCAGTGTTTTGCAGGATGCACTGGACACAGCCTGCCAGCTCCGGACAAACAGAACCGGAGGGCAAATATGCCCTTGATGCTGTTTTCTGCCGGAATCGGGACTGTGCTGCCGCCGTCCAGTGCTGAAATTTCAGATTTGTGTCTAGTGGGGAGCTAGCCGCAGTTCTGAAATTTCAGCCGGGAGCTCTCCAGGTGCTGAAGTTCAGCACCCGGTGTCCAGTCCGATTGTTTGTCGGATCTGGCGTACATGGACTCCCATTTTATGGGCACCAGATCCAGGAGGATCTGATTTTGTGCGATTTTTGGCCCGGACACGAAAAATGCTGCAAGCTGCGATTTTGTATCCGGGGCAAAAATAAAAAGCAGCCTGATCCTGCCATACAGGGACAAAAGCGGCAAATCACTGCCATCCGGCCCCATCTGTCACCATAGGCATCCATTAGGTCCAAAATCGGGTCCGGGGCTGTCGGGTTTACACCGGACAGCCCCGGACCCGAAAAAACGTGGTGTGAAACCGGCCTTATTCAATTGTGCACAAATTGCAAAATGAATGGTTTTTGATGGACTATGCAATCCTAAAATTGCAATATTGTTCAACTGGTTCCAGGGGAACAAAAAAAATGTGAAACAAGAATGAAAAATATTTAAAATAAAAAAAAGTATATAAAAGTTCATATCACCTCCTTTTTCAATAACGTAAAGAAAATAAAAAAACAAAACTCAACTTGACATCGCCATGTGCATGCATTTCCTATCCAAGCAACGAAAATGGAATAAGAAGAGATCAAAAAGTCATATTGGCCTCAAAACAGTACCAAAACAAAAAAGGATTGTGACTTTTCTAAGTCCGGCTTCACACCACGGTGAAATCTGATCCGGAGCTGTCAGGGGTGAACCTGACAGCCCCGGGCAAATCTGCCCTCCAGTCCGGTGTGCAGCCAGATGCAGCCGAGCTCAGCTGTCCCCTGCGAAGAGGTGCTGAACCGCTTCACAGGTGATAGTTCCCTGGTACTGAAGTTCAGCGTAGCTCATGTTGAACTTCAACCGCAGGTGTCCAGTTCCCGGATCCTGCCGAATCGGGGCAATCCGGGCCCACAGACTCCCATGTTAGGGAGCACCGGATTGCCCGGATCCAGGAGAATCCCATTTAAGGACATTTTTCTCCCTGGACACAAAAAATGCTGCATGTTCCATTTTTGTGTCCGAGAAGAAAAATTGTAAGCTCCAGGAATCTCCCGGACAGCCAAAAACCGGATGCCAAAAGACATTCATCCGGCGTCTTCCGGCCCTATAGGGTTACTATGTGGCCGAAATTGGATCCGGCTGTGTCCGGTTCACACCGGACAGCCCCAGATCCGAAAAAACGTGGTGTGAAGCTGGCCTAAGGCAAGGAGGGAAAATCGAAGGTGAAGATGAGCAGACTGGGACACTGTCACCCAAGGGCCTGCATAAATCTGATAAGAACTATAAGAAAAACCTCATATTGGCAATATTGTCTGTATGAAGAAAGAAAAATCAAAAGATGGTTGTGTTCTAAAATTCGTCAATAGGAAATGACACTTTCAGAGACCTCCTGGTGCTGGACTTTGAAACTAGTTGGCAAATCTCTTGGGTGCTGCTGAAACCAATAGGAAATCATCACCCCTGCTGATTTTCTCTGTGTGATGCCAGGGGGCCTAGCTCCATGTAACCTCATGATAGGTGAGATTTTACCTCTAAATGAGTTGTCCATACGTTTGCTTTAATTGTCCTTAAATGCATAAAATTGGGGTTAAAAGAAACTGGAAGCATTCTTCTAATTGTTTCCCATAAAACATTTTTTTACATTTGCCTTCTATATCACTGAGTTACACTGTCTATCGCTTGCTGCACATTGAGTTAACTGAGAATCAGTCAGTGAGCTTATTCTGATCTTCTGAAGAGGAGCTTGTAATTGTTTGTCATTCTCTGAGCTCATTTCAGCTGATTTATGGCCACAGTCCACATGAAATTTAAATGCGTAGAGAAAAAAAAGAGCCTGTAATAGTAAAACTGCAACATTTTTTAATGAAATCTGAGTACAAAATGATTTTTCACCCCAAATAAAAAGTGGCAATCAAGGGGTAACCCTTTTATAACCTCCCTAATTTTTAGCACCAAGGAGAATCAAAAAAGATCTGTTCATTGCTGTAGTATGGGAGCTGGTACAATATCTGCGATGTGTGGAGGACATACATGGCTATGTTACACTAATACCAGATTCCTCCGCATAATGCTACGAACAGACTTAGATAAACTCCAGCTTATCTCTAATTCATCACCGAGGTCTTTGCTGTCACGAGTAGTTAATGCATCTTTTGTAAAGCCCATTACATGTTTGATTAAAAGCCTCCGGACCCTTCTAATGCATCATTACATCCAAATCCACTCAGAGCGCCAGGTGACGGGGAAGGCAATAAATGAGCCACTGTGGCGGGATTTATCTCAGATGCATCATAAATGGATATGGGCCCTCCAGGACACCGTACAAATAAAGCTGCAAAAACAATACTCATGTCTATAAGGTTAGGGCCACACAAGAGGCAAAGCAGAAGAAAAACCCCCCATGACCCTACTCCACAGAATCCTTTATGTGCAGCCATACAAAAATAGTGCATGCAATGAAGACACAACATAATACTCCTATAATGTATGACATCCCTAAAGATGCCCCTCAAGAGTTGATACCCCACATTGCCTCATACAGTGTGATGGCTTTGCAGTGTCTCCCCACACCTTGTGATGTCTGACATAATGCCTACTATGTAAAGACACCGCCCTTTAGAAGTTGTCCCCTACACATTATGATGTTCTAATATTATAATTCCCCCAACACACAAATAGTTGCCCACTACACATTCTAATGCCCACACAGTCCGTCGTTTCCCCCACACAACATAATGACCCGAGTTCCCTCCCCATAAACACGCACAATATAAAGCCCCCACACATGCAGTATAAACCCCCACACACACACAGTATAAAGCCCCCACACATGCAGTATAAAGCCCCCACACATGCAGTATAAAGCTCCCCACACAATATAAAGCCCCCACACACACAGTATAAAGCTCCCCACACAATATAAAGCCCCCACACACGCAGTATAAATCTCCCCACACAATATAAAGCCCCCACACTTACAGTGTAAAGCCCCACACACACAGTATCATGCCCCCACATATGCAGAATAATGTCAAAACACACACAGTATAAAGCCCCCACAAAAGCAGTATAAAACCCCCAAAATGCAGTATAATGAACCCACACATAGTATAAAGCCCACACACATGCAGTATAAAGCTCCTACACACAGTAAAATGCTCCCACACCCACAACATAATGCCCCCAGACACAATATAAAGCCCTCACAAATGCAGTATAAAGCCCCCACACACAGTATAATGCCCCCACACACAATATAAAGCCCACACACATGCAGTATAAAGCTCCTACACACAGTAAAATGCTCCCACACCCACAACATAATGCCCCCAGACACAATATAAAGCCCTCACAAATGTAGTATAAAGCCCCCACACACAGTATAATGCCCCCCACACACACAGCATAAAGCCCCAAACACCCAATATAAAGCCCCCCCCCCACACACACAGTATAATGCCCCCACACACAGTATAAAGTCCCACACATGCAGTGTAATGCCCCCACACACAGTGTAAAGCCTGCCACACACGCAATATAAAGCCCCCACACACACACAGTATAATGCCCTTACACACACAATATATAGCCCCCACACACACAATATAAAGCTCCACACATGCAGTATAAAGCCCTCACACACACAGTATAGTGCCCCCCACACACTCAGCATAAAGCCTCACACACCCAATATAAAGCCCCCACACACAAAGTATAAAGCCCCCCACACAGTGTAAAGCCTCCACACACGCAATATAAAGCCCCCACACACACCGTATAATGTCCCCAGACACACAATATAAAGCCCCCACACATGCAGTGTAATGCCCCCACACACAATACTTGTATTGTAGATGAGGCTGGGGTTACACATAGAAATCCGTTTTTGGAAGTGATTTCCATGACCAATCCGTTTTTTTTTGGGTGCTTTTTGTGCCTCCTACACCCCTGAACGTTTTTGGACTTTGGGTAGGGTCACATTGAAAACATAAATTGCATTCACCGCATCCGGATCCGGATGCGGTGAACGCAATGCCGAGCACACACATTTTTTTACAAAAATGTGTGCTGAATACCGCACTGCGGTAACCGGATGGCTCAGGATGTGTAATCCTGAGCCATCCGGTAACTGCAGAGTTTGCGTTTCCCGGCTCAGCAAACCTAGTAAAGAGTTAAATAGCTGACCTAAATGACTGTTAGAGGTCTGTAGGGGGGCTTAGACCCCCTACAGACCGGCCGGCGACTTCTATAGTGTTCTTCAACAATTTCTTACTGTGCACGGGCGAGGAGCCCGTGCATGTCAGCCAAAGTTGCCCCCCCCCGTATCACTATAGAGGGGTGCATACACCCCTCTATTACAATTATGCTTTAATTATGTCATATACAGCAATAAGTGTCACAATCGTCATGTAAGAATATATTTACATGTTCCGGAGGCAGAGTGAAGGGAATTCCATGGGCGGGCTGTGTGCAGTAGCCTCCGCCCGCTCCTTCTTGATGGCCGCCCCCTCTGGCCGTAATCCAGTCTTGTGAGGGCGGGCACGTCGTTAAAGGGGCGTGGCTAACCGCGGCAAATAGTTAGCCACGCCCCTTTAACGACGTGCCCGCCCTCACAAGACTGGATTACGGCCAGAGGGGGCGGCCATCAAGAAGGAGCGGGCGGAGGCTACTGCACACAGCCCCGCCCATGGAATTCCCTTCACTCTGCCTCCGGAACATGTAAATATATTCTTACATGACGATTGTGACACTTATTGGTGTACATCACATAATTAAAGCATAATTGTAATAGAGGGGTGTATGCACCCCTCTATAGTGATACGGGGGGGGGCAACTTTGGCTGACATGCACGGGCTCCTCGCCCGTGCACAGTAAGAAATTGTTGAAGAACACTATAGAAGTCGCCGGCCGGTCTGTTAGGGGGGTCTAAGCCCCCCTACAGACCTCTAACAGTCATTTAGGTCAGCAATTTAACTCTTTACTAAGTTTGCTGAGTCGGGAAACGCAAACTCTGCAGTTACCGGATGGCTCAGGATTACACATCCTGAGCCATCCGGTTACCGCAGTGCGGTCCCTGGAAACGCTGCGAAAACTGCTGCCTGCATGATTTTAAACGCAGGCAGCAGTGCCGGATCCGGCCACCGGATGGCTTGTGAAGCCATCCGGTGTTTTGCATTGGCTCCTATGAGGAGCGTTTCCTGGTCCGGTTTTGAGCTTTTTGAAAGCTCAAAACCGGATCAGGATTTTACAAAAAAAACGGAAATGTGACCCTAGCCTAAGTCATTTTTTGACCAAAATTCTCAAAAAAACGGATCCGTTTTTTTAAGGCACCTCAAAAAAATGGATCCGTTTTTGCATAGGGCCCAAGTTAAAAAAAAAAAAAAAAATTTTTTTTTTTTTTTTAAAAACGGACCCCAAAAACGTTGCTAGCAACGTTTTTGGCTCAAAAACGGACATAGCAATTTGTTTTAAGTGCAGAAAAAAACGGACAGGGTGTTTATTACATCCAATCTGTTTTTCTGTCAGTTTTTGGACTTAGGAAAAAAAATTAACAAAAATGAAGCCAAAAACGGACCAAGGGCTCATGTGTAACCCCAGCTGGGTTCCACATAGAAATCCGTTTTTGGAAGTGATTTTCATCACCAATCCGTTTTTTTCTGGGTGCTTTTTGAGCCTCCTGTACTCCTGAACGTTTTTGGACTTTTCATTAAAAAAACGCATGCGCGAACGCATGCGCAAACGCAAGTGCGCATATGCCATGCGTTCGCGCATGCGTTTCCCATAGGGCCCCATGTTAAAAAAAAACGCATGAAAACGCATGCGTTTTTTAACTGATGCCAAAAACGTTGCATGCAACGTTTTTGACTCAAAAACGGACAGGGCAATGTTTGGAGCTCCAGAGAAAAACGGACAGGGTGTTTATTACATGCAATCCGTTTTTTCTGTCAGTTTTTGGACTTAGGAAAAAAAAATGAGAAAACTGAAGCCAAAAACGGACTGAGGGCTTATGTGGAACCCCAGCCTGAGACTGTTTTGGAGTACATTCCTTAACCAATTGTTTATATAAAACTGTGCATCAACAATAACCTTAAAGTGGTGCGATCCTTGTGGGTGTGTCTACTTAAGCAGGGGTGTGTCCTAAAGTCACCACATATTTTACCATGTAGGAGTTGTTATAACATTTTTTGAATGATAGGAGTCATAACTGATAGTGATGTTCATATAGGCAGGTTACTCTTCATTATTCTGCTATTACATGTTGGGACTTGTAGTTCCGATTGGCGGCAGGGTATCTGAAAAATGTGTCCTTTTAGCATAGTCTTGATTTCTATCTGTTACATTGTATTCTGGATGCTAAAAAAAAGGGAAACAAAAAGCAGTGAGGCACACAATGATACGAAATGAACTTCCTGCGTCTCTGAGGATTTCAGCTACAAATAAATAAAGTGGAAACTCATCCAGGAAGCAATTAATTATACATCATGCTTTCCAGAAAATCTCGTCTACCAAACATAATTCAATTATTATTAAATCAAGCATCACATTGTGATCAGTACACCTCAAAAATGCTGAAAATGCAGCACGTTTATCAGTCATTGATCCTCTGCACCGGGAAGAATGGGCATCCGCGCCCAAAAAAGAGGCATTAATGAGGGGCACAAGTGCTGATTATGGGAGTATGGACGGCTCGGCTAATGTCTAATATCTGGAAAACAAAATTGCGATCTAGTATCATTGCATATATTTGGATTTTCAAGCATTAAAAGGAGGAATGAAGAATTTTTCCAAATAAAAATCTGTTTCAGAGTTATTGCACACAGGACCACTTCTCTTCTGAGTCTAGAAAGAAACAACACATCATTTCTTGTGTTTCTGCCAGAAAAAAGAAATGCAAAAAATGTGTTTACTGAATCAATTGAAGCAGAAAATAGTTAAAAAAACAAACAAACAATAAAAGTGTTTTTTAAGCAAATTTTTTAGGGTATGTTAATTCTGGCTACTTTCATGCAGATTCCTTGCGGGATCATCTCTAAACTTGACACTGTCAAGTCAAAAGGCTGCAAAAACCCACGTAGAAGAAAAAAAATGCTTCAAAAAGTTTCCAAATCTGACAATTTCGTGAACAAAATAAATAAAATACTTGTGAATTTCTCTTGAAAATCATTTTGATTATTCCTCATAAAAATAAATGTCTGTTATCCTAGCCCTAGAGTAGGTTTGCAATGAGTTTCTTTAATGTGAGTGGGTTCTGATTCCAAATCCACTACAAATATTCTTTAAAGAGCAACCATTGTTATAAGTTTTATTCAGGGCCGGACTGGCCCACCGGGACACTGGGAAATCCTCCGGTGGGCCCCAGGTCCCCATGGGACTGCCCGGTCGGCCCCGCCCCTACCTCCCCTGTGCTGCACAGAGAGGGCCCTTGGTTTCCCCCTCAGAGCTACTGCTTTGTTCAATAAATAATAAACATGACAGTTGGTGCTGATTCCATTCTATTGTGGGAGAACACCTTAACTCATTCATTATCGACCAAGGACGTATATATAAGTCATTGGCCATGTCCCTCCCTCTGATGCAATCTCACGCGCTGAGCTCCCATCATCAGGGTGTGCCAAAGAGCAGGAAGGGACACCAGGCCAATGATCAATCCAACAAGATTTATTTGAACAAGGAAAATAGAACAACACAAATGACGGTGATTCTGCAGAGTCCGTAATGAGTCCACAACAGCAGAAACAAGTCTGGGGGCGTCACCCGGTAATCTGACGTCAGGGAAATTTAGAAATAGTCCTTGGATGAGTTCAATGGATCCAACAGATGAGATACACCACATAGTCCCACATGGCAGCTTCTATAAATCTACACATGGCACAAGGGTCTGGCCACAGCTTCAGATCCTCCACCTTCAGGATTCACCTCACTTCTGACTGGGCCAAACATGAGTCTATTGTTCTGGCTTTTGGGATCAGCCCATGGATAGGGGAAGGGTTCACACCTACTTTTGCATATGTGGCTATATATAGAGAAGTTTTCAGAAACTCCAGGCTTGTGTTGGATGAGTCCCATGCTGACCTAGGCCTGATTACATTATAGTCCAGGAACACAGGCCAGGGAAGGGACACATTGTTACACAGGTTACATTACAGTACATTAAATTGCATAGTATACATGAAGGTACACACTGTTACAACTCTTACATCTCAGCTGACCTGATCAGCTGACATGTCGCTAACAGCACTGACTGTATCATGGATCGGATTGGTGCTGTTAACCCTTTGAAACGCACTGTCAATCCAAAACACCACGGTGGGGATCACACTCTTCCCCTCTGGTATCAGAGGTCCCAGGATACGACCACGGGAACTCCATTGTTACCTTGACAGCCCGTTATTCTGTGATTAGCTCGGATGCTGTTTGCAATCACTTCCTATGGCTGCCTTGTGAGCACCGGCATCCACATGAAGTGATGATTTCTGCTATGTAGAGAGATGCTGCAGCATTTTTCCGCATAGCAGAAACAATCGGACTGTGCAGCACTGAAGCCTGAGTGAAAAATAAAGAAAAAAAAGTTTCAATAATATGAAAAAAATCAAAACAAAACCTAAACGTTCAAATCACCCCCAATTTGCCCCATCCAAAATAAAACTTAAAAATGTACAGATACACATATTTAGTGTTGCCGTGTTCAGAAATGCCCGATCTATCAAAATATAAAATCAATTAATCAGATCAATAAACTGGATAATGGTAAAAAAGTCCAAATGCCAAAATTGTGGGTTTTTTTTTGGTCACCACAACATTGAAATAAAATGCAGTAACAGATGGTCAAAACAGCGCATCCACCCAGTATTGGTATCATTCAAAATGTCAGCTTAAGGTGCAAAAAATAAGCCGTCACACAGCCCAGATCCCGAAAAATGAGAACGTTACGGCTCATGGAAATTGGCACAAAAGTGCAATTCTTCTTCTTTAAAAACGTCTGAATTTTTTTCACCACTTAGATAACAGTAATAGTAACATGTTTGGTATCTACGAACTCGTACTTACCCGAGGCATCACACCGACATTTCAGTTTTACCATGTAGTGAACGTGGTGAATAAAAAAAACATAATATAAATTTCTAACTGCACTTTTTTTTTTGCAATTTCACTGCACTTAGAATGTTTTTTCCCATTTTCCAGTACACTATATGGTAAAATAAATATTTCATTCAAAAGTACAACTCGTCCCACAAAAAACAAGCTGTGGCATTGTCCACACACCTGTGCTTCAGTATTTAGCTCTTCTTGCACTAAATACTTAGATTCTGGCAGAGTAGCGCAGGTGCGGGGATGCAGCCGCTTCTAGCAGACGCTGTCCCTGGTTACCCGATGTGTATCGTGGTAACCAATTCAGACAGCAGCCTGCACAGTCACCGCTTATTGCGAGCGCACAGGGAAACGCTGCAAGCAGCGTTTCCCTGTGCGCCAGGATAAGCGGTGACTGTGCAGGCTGCTGTCTGAATTGGTTACCACGATACACATCGGGTAACCAGGGACAGCGTCTGCTAGAAGCGGCTGCATCCCCGCACCTGCGCTACTCTGCCAGAATCTAAGTATTTAGTGCAAGAAGAGCTAAATACTGAAGCACAGGTGTGTGGACAATGCCTGTCATATGTCTATATTGACAGAAAAATAAAAAAGTTATGGCTCTTGGACGAAGGGGAGGTAAGAATGAAAACTGAAAAAACGTCGCCCAGGGGTGAAGGGGTTAACGTGACACTACAACCCCCAGCATGCTCCATCACACAATCTGCAGATCCTGAGCCAGAGACACTACAACCCCCAGCATGCTCCATCACACAATCCGTAGATCCAGAGACTGTAAGGGGCAGGGTCTTGTCTTGCTTGTGACCAGGCGATCACAGTAGAAGCAGTAGACTGAGGAAGGGGGGAGGTGAGAGGGTTTGGCTTAAAGTCCACAGGGGAGTAACAAAAGAAACCCAACCCCTCATAGTGATGCTGTGCTGCACACTTTGTTCGTCTCCTCCCCTCTTTGCCATTACTTGTGTAACACTTTCCTCTGCAATCATACATCTAATCATTGAAGTAAAGGTATGATGGCTCTCAGCATCCCAGACCCTGTACGGCACTGACTTCACTTTATAACCTTAAATCCTGCTGGTTGGTTCCCTTTAATCATTTACTTAAAGAGATAGGCAGTCAATAATAAATTAGGGCTGTTTCGAGATGCTACTGCCAATCAAGTGACTACATTGAACGCTACCCACCCACAATGATTTCTGTAAGGGCAGAGACACACTCTGCGAGATGCATGCATGATATTCACATGACTCACCCAGAATGGTCCCTGCCTCTCTGAACGGGAGCCTGGAGTTCCACAGAAACACAATCAGCTCCACGCTCCCATCCAGATAGGCAGGGGCCGTTACGTGTGAGGCATGCGAGACTCGTGCAAGTATGTCGCAAGGTGTGTCTCCGGACTAATGGTTGTGCTCACTCTTGTGGTTCATTCCCAGTCACTTGAATAGGACATAACAGCTCTGACATATCTACTGAACTCATCGAATTGGATTTTCCACAATCATTCATTTTTAACTACTGGATGACCCATGTCTATGCCCCCTCCTTATGGATTTTGGCCATATCACTTCCAGTAATGTAATTGTGAGACTCATCTTCCCTTACTCTAATTTGAAGGGGTTTTCCAACAGATTTATTTTAAAGTTGATTTTAATCAATAAACCTTGGAAGACTAATTATTTCCACAATTGGATGTGATTAAAAAAATGTTCCCGTGCTGAGATAATCTTATTTATGTGTCCTGCTATGTACTGTGTAATGGATATCTGTTTGTACAGAAACAGGTTAGATATACCACAGCTCCTGGGCCAGGGAGGAAGGAAAAGAGTATACAGACATTACAGACGGGGATCACAGAGTATAAGGGTATACAGACATTACAGCACAGGATACCAGAATATAAGAGTATACAGACATTGCAACCGGGGATCATAGAATAGAAGAGTATACAGACATTACAGCTGGAGATCACAGAATATAAGAGTATACAGACATTACAGCTGGGGATCACAGAATATAAGAGTATACAGACATTACAGCTGGGGATCACAGAATATAAGAGTATACAGACATTACAGCTGGGGATCACAGAATATAAGAGTATTGTGAGGTAGCAACCGGGGAACCCGCTTGCAAACGACAACAAACACGTGTTTATAAGTTCAACCAATGTGTACCCGTTTATTTTTCACAATATAACAATATAACCCGGGTAGCATGTTGGACACATATCACATTGCACTTTACATAAACACATCATACATTACATAAAACATTGCACATATACATTCACATAGTAACCCGGGACCTGTAACCACTACTCTCTCCCCATTGGAGCTCCAACACCTGCTCCCGGGGTAGCTACGGCCTCCTTACACATCTTACAGTACATTTATAATAAATACATGTATCATATTTCGACGATGACCCCTCCGGGTTCATAACAGGGATTGAGCAACCTGAGTCCCGGGTATGTCATGTATCCCCAAGGGGCTCCTTCCTGGACATGTTTCACCCCATGTCCAGGTCAGCGTCCACCTGGTTCAACCATGGTGTCCCCACTCTAGGAGCCCTTTTAACCCCTGCTTCTGACCTTCGTTACCTACGCCTCAACGGGCCCTGTGGGTCCCAATGGCGGTACCTGCCGCCTGGCTTTAGTCACCCAGCATGATGACTCAACATTCACCCGCAGTCAGGAATCCTGCCTGACCGGGACCTTCCATACCGTATGTGATCCATCATTCCAGCGTCCATGGATCACACACCTGCTCACAGCCCATCATAACCCATCCATGGACTGTGGCCCCTCCATGACCATAACAGGGACCTGGTCAACCATAGTACACGGGAACCTCATCCGATACCTACTAGGAGCCTTCGTGACCCCTGTCTCTGGCCACAGGCACACCCACACCATTAGAGGTCGTGGTTGAGGAACGGGTACCTTCTGCAAGCAGCAGGGCAAGCCTCCCTCTCGTCCCACAGGGACGGAACGCCTCCAACATCATCCATTCTCGCTGGGTCTCTCCCTCTCCCCACATCGTTATACATGGCTCTTACATCTAGGCCATCATCTCACATTCAGGGCCATTGCCTAAGCCCTCATACATCAACGGGTCCTTACCGACTGCCTAGTCGGACCCAATAGCGGTTATGCCCGCCGGGCATTAATCACACACAGCTCTCTCCGTTACACGGGAACCGCTGTCTTACCGGGCACGGATCCGGGTCTCGCTACCTGGATACGGGTCCACCAAGCGTCCCCCACGGGCTCCTTTCCCGGACGTGGTTCACCCCACGCCCGGACCAGTATCCACCGGGTTCAGCCACGGCTTCCCCACCAGGTGCTATCACAACCACGGATCTTGGCACCGACCTGGAGCTAGCATGCTCCCTTCATTCACACAGAGCCTCTGGACTGCTCTGCCCTGGACTGGTCTCAGCTTCCATCTCCATCTCAGGCTGGTCTGGCTGAAATGGATCTCCCACAAGTCTCTCACACAGACTGGCTGAGCATGGATCTCACACAAGTTTGGTCCAATCACTCAGGTGGCTGGCTCTTATCGTGCCAGCCACTCCCACATGGACACACCCCCTCAGCTGCTAATCATCAGCTTCCACACAGCTCAGGTTAACTCCCTGTGTTCCGGGTTGTCAGCACTCACTCATCACATCCTATTCCTCATGGACTCCTCTCACTCTCACTGCCGCTCATTAGGCTCATGAACTCATTGTGTTCAGGTTGGTTCACACAGTATTATCATCACAGGAAAACCGGCCAGTGTGCACAGGATCATCCGCTGATCCTACATGTGATGTACCCCGGCCATGAGGATCATGCCGGCGGTGCCTCACAGTATACAGACATTACAGCCGGGGATCACAGTATATAAGAGTATACAGACAATACAGCCGGGGATCACAGCTGATTCGTGAAGTTTGGTGTCCGGAACCGAACCTTGAAAGGTTTGTTCATCTCAACCTATGATAGCTGATGCAGGGTCTGCATACCTCTCTTGATGCACTTATGAATGCAGACTGAAAGTTAAAAACAATTAATTTTCCAACTAAAATGAAGGAAAACACATGGTTTACTGAAAAAAAAGACGCGATATCCTGTATTTCCCAAACTCTGCTTCCGGCACTCCGCTAGCTTCCCCTTCCCCTCCCTCTACCTCCCTTTCTATGATCCTCCAGCCTGATTTTCGCACTTTATAGTTATCGTATAAGGACATAAATAAGTGACAAATTGTTGCAGGCAGTAACATAAGCTAAATAAGTAAAACCGTGAAGACTGAACTCATTTAGTGTGATCGATTACAGGAGCGGGAGGAACGGACTGCCGCCCCCGGAGAAGAGAAGCCGCGAATAGGAGGAGACACAGGACAAAACAAGCAAAATACAAACAGGAATGATAGAGATTGTTATTAGCGCTCTGTGACCCCTCTACTAGGCCGCCATGTTGTATAAGGGTGGAGCCGGACTGCTCCTCTAGGGAGGGGCGCTCCTAACATTAGCTCTGGTTCTGTTATAATACAGGGTGGGCCATTTATATGGATGCACCTAGATAAAATGGGAACGGTTGGTGATATCAACTTCCGGTTTGTGGCACATTAGTATATGGGAGGGGGAAACGTTTCCAGTTGGGTGGTGACCACGGCGGCCATTTTGAAGTCGGCCATTTTGGATCCAACTTTATATTTTTCAATGGGAAGAGGGTCATGTGACACATCAAACGTACTGAGAATTTCATAAGAAAAACAATGGTGTGCTTGGTTTTAACGTAGCTTTATTCTTTCATGAGTTATTTACAAGTTTATGACCACTTATAAAATGTGTTCAAAGTGCTGCCCATTGTGTTGGATTGTCAATGCAACCCTCTTCTCCCACTCTGTGTGTTGGACGTGGCTCCTCCAGACCTGAGTGAAGCCGCGGGTGGCCGCAGGGAGACCGCAACTACCCTGTACTCACCGTGTGCGGCGGGTGCGGGGCGGCTTCTCCCTCCGTGCACCCGATGGGAGCCGCTTCCGACTCCAAAGCATGAAATGAACATGCGGAGGAGGAGCAGACTCCCAGCAGCCCGCACCGCAGCTCCAAACACACTGCGGGCGGGTTACGCATAGCGAGGATGGGATTTCTTGAAATCCCATCCACTATGCCTGTACTGTACTACGCAGTGTTTTGGATGGAGCGGCAAGACGCTGTGTCCAAAACGCTGCATACACTGCACACACCCTAAAAACAGATCACGGCTGCTGCAGTCCCCAGCATGGTGCATATAGAGTAGGGAGGATGAAGGGTTAAACACCGAGCTGCCGTATTCCATCAAAGAGTGAATATAATATTCATTTATTAGTCTATGTGTTTCAGGGCATCCTGACCTCTTCCTCAGGACAAATCAATATCATATTGCCATGTTTCTGAGAGCCCTGAAACACACTGACTAATAAATTAATATTATATTCACCCTTTGATGTCTCGTGAAATACGGCAGCGCAGTGTTTAATCCTTCATTCTCCCTACTGTAATTTTCTGAGATAATGATCGTTAGGTTTTCATTGACTGTAAGCCATAATCATCAACATTAACATCAATTAACACTTGAATTAGATTCTTCTGTGGGTTAACACTCTATATAATATATGTGTTTCACTTTATGTAAAATGTGGTAGCTTTCAGTGGCGTAACTTCAGACCCAGGGGCAGCGATGCGAAAGCTCCAATGGGGCCCCCAATTATTGGAAATCTTTAATAGTATTAGTCTTTTTCTATAGGCCAAAGGGACGTTTCGTGCCCCCCTAGGCTGCAGGGCCTGGGTGCGATCGCAACCCCTGCACCTATTGTAGTTACGCCCCTGGTAGCTTTTACACTACTTATAAAACAATGGAGCTGCATTACACTCACATTACTGATCCTGAGTTACCTCCTGTATTATACTCCAGAGCTGCACTCACTATTCTGCTGGTGCACTCACTGTGTACATACATTACATTACTGACCCTGAGTTACCTCCTGTATTATACTCCAGAGCTGCACTCACTATTCTGCTGGTGCACTCACTGTGTACATACATTACATTACTGATCCTGAGTTACCTCCTGTATTATACTCCAGAGCTGCACTCACTATTCTGCTGGTGCAGTCACTGTGTACATACATTACATTACTGATCCTGAGTTACCTCCTGTATTATACTCCAGAGCTGCACTCACTATTCTGCTGGTGCACTCACTGTGTACATACATTACATTACTGACCCTGAGTTACCTCCTGTATTATACTCCAGAGCTGCACTCACTATTCTGCTGGTGCAGTCACTGTGTACATACATTACATTACTGATCCTGAGTTACCTCCTGTATTATACTCCAGAGCTGCACTCACTATTCTGCTGGTGCAGTCACTGTGTACATACATTACTGATCCTGTACTGATCCTGAGTTACCTCCTGTATTATACTCCAGAGCTGCACTCACTATTCTGCTGGTGCAGTCACTGTGTACATACATTACATTACTGATCCTGAGTTACCTCCTGTATTATACTCCAGAGCTGCACTCACTATTCTGCTGGTGCAGTCACTGTGTACATACATTACATTACTGATCCTGAGTTACCTCCTGTATTATACTCCAGAGCTGGACTCACTATTCTGCTGGTGCAGTCACTGTGTACATACCTCACATTACTGATCCTGAGTTACCTCCTGTGTTATACTCCAGAGCTGCACTCACTATTCTGCTGGTGCAGTCACTGTGTACATACATTACTGATCCTGTACTGATCCTGAGTTACCTCCTGTATTATACTCCAGAGCTGCACTCACTATTCTGCTGGTGCAGTCACTGTGTACATACATTACATTACTGATCCTGAGTTACCTCCTGTGTTATACTCCAGAGCTGCACTCACTATTCTGCTGGTGCAGTCACTGTGTACATACATTACATTACGAATCCTGAGTCACCTCATATGCATGGCAGGTCGCCTCCCACATCTTGCTGGTAGAGGTGATTTATCACATTTGAGCTCTGACTGCGTCCTGTAAGTGCACTTGGTTTCTGTTTTTGGCACACAGTGACTCCACCATCAGAATAGTGAGTGCAGCTCTGGAGTATAATACAGGAGGTGATTCAGGATTAGTAATGTAATGTAACTATGTACACAGTGACTGCACCAGCAGAATAGTGAGTGCAGCTCTGGAGTATAACACAGGAGGTAACTCAGGATCAGTAATGTGATGTATGTACACAGTGACTGCACCAGCAGAATAGTGAGTCCAGCTCTGGAGTATAATACAGGAGGTAACTCAGGATCAGTAATGTAATGTATGTACACAGTGACTGCACCAGCAGAATAGTGAGTGCAGCTCTGGAGTATAATACAGGAGGTAACTCAGGATCAGTACAGGATCAGTAATGTATGTACACAGTGACTGCACCAGCAGAATAGTGAGTGCAGCTCTGGAGGATAATACAGGAGGTAACTCAGGATCAGTAATGTAATGTATGTACACAGTGACTGCACCAGCAGAATAGTGAGTGCAGCTCTGGAGTATAACATAGGAGGTAACTCAGGATCAGTAATGTGATGTATGTACACAGTGACTGCACCAGCAGAGTAGTGAGTGCAGCTCTGGAGTATAATACAGGAGGTGATTCAGGATTAGTAATGTAGTGTATGTACACAGTGACTGCACCAGCAGAATAGTGAGTGCAGCTCTGGAGTATAACACAGGAGGTAACTCAGGATCAGTAATGTGATGTATGTACACAGTGACTGCACCAGCAGAATAGTGAGTGCAGCTCTGGAGTATAATACAGGAGGTAACTCAGAATCAGTAATATAATGTATGTATACAGTGACTGCACCAGCAGAATAGTGAGTGCAGCTCTGGAGTATAATACAGGAGGTAACTCAGGATCAGTAATGTAATGTATGTACACAGTGACTGCACCAGCAGAATAGTGAGTGCAGCTCTGGAGTATAATACAGGAGGTAACTCAGGATCAGTAATGTAATGTATGTACACAGTGACTGCACCAGCAGAATAGTGAGTGCAGCTCTGGAGTATAATACAGGAGGTAACTCAGGAT
Organism: Allobates femoralis; assembly: GCA_033576535.1. Classification (NCBI taxonomy): domain Eukaryota; kingdom Metazoa; phylum Chordata; class Amphibia; order Anura; family Aromobatidae; genus Allobates; species Allobates femoralis. Next base: position 85,879,824 of record JARQOC010000007.1, read on the forward strand.
CAGTAATGTAATGTATGTACACAGCGACTGCACCAGCAGAATAGTGAGTGCAGCTCTGGAGTATAACTCAGGATCAGTAATGTAATGTATGTACACAGTGACTGCACCAGCAGAATAGTGAGTGCAGCTCTGGAGTATAATACAGGAGGTAACTCGGGATCAGTAATGTAATGTATGTACACAGCGACTGCACCAGCAGAATAGTGAGTGCAGCTCTGGAGTATAATACAGGAGGTAACTCAGGATCAGTAATGTATGTACAGAGTGACTGCACCAGCAGAATAGTGAGTGCAGCTCTGGAGTATAATACAGGAGGTAACTCAGGATCAGTAATGTAATGTATGTACACAGCGACTGCACCAGCAGAATAGTGAGTGCAGCTCTGGAGTATAACTCGGGATCAGTAATGTAATGTATGTACACAGTGACTGCACCAGCAGAATAGTGAGTGCAGCTCTGGAGTATAATACAGGAGGTAACTCGGGATCAGTAATGTAATGTATGTACACAGCGACTGCACCAGCAGAATAGTGAGTGCAGCTCTGGAGTATAATACAGGAAGTAACTCAGGATCAGTAATGTAATGTATGTACACAGTGACTGCACCAGCAGAATAGTGAGTGCAGCTCTGGAGTATAATACAGGAGGTAACTCAGGATCAGTAATGTAATGTATGTACACAGTGACTGCACCAGCAGAATAGTGAGTGCAGCTCTGGAGTATAATACAGGAGGTAACTCAGGATCAGTAATGTAATGTATGTACACAGTGACTGCACCAGCAGAATAGCGAGTGCAGCTCTGGAGTATAATACAGGAGGTAACTCAGGATCAGTAATGTAATGTATATACACAGTGACTGCACCAGCAGAATAGTGAGTGCAGCTCTGGAGTATAATACAGGAGGTAACTCAGGATCAGTAATGTAATGTATGTACACAGTGACTGCACCAGCAGAATAGTGAGTGGAGCTCTGGAGTATAATACAGGAGGTAACTCAGGATCAGTAATGTAATGCATGTACACAGTGACTACACCAGCAGAATAGTGAGTGCAGCTCTGGAGGATAATACAGGAGGTAACTCAGGATCAGTAATGTTCTCTGGTCTCCCCTCCTTCATCCTTATTACAGGTAAACCTTCTGTGACCCCAGCGCTGGAGCCTGCACCCCTCACACGCTCCCTTCATATCTGCAGCCGGATCTGGGCCTCACTGCCCAGGATATTGGGGAATAGAGAACATGCTGAAAACATATTCATCTGTGTGTAACCGAGATTATTGTCAGGAAAACACATGTGAGGCAGAGGCAGGAAATGACCATATATTTTCCTATACTCCGCCGCAGCTGACGGACCCCTCCAGGGATGATGTGCGGCTGCTCGGCTGTATCTACGCCTGCAATGACTTGAATTGTATAAAAAAGGTGAACATACCCTGTCAGCTGAACACTTTTACAATTATCTGAAAGAGATGTGAAATGTGAATGTTTTCAGATTACCTATAAAAATAAAAGTATATAAAAAAGTAATTTTATGCTTAGAATAAAATTGCTTTAAGAATGTATAATCCTCACTTGCAGTACCACACCTGGCCACCTGGTGTGCTGTGATGCGTTCTCATTTGGACAATTGCAGCGCAGTACTCTAAAGCGCCACCTAGTGGTGGAAATACACTCTGCTCTGATTTACACTTTGGAATTGGAAATGTAATTTTTTTTCTTCTGATTCATTTACTGTGAAATTATATGCTACATTTTGGGGAAGATCATGCACACACCTTGATAGAATCATGAGCCGTAGCTCCAGATTTAAACTTTACAAGGGGTTGTCACAAGAACAAAGTTCATATAAAGATGATTTTAATCTTGGAATTATAATATTTTCCACAGTTGGATGTGCTTAATAAAAATGTTCCTGCGCTAAAATAATTTTATATATGTGTCCCTGCTATGTACTGTGTAATGGATGTGTCTGACCGTACAGGGATATGGTCTGATCATACCACATCGCCTGTGCTGAGATAAACTTATATATATGTCCCTGCTATGTACTGTGTAATAGATGTGTCTGACCGTACAGGGACATGGTCTGATCATACCACATCTCCTGTGCTGAGATAATCTTATATATGTGTCCCTGCTATGTACTGTGTAATGGATGTGTCTGACTGTACAGGGACATGGTCTGATCATACCACATCTCCTGATTCCGATTCCAAAGACCAATTATAGGTCAATTGGATGTTTTTATCATTGAAATTCAAATTTCTCATAAATGATTCCAATTTGTTCGGTGATTCCTGCCAGACGAAGAACACGTCATCTATGTACCGTGCCCAGTACATAGCAGGGACACATATATAAGATTATCTCAGCACAGGAGATGTGGTATGATCAGAAAATGTCACTGTATGGTCAGACACATCCATTACACAGTACATAGCAGGGACACTATTATCTCAGCACAGGAGATGTGGTATGATCAGACCAAGTCCCTGTACAGTCAGACACATCCATTACACAGTACATAGCAGGGACATATATACGATTATCTCAGCTCAAGATCATTATTTGTAAACATCCAATTGTGGAAATTATTATTATTCCAAAATCTATTGATTAAAATCAACTTTAAAGTTAACCCCTTTTAGATGGACCAGACCAACCTATTATTGTATGTGACAACGACACGGGTTCCCTGAATAGTATGGCATTCTTCTAACAAGACTGAATATGAGCAGGTCGCCCATTATTATATTATCATATCACGGGAGGGAAGCAGAATAATTCCTGTCCGGCGGATCAAGGTTAGATCATTCCTATCATTTACACGATTAGAATGTTATTGTCGGCGCCCTTCATTGTCACAATTACAATAAAATGTGCCTGTAATAGGGAAAAAAGAGAATAAAAAAAAATCGAAAAGCTTCAAGTGACAATCTCGCCCCCTCCCGAAGAGGAGCAGAGAAGTTTTCTGGCTGACAGTCTAAAACACACACGCGGGAATCTCTTCATCTGAGCACATCAGAGCCTTGGAAATGACACATATCATCCTTGCAAAAAAAAATCCCTGACATATTCTGCTGCACAATGCATATTCATAGCCGGGGAGGGGGGAGACGTTCAGCCTGGGCATCGCAGTATGTGGTTCCTGGAGCCGGCCTGGCAGCCATTTAAAGGAGAAGGGTTACGTATTTATTAAAGAAATTAGCATGAATATGCAGAATAATGATGTGAAGCTCCATCTCCGGATGATTCATCATCATTGTAGCAAAACCGAATACATTTGTATCACTGACATAGCAAATGACCCCCATCTACTTATAGAATAATAATACCCCTACACGGGACGTACCCCCCCCCACAGGGGCGAGCTCAATCATATGGTTAATATCAAGGCTGGGAACATCTACAATGTAGACATATGGTATCCAGAGATGCAACACTGTATCCTATAGGCTGCAATTGTAGATTCTGGATTATAGCATGGGGACAATCAGGGCCAAACTAGGGTGTTCAGACCAAAAATCAGCAACTCCGTCATTTCAGATATCACCATATGGGATACATTTCATGTTTTATTAGTTTGCATTCGATGGTTCTTGGCTAAAAGTAGTGAAATGCAAAAACAAAAAACTTTATTTGGAGTCTAGGGGCCCCCAAAAGTCCCTTTGGGCTATAGAAAAAGACTAATGCAATAATTGGGGGCCCCGTTGGAGCTTTTGATCGGGGTCCATGAGCCTCAAGTTGCACCATGTCCTGAAAGTGTTTTCTTTATGGCTGTATGTGAGCAGAGAGCGGAATCACCCAATCAATGACTTCCAATGAGGTTTAGCTCCAGAACAGAACTTTATATAAAGTCCGGCAGAATCCAAAAACCCGAACTTCCACGGGTCCACTTATCTCTACTCATGGCACCATGGCATTCAACACTTGCCTGAGTTTGCCAGGAGCTGGCACCGACCCTGATAGCAACATGTAGCCGACATCTCGGTCTTCTCCCACCATGGCTTTGGTTGGCAGGAGACCAAAGTTATGGGAGTTAACTAATATATATTATAAGTACACCGGTGGGGAGTTATTGGGGGAGCAGGCATAATGATCACAGCTGGGTCCTGGTACCTTTCGGGTCCAAAGACAATTAGTTGGAATGGCACTAGAGAGAAGGGGCCCATTATAAGTTTTCCATTAGGGCCCCAAAATCTTAAAATGAGTCCCCTTCTTACCATGTCAACCCATACCCATAGTCATCAAGGTTCCCAGGACTCCTATGCTTAAATATGGAGTCGTTTTTTGGATAGGGGTCGTTATGAGGGGCATTCTTGGGGGGGCAACGTCCTAAGGGTATGTGCACACGATGTGTATTTTGCAGCTTATTAGGTGCATATATGCAGCAGATATGCACTAAATACTCAGCAGGGTGTTTTCCTAGCAAAGTCTACGGGATTTGAGAAGTCCTGTCCACATGGTGCATTATTTTCTGCTGCGGACATGCTGCGTATTTTGGTGCGGAATAATCTGCAGCGTGTCAGTTCTTCATGCAGATAAGCTGCAGATTTGACCACAAAAATGCTGAGTCTTAGAAAAGTCAATGGCACGATATCCGCAACACTATCCTTCTGTGAAAGTGGGCCCTAAAGGTCACCCAGAAATGTTGGCAGCTATGCTTAGCATTCATTGTACCCCAACAAGGTATTGAGTCCTCCACTAAAGACCAAAGGGCATGCATAAAATGTGGAGGTACATGGAGTTACCGTACTGGCCGATAGCAGCCAATGGGCACCATGGTCTGTAAAAATGGGCCCTAAAGGTCCCCAGAAATGTTGGCAGCTATGCTAAGCATTCATTGTACGCCAACAAGGTATTGCGTCCTCCACTAAAGACCAAAGGGCATGCATAAAATGTGGAGGTACATGGAGTTACCGTACTGGCCGATAGCAGCCAATGGGCACCATGGTCTGTAAAAATGGGCCCTAAAGGTCCCCAGAAATGTTGGCAGCTATGCTAAGCATTCATTGTACCCCAACAAGGTATTGCATCCTCCACTAAAGACCAAAGGGCATGCATAAAATGTGGAGGTACATGGAGTTACCATACCGGCCGATAGCAGCCAATGGGCACCATGGTCTGTAAAAATGGGCCCTAATGGTCCCCAGAAATGTTGGCAGCTATGCTAAGCATTCATTGTACCCCAACAAGGTATTGCGTCCTCCACTAAAGACCAAAGGGCATGCATAAAATGTGGAGGTACATGGAGTTACCGTACCGGCCGATAGCAGCCAATGGGCACCAAGGTCTGTAAAAAGGGTCCTATTGCTGAATTCTTTTTAAAGCTCTCAATTCTGTGCCCATTCTAACCATAAATGTGAACACCGCCATCAATATGTGAACATAGATCATAAATCTGTGCCAACCCTCGGATAGGTACCAGAGACACCTGAGCTACCACCGCCGGCTGTAATCCCTCTAATCCATTCACAGTACACAATTTAACCCTTGCCGCCAGGAGGCCGGGGGATAATGATTTCCAGGGGCCCATCTGCTTCTGTGAAATAAAGTGTCTTTTGTAATAAATTGGAACATTTATCACATTAGCTCCCATGATCACATTTGGATCTTAATGATTTTTTGTGAAATAAGATGAATTTTCGCCTGACACTGGAAATATCATTTTATTAGTTTTGGCAGCTCGGAGAGGTGCAGAGCTCCCAGCCAAAAAAATAAAACATTTCATGTTTGCAAATTGTATCTGACGAGTAAATACGGCCACCCGTGTGTATTACAGACAGCGGGGGGGATGAGGAGGACGCGGTGAGCTCGTGATTACAGTCTTGGAAGGATCTCGGGTCTAATTGATCGTCTTCTGAAGCAGAACCTTCAATGGCCAAAGGGAATTCGTAATTATTATTAAAAATACATAGAAATTATCTGCAGAGACTTTCATCCGTCACAAGCGCCCCTCTCTTTTCATGTGTTGCGGCGCCTGATGTCCACATGGATTACATTTTGCGTTGGAAATAGTCATTCTTCTGCCCCGTCTCATCCAGGCCCTGGTGGCTTTGTGTAGACTGTCTAATCTACGGGCAGCGGATACTTAAAAGGGATTTGCAGTTATTGAATGTTTTAATAAGCACATTGTGTAGAGGTAATGAGAGCCCCCCACCTTCTGAAAGGTAGAACCAAGACGAGTGTCATGGCTCCAAAGGTCAACTAGAGTCCGTTAAGATAAATGGGACACCTAAATGCCACAGTGAAGACCCATGGAGGAATGCCATTCACCCCACACTCACATGACTTCCACCTATTCTGAAGATTCCTTTTGCCCTCCTTCCCCTAGGACACACACAATCTGAGGACTCCCATTGACCCCCAGCACCAACCCTAGAGGTTTCTATTGACCACATCTATTCTGGACTCATTCATTCCATCCTCACAACCACTCCGGGGATCCACATAGTCCTCACACACTTCAAGGACACCCATTGCCTACTCTTATCTACTCTCACACCCTAAGACCCACTCTGGGGACCCCCATTGCCCCCTCTGTTCTCTCATTTCCTCCTTCTCAATCACACACTTTGAGGAGTTCAACTGACTCCATTCTCATGTAGGTAACTCCTATTGTTCTCCCACTCTGCATAATCCCATTGCCTACCCCACACCCACTCTGTACTCTCATTCACTCCCTCCCGCGATCACCCATGCTGGAGGGTCTCAAGTGCCTCCCACTTTTGGGACTCCCATCACTGTCCCCCTTCTATAGAGTCACAACCTCCCCTTACCCCCATAGACTCCCACTGACCCCACTCTATACCCTTATTCCCTGGGACACCCATTGTACCCCATATCCATTCTGTACTCTCATGCACTCCCTCCCATGACCACCCATGCTGGAGGGTCTCAAGTGCTTTCCACTTTTGGGACTCCCATCACTGTCCCCCTTCTATAGAGTCACAACCTCCCCATAACCTCCATAGACTCCCACTGACCCCACTCTATACCCTTATTCCCTGGGACACCCATTGTACCCCATATCCATTCTGTACTCTCATGCACTCCCTCCCATGACCACCCATGCTGGAGGGTCTCAAGTGCTTTCCACTTTTGGAACTCCCATCACTGCCCCCCTTCTATAGATTCACAACATCCCTCTTAACCCAGTAGGCTTTCACTGACCCCACTCTGTACCCTTATTCCCTGAGACATCCATTGTCCCCACATCCACTCTATACTCTCGCTCCCTCTCTATCCATGCACTAGCCTCTTTGCCTGGGTAACACGCTCTGGAGATCCCCATGTCCCTGCTGTCACTATATAGAGTCACATTGCCCCTCTTTGTACTTGCTTTCCTTTCTTCCGCACCACCAGCTATGAAGACACCCCTGCACCCCGCCACTTTCTTTTGACTCTCATTTCCTCTCTAGCCGTCTGTGGAGTTGGTAAGCCAAACATCTGACTCCAACTCCAGTTTCCCTGAATTCGACTTCAACTCCCCAAAATGGACACTGACTTAGACTCCACAAGCATGGCTGTGAAGTCAGTAAGCCAACCATCCAACTCCGACTCCACAGCCCTGCTAGCCAGCACCCACTCTAACTCTGGAAACTTCTCTTGGTCTCTTCTTTGGGGCATCCATTGATTTATACCTGGTTCCTTGAGTTTTAAGAAGGAATCAAGGAAACCCAATAAGGTGATCTACTCCATTTTGGGGCCTCAAAGTAAGGAAAGGGATAGGCCAAACCAGGACACCCCCTTAATTACCGCAAGTGGTCTAAAATCACTGTATCCTTCCCCATGTTGATCACAATCTCTGTGCATGTTGGGTAATACTACTTTAGTCCCCAAAAAAAGTTGAGAAAAGTCTTCTAGGAGTGATTTATTTTTTGGCACCACAATATTATTTTGTATTGTGCTTTGGGTTAATACCAGGACATTGAGCAAATCCGAGAAGGATGTCACAATTGTATCTAAGATAATGCACTGAGTCAGGGGTTTGGTGCAGATGTAACGCATTATGTGCTGTACACACCATAACCTTCAATGTAATCTGTACATCTTCTGGCAATGGCCCTTTGTACCCATAGATCAAGGGTGGGGAACTCCGGGCCTCATGGACTTCAAACAGGTCATGTTTTCAGGATTTCCTTATCATTGCACAGGGGTTGGAAACATCACCAGCGCAGATGATTCAATTATGACCTGTGCAATGCTAAGGAAATCCTAAAAACATGACCTGTTGGTGTGGCGCCCCTGCGACCAGGGTGGCCACAGGTAGGAACTGCAGTCAGGCAGATAGGAGACAAGTGTTACACACACACCTTCAGCACACACACCCACAAGACACAACACCCAAGCCGAAGCCCGTGACTCTAGGTGGGCAAGGGGTGTAGGGTTTAGAGGGGAGTGGGTGGAATGTAGGTCAGGTGACAGACCAGATACAAAAGGGAGAACAGTAGGCAGAGTGAGTTAGTAGGCCAGAGTGAGCCGAGAGGTAAAGACAAGATCAAGTAGAAAGTGACACTTTCCCGGAAGGTTAGGGCTCCCTGGAGGCGCAGAATCCTGCGAGACAACCGTTCCCTGGAGAGAAAGCCCGCTCCATAGCCTGCAGCCCAAGGGAAAGGAAAGACAGAGACCGGACCGGTGCCACCGGGTCCGAGGAGTACGGCAGTGTTGACCGACTACAGGCGGGACAGGTTTCCCTTGACGTACCCGGTAGTCACACGGGTCGGAGAGAGCCCAGTGATCCCTTGCAAGATAGGGACACCCAAGGCTAGGCTGGGACCAGAGTGTCGGCTCTGAGGGGGACCGCAACTTTACGCCGGATCCCAGACAAACTGACGAAGGACTCTGATTCCAGGTCAGAGTTCCTACCACACGGGTTGGAGGCACAGCAACACCATAGGACCCGGCTTGCCACCCACACACACAGGGCGAAGTCAGATAATGGGACCGAGCTGCCGCCATACAACCCACGGGGAAGAACAGATGAGAGGAGAGCCAGAAAGGTTACAGAGAAAGTGAAGGGTCTCAGAGAGAGAAAGCCTGGCTGCAGAGGGTTCAAAGACTGTCCGGAGTTAATTGTGTGAACTGTACCGTGAACTGTGTGAATTGCACTAAGAACTTGCAAGTAAACCCGGTGAACCCTGCTTCAGTCTTTTGTGTGTGTTTCCCTGAGACAGAACTTTTATTACATCTTTATACCCTGTCAGGAGCAGCCCGACCCGTGGGGGGCTCATCCATCTAGCTGCAGCCCCATCCATTCACCTGGCAGAGCTATTCTGCAGCCTCATCAATCCATCGTCAGCTACGCTGCAGCGGTGGTCCCCTCACTGACTACAACCCGTGGGTGACGTCACGACAACATCCCCTGTAAATATTCCCCTTTTACTTGTGGGCTCGGGACACGGTGCGGACCAAGGACTGCCGTGATACTTTCCCCGTGATACCCCGGTCAGGTACCGAGTACCCCGTCCCAGTGGGCTCCACATTGCCAACCTTCGAGGCCTGGAG